>OZ035880.1:160761319-161113626 GCA_964034835.1 Muscina levida | reverse complement strand
CCATAATCCATATAAGGCAAAATATTTTTACTTCATGCTGATTTGTGTACACGCACCGACGGAAGATAAGTATGAGGACATTAAAGATGCATTCTATGAGCGCCTGTAGGAAATATATCGCGGACATTTTCCATGACATTTCAATTGTTCTGGGAGATTTTAATGCTCAAATACGTAGGGAAGATGATATTGGTTCTGCAGTCGGAAAATTAACAACAACACCTCCGACAAAGGATTCAGATTAGGTAGCTTCGAGTCGGCAAGAAACGTTGTAGTGAGTGAAACCAGATTCCCATATGAAGATGTCCACAAGGTAACTTGGATATGCCCTGATCAAAAAATTAATATATGGAAGGCATGTCACAAGCGTTATAGACGCGCTGTGCAAATAGTGACTAGGATCACTACCCAGTTGGAACCGGGATACGGACGCATACCACCGAGATAGCCAATGTCTACTCCAAACAACTGTCTCAAGTACTTAAAACAAACCCGCTCAATTCTGATCTTGCCGATATATTGTGAATTCTATGACCACTGCCGCAATGATTGTTTTGGGTTCAGATAACCCCAGGTACGATTAGGAACGTCGCGCAATGTCTGGGGAAGAGCATGATGCATACAGGGCAAAACTGCAACCAATTACAAAGCCTGGAAATAATACGCCTCTCCAGACAAAAAAAAACATTTTTGGAATATAAGAGAGAGAGAGCCGGGTATCGAAAATTACAGGGAAAGGTTGAAGCTCAAAAGTTCTAGCTAAAGGTAAAAGCAACGGTTTTGAATCATGGATCCCACTTGTAGGGACAGAGATGGAAATCCTGGAAATGCAGATCGACACAACATTTGTTTGTCGATTACAAATCTGCATTCGACAGTCCGATATGACAGAAATTGTTAGATGCCATGGCTGAATTAGGTAAACCCCCGAAGCTGATGCGACTGACTAACATGAAGTCTTCAGCGAAATTAGGCAAAAATCTGACAGAGCCATTTTTTAAAAAGCGAGACAGGGCGATAGTCTGTCATGTGAACTCTTTAACATTGTAATGCAGATGATCACTGGGTTGGCTGCAGTACACACGACTGGTACCATCTTTAACAAAAGTCACATCCTCCTGGCATATGCCGATGAAATAGATGTCATTCGCCTAGGACTGCAAGATGTTACTGCGGTCTTTTCGAGCATTGAGAAGCGGTCGACAGAAGTGGGTCTGATCATAAAAAGGACATATTTGTTTTAACGAACTAAGAGTCTACTCGTTTGGAACTCAACATGAATATTAACAAGTGATAGGTTTAGAAGCAACGGGATGCAAGTGACAAAAAGATCATTTGGATATATTCGCTTTCAAAGTTTCAGAATAATAGGAAGAAGTGGTCTTCGTTGATGCGATTATTTCACCGTTGTGTATAGCTCGCGACAGCTTCTAAGAACTTTTTACACTTAAAGTTTGTGATAATGGTAAAGAAATCACAGCAAATGGTGCTGATGATGATAGGTTGGCAACTATCGAAATAGCTATCCGCACTGCCCGCTGTCACAAAATAATAAAAATTCAGCTTTCAAAGAATTTTATCCTCAATGTTCTATTGACGGCAATGTTTAGGTAAATTACATCATCCACCATTCCAAATCTATGTTCGCTATCTTTTGCGCAATATTTTCATATTACAGTTTTTATTGCTGCTCCATATTTCACTACTTCAATATTGTGGTTTTCGCATAACAATAATTTTCTAACAATTTGTAATATTTTTGGGTGTGTATGTAGGTGTCGTTCTTAGCCAAAGCTATTCAATAAGAGTTATTTGAAGCACAACAAAAAGTAATGTGGTTTTGCATTGGACTCATATTGATAGTCATGATTTTTTTACTTTGCATAATTAAAAATGTAGCAATAAACCAAGAATGCCAATTTGTGGTTTAGAAAAATTTAGTTAGCATATATTATGTGGCTAACACTAATAGCAAAATTTGATATATGCTTACATACTAAAACAAGTGAGAAAAGGTCAACTGCTATATTTAGTTTGGGCTCAATTTTAAAGTTTTTGTTGATATTACAAAAAAAGACATATGGATAAAAATTTTCCTCATTTATGCCTTAACACATCATTTTTAGAAAAAACATAATTTTTTGTACTTGCTTTTTAAAATGTAATGCGATATTATTTGTCCTTAGTACGCTTCTTTCATGTTTTTGTATATTTTTTTTTTTGCTATATTGTTATTCCTTCATTTTTGGTTTCTTGCGCTTTACACAACTGCCACAAAGTTAATATAATATAATGATTGTTTTATCAAATTACAAAATTATGACCATATATTTTGTTAAACATTTATGTGTCTGACGGTTATAAATTTACGAAATTCTGTAACAAAAGGAAAAAACCAGAAAAATAAACAAAAATAAACTCCACGCCATCATAGAGGATGCATTAGGAGGTTACACAGAGAGAGTGGGAAAAAGAGAAAGAGGTACAATGTTATATTAAGTATACAATTTCACCAACAGACTTCACTTATATTGTATATCGCTTCGTGCTGTTCTTTAGTTGTGTTCTTTTGCTTTGGTTTTGGGAAATTGCAACAACATTATTATAATTTGCGTTACTCGTTCATTTTCTTTATAGTTTGCCTTCTTTTTATTTATTATACATTGCAATCCGTTCGGTTGTTTGGCTTTTTCTTTCAGTTGTTCTTTAGTTTTATTTTCGTTTTAAAACATCATCAATGCAACATAAACAACATAATTTACAAAACGTTTAACATCTTTCCACAGACACTAAAAGACCAAAGAAATATTTACTATATGAACATAAAAAAAACTTTCTTGACTTTATGTTTTGTAATTTGGGGGAAAAGCGCCTGTTTATTAAGTGGTGAAGTTAGAGATTTGTACACTTTGAATTATTATAGCAAATATTTTGATGTGATTTAAAATAAAGTCTACAAATTATTAAAAAATCATACTCATTGCTGGGGACCTATATTAAAATCAGCTTTTCTTACAATATATGTTCAAGGTGTACTCGGTTTTAATTTAAAACAATGTGGAATCTCCGCAATAGACCTAAACATATATGTCTGTAATATCTTATCCCTTTCCAAGGTACTCCAGAACTCGTATTTGTGCTGATACGACCACAACGAGATTCAGCACAGCAATTCTTTACTATTTACGTTGATGGAACAGAGTTTCGATCGATGGAATCTGACAGGAGAACTGTTGATTTCATATTTAGTTGTTGGGGTAGTCCATAAAGTCATAAAGTTGAAAATAAATATTGAAAGTTCTTAATATATAGTTTCTTTTTTTATTTTATTTTTTGTTATTAGAAGTATGTTTCTATTCTATTATTTTTTCGGGATCAACAGATATTTATCCCTCAATTCCCACACGAATGTTTATTCATACGACGGTGATATAATTTTGGTATTTTATTTTCGAAAAACTTCTTCATCCTCCAATGACATTTCCCAGGCTTATGACTAGTATCTGGTATAGTTGTATTTTATCCAAGTTTATCCATAGTAACAGCGTTATGTGATCAAAACACCCCACTCACTGTTTGCAACAGAGGACTCACTAATTCTCAATGCTTGAAAAGGCTGCATTAACAACCGGCAGCAATTGACCAATAATATCTATATCGTCAGCTTACGCAAATACACGTGACATTTTATTAACAGTGGCACCAGTAGTGTTTACAGCAGCTTAGAGCATGATCGTCTCTATTAGACTGTTATAGAGATCGTGTTTGAAGCCTCGTTTTACATAAAGTGGCGCCGTTAGATTTTTAATTATCTTATATATAAAAATGAATTGCTGTGCAGTTGTCTCGCTAAAACTGAAAAACGGCTGGACCGATTTTCAAAATTTTTTGTTTTGTTCGCTATAGCTTCCGCATGGTTTAAAAGGTTTTTTTTTTATCAAAAAGTGGGCGGCGCCTCGCCCCTTTTTTCAAATATCGCTCTGACGGCTTTTCTAATAGACAGGTTGATACAAAAATTGTACCATGAAGTACTGTTGACCTGTAGATAGTTCCTGACTACATTTGGTTGTAATTGGATAAAGGGGCGTGGCACCGCCCATACAACTTGAAAATTAAAAATTCTATATTTCATGAACTATCAGAGGTATGAAGATGAGATTTGGTATATATGTTGTTGGAGCAGTATTAATTACAGCTAGGTGAAAGTGGGCGGTGCCACGCCCTCTTTTCAAAAATCGCTCTAAGGGATTTTTTAATAGATCGATTGATACGAAAATTTTACCGAAAGGTACGGTTGACCTGTTGATAGTCCCAGGATATATTTGGCTGTGATTGGATAAAGGGGCGTGGCACCGCCCATACAACTTGAAAATCGATAGGGCTATATCGTATGAACTACCAGAGGTATGAAGATGAGATTTGGTATATATGTTGTTGGAGCAGTACTAATTACATCCAGGGAGGAAGTGGGGGTTCCACGCCCCGTTTTCAAAAATAAGTCTGACGGCTTTTCAAAAGACAGATTGATACAAAAATTTTAGAAAGTGGTACTGTTGACCTGTTAATAGTCAGTGGCTATATTTGGTTGTGATTGAATAAAGGGGCGTGGCACCGCCCATTCAACTTGAAAATTAAAAGGGCTTGCAGTATGAATAACAGTAAGGGTGGAAATGGGCTGTTCCACACCCTTTTTAAAACAAACAGTTATAACTGTCAAAATTCCACAGTATATTGCTGTTCGCCTAGAGATATGAACAGTAAGGTGGGCCAATTTTTTTATTCGCAAAAATCGTAACCAAAATCGGAATCTACGATGAATTTTAAGAAAATTTCACCAACAAACTTTGTGTCTAAAATCAATTTCTAGCTCGCGTTGGGAAGCATGAAGATTTCAAAAAGAAATTTTTTTGTTTTTAAATGAGCACAAACCGAAAACTTCAGATATATATTTTTTGAGACCAAAACAAATATATCTACCTGAAATCTTCATGCTTCTCAGCGCGAACTAGGAATTGATTTTAGACATATAGTTTCTTAGTGAAATTTTCTAAGAATTCATCGTACATACGATTAACACGTTTTTTTTACGCAAACTTATTGATTCGCTCTAATGATCAGGCTATTTTGAACTAAACCAGTACAGAAATTTCAGTCAGTTAAACTGACTGATAAATACCATCACCCAATATAATATATTGTTTAAGTCTTGAGTTATTGAAAATAATCGATTTGTAATTAAAACCAGTTAGAAAGTTTCAGTCGGGCAACCCGACTCATATTTACCCTTACCCTCAGTAAAACAAATAATTTTCTATTTTATTGATATTATTACTCGATTTCGAAATTGGGCGGAGTGGTACATTTATATGGAGGTACGTGAAGGGGTGTGTTTAGGCTCCAGATTTATTCTCCATAAACTTTATCCTGTTATAGCTTTACTAATACAGAATTTGCGCACGATTGCGTTGGGTGTACTGATATTATTACTACATCCCAAAAGTGGGCGGAAAGGTACATTTGTATGGGAGGTACCATAAGGGGCGTGTCTAGACTTCCAATTTTTTCTCCAAAACTTTGTCCTAGTTATAATATAACAAAATACAGAATTTGGGCACGATCGTGTCGAGTGTATTGATATTATTACCCTATTTCTAAAGTAGGCGGAGTGGTACATTTGTATGGGAGGTACCAGAAGGGGCGTGTCTAGACTTCCAGATTTTTTCTCCAAAACTTTATCCTGCTTAAACTTTACCAAATACAGAATTTGGGCACGATCGCGTTAGGTCTTTTAATAATATTAATCGATTTCTAAAGTGGGCGGTACCAGATGTGTATGGGAGGTACCAGATGGGGCGTGAATAGACTTCCAATTTTTTTCTCTAAAACTTTATCTTGTTAAAGCTTTACTCAAAATAGAATTTGGGTACGATCACGTTTAATTTATTGATATTATTTCTCCATCTCTATAGTGGGCGGAAAGGTAGATTTGTATGGGAGGTACCAGAAGGGGCGTGGCTAGGCTTTAAAAATTTTTTCCAAAACTTTATCCTGTTATAGCTTTACTAAATACAGAATTTGGGGACGATCTCTTAGGGTGTATTGATATTATTACTCGATTTCTAAAGTGGGCGGAATGATGTATTTGTATGGGAGGTACCAGAAGGGGCGGGGCCATATAGCCCATTTGCAATACCGTAAGTAGTTTTGAGAAAATAATAACTCGTGCAAAATTTCAAAACATTTGGTTGCGTCTTTCGAAAGTTATCGTGCGAACCAGCCGGACAGCCACCCGACAGACAGACAGACAGACAGACAGACAGACGGACATGGCTCAAACGACTTAAAAAGTCATGAATCGAATTTGGTTCAAAGAAACCTAGGGTCTAAAGTCACTCCTTCTATGTGTTACACTTTTGGGTCGTATCAAATGATATATACCTTCATCCCTACGGGTGATTGTATAATAAGTTAAAAGTGCCGAGGCGCTGCCCACGCACTTCAATAGTTAACTTTTTAACTGTATCAAATAATGGTCCGTACACCAGGCAGTTAAGGATGCGCAGACTAAAATAGTGACTTTTTTTAGTTTACTTAACAGGTATGTATTTTTTAATTACTTTTCAAGAGAGCGAATCGGTAATAAATCATATAGATAGAAAAATTAAGCAATATTCATTGTAGTTATACTTCAATGGTTAAATTTGTATAGTATGTCAGAGGTAACTTTTGCAAACAATTGTAAATAACCTATGCATGGAGTCTTTTTCTTGACATATAGATCTTCTGATAGGTATACGTGTAAATCTAGCTGTCATACTAAAAAGTTTGATAGACTTTCTTTTAGTATACTTTGCAAATCACCATGTAAAAACTAAACAAGAACAACTTTTACAAATCTTGCAAATTTATTTTCAAAATACACGTTCTGTTCGCCAAACTTATGGAGCCCTTTGTGAAGTTGAGGCTAATAGAAGCAGCTAATAGAAGCCATCGACGCTGTAGGACGTTAGTGTGACAGTGGACTCGAATTTATCGAACCGACGTCTTTTCTCAGCAACTCGGTATCTGCAAATGCTGAGGAAAGATCTTGGCCCACATTCATATAAAATCCAACTGGTAGAAGAACTAGAGCCAGTGGACGATCAATTGATTTTTTTTATTTATCATGTCATTGCACATTATTTGAAGGAGAAATGGTTCCAACACGACGGTGTAACATGCCATACAGCGCGTGAGACCATCACTTTGTTAAGCCAAACGTTGGTGACCGAATTATCTCAAAAATGGTTATACGAGTTCAATACAAAAATAGTATTCCAGATTATTCTTGATCCGTGTGAGAAGAAGACATGACAAAAGAAGTTTTAACGGCTAAAGGCATGAAGCTTCAAACGGAATTTTCATTTGCGGTCAACAGGAGAAGGCATAACAAAAAATGTTTTTTTTTATGACCAAAGAGATAGTTAGTATACAGATGGTTCCCGCTACTACGGATCAAAATAAATAATTTTGATCTTTAGAGGAATGTCTGTTTCCGATTTGTGGAAGAAGTGGTTTTTCGCCCTACATACAGAAAAAACTTAATCTACATGGCGGCACTATAGATATGACTTTGCTGATAAACTTTTATTAGCATTTACAACAATAAAACTTAATTGGTTAACATTAATGTTAAGGAGTTACTTTAAATAACATACATAAGTAAATAAACTCAACATACTATTGTCGAGCTTAAGTACCGTTTTCAAAGTACTTTGTAGACCTAAATGTGTAATATATTACAAGTTAATATGCAATAGCGAAGCATTGCCGGGCCCACTAGTCTTCACTAAAGAATTCGTGTCAAACAGACTTATAGGCTTCTCAGAAATACTAGGAATAATAGTTTTTGTCACATCTGACTGATGAAAGCAGATTAATGTTGTTGTTGTTAAGTGACACATTACAATTTAAAGTCTCCCTGCTCTGCGCCTACTTTCATGTTCGCCTTTTAACACCTTTCTCGCTTGAGCATTTACATCCAACCTGGCGACATGGCTCAGCCATCGAAGTCGTTGGATTCTGATTCGTTTTACTACGTCGATGTCGTTGTAAAGCTCATACAGCTCATGGGCACATATGAGTGTTATGTGGAAAAACTTTGTCTTGACTCTTACCGTGAGACTAGTGTCGCAATCTCTTTCCAACACAAATCCACTTCCAAACTCAAGCTTGTCTTCGAGGACTTCCGTCAGTTGTATAGAGACAACTGGTCTATACAGTGTTATAACGTTTCAGGTGCATATCTTTAAATCATTATCCTTAATTCGTTTGCGGTGGCCGTAAAGATTTTGGGAGGTTCGTTTTATTCTTTTACTACTTCTTTTCATTGTAATAGTTTAAACTTCGGTGGCGGGTTGCACGACTAGCGCACCACGTCGCAGTTTTCTCTTCCTGCCAAAATGTCATTACAAAATTTCATTACTCTAAGCCGAAGTGCCTGCTTTTTATGTTTCGCCTCTCACAGTTAACCGTGCTTTGACGGGTGTCCGCAGTAGCCCTACGAATACAGAGCTCTGTGTGTAGACTTGAAGTGTAATTGGTAAGGATCACTTTGTGTTTGTCAAGGTAAACCGATCAGCAGCTTAACCTTGTTCATAAAATATATTTAGTGTCTATCTGCATTTCTTAGGGTTTCTCCAAGATTTTTTAAGTTTTAAATATCTGGTCTTCGTTTCTTCTTATTTGACAGCACCAACTGAAATTTATCTATCAGTAGAGCTCCGGTCTTTTACGCTCCGTAGAAAGTTCGTCACACCAAGTCTAGGTAACAGCTCTTTCACCTCGTGCATTCAACTAACTTTTGGTAGGCCCCACCTGCGCTGCCTATCGGGCTTATTGCCGAAGATATTTCGAGCTTGAGTTTTGTCACGCGATGAACTACTTCGATGTCGTTATAATGCTCATATAACTCATGGCTCATTTGACGATGGCACACAGTAGCAGCAGTCTCCGATCAATACTCGTCTTTTGATTTCCAGGCTAACATTATTATTTTTGATTATGGCGAAGCCAAGGTAGGCAAAATCATCTACCACTTCAAAGTTGTAGTTGTCAACGTTCACGCAGCGTCCCAGACGAGTGGAGTCTTTCTTCGTTGAAACAAATAACTTGAGTTTGTCCTCGTTATCACCAGACCCACTTCAGCTGACTGCTTTTCAATGCTCGAAAAAGTCGCAGCAACATCTCGCAATCTTCGAGATTGTGTATCATCAGCATACGCGATCAACATGTGACTTTTGTTGAAGATAATACCATTCCTGTTTACTGCAGCCTTCCGCATGATCATCTCCATTATGATGTTAAAGAGATCGCAGGACAGACTATCGGCCTGGCTAAAGCCTCAATTGGTAGAAAATGGCTGTGACAGATGTTTGCCAATTTTCACTGAAGACAGTGTCATCCCGCAGATTCGAATTAACTTCGCGGGGATACTAAACTCAGCCATAGCATCCAATAATTTCTGTCGTATCGGACTGCCGAATGCAGATTTGTAGTCGATAAACAGATGGGATATGTCGAACTGCATTTCTTGCGGCCTCTCCTGGGTTTGTCGTAGTGTGAATATCTGGTCGTCGTGGATTTACCACGTCTAAACACACACTCAAAACG
The DNA here is from genome assembly GCA_964034835.1 of Muscina levida. Taxonomy (NCBI): domain Eukaryota; kingdom Metazoa; phylum Arthropoda; class Insecta; order Diptera; family Muscidae; genus Muscina; species Muscina levida. The sequence continues at coordinate 161,103,975 of OZ035880.1, read as the reverse complement.
TCCAATCAGGTTCGTAGGATGGGCTTAAGTCTGTCAAATAACTCAATAGACAGGACTTTGTATGCGATGGGTCAAAGGCTTATCCCGCGATAGTTGATACACCTTTCTTAAGTCTGGGCATAGAACACTCAGATTCCAATGATCAGGAATGCATTCATTGAGCCATTTGTCACGTTGTAGGCTCTTTTGTTATATTGTTATATGGTGGCATATTATTATCATACGTAATATTTCACGTAAATCATACGCCATGGAGTTCAATAGTTTTATTGTAACTGCTACAAAATAAACCCAGTTCAAAATCATTTGATGAATGGAAAAGTGAAATTGTTGCTTATGTAGGGGAAACGTTGTATGACAGTTAAAGGAATTGTAATTCTTAATTTTTTTTTAAATTTCTTTAAGCTAAATCGGACTAGTGGTTCTCGAGTTATGTCAAACCAAATCAATGAACTAAAAAATGTTGTAATGTGTTATGTTGCCTTCGGGAATAAGCAGAGTACAAAAGTGTTCTCTCCATATTCGCAGCACATTGTGACTTTCAGTGGCCAGATTTCCGTATCCGTTCTTATAGGTGGGAATTCCTTGTTCTTTTTGTGTAGAACTTACGGGCTTTACTTCTATCCCTATAATTTTCGATATCCTTCCTCCCTCTCTTTTCTTCCATAGGCGCTTTTTCCTCCTGAATAGACATTTCATCTCCCTTCTCTTCTCATTATAACGTTCCGTCACTGCACGCGTTGCCATTAGCTGCAGTTTTGCCCTGAATGCAGCATTCTTTCAACCAAGTACGGTCGTTGCGGCAGTGGTCATAGAATTCACAATATTCTGCCACTGGGTGTCGGGAACATCACAATTAGGATGGGTTGTTGGAAGTAATTGAGAGAGTTGGTTGGAGTAGACATTGGCTACCACGGTGTTATGCAGCTTTGTGATGTTAAGCTTTCTTTTTTGGATAGGAGTGATTTTAGCATTTCTTAATTGCGTGCGTGCCTTGGCTGCAACTAAGTGGTGATCCGAGACAATATTTACAACGCGCATCATGCGGACGTCCTTAACGCTTGAGGCATGCCTTGTAGTAATTGCAACGTCATCAATCTGGTTTATTGTATTTTGATCAGGGGATATACATGTTGCCTTGTGGATATCTTCATGCGGGAATCTGGTACCACTCATCACCAGGTTTTTTTGCGGCCGCGAAACTAACCAGTCTAAATCCGTTATCGGAGATCTTTCTCTTGATACTGAATTTATTGACTGCTTAACCAAGAGCATCTTCCCTTCCTGTCATGCATTTTTTCCAAACAGTTTAGTGTTCTTCTAGTTGAAAATATTTCGCCTTAATACTGATAGTGGGAATTTGGTCACTCATAGGGTTTAACTGCGAGACCAAATGTATAAGTCTTCTTAAAAAATGTCACAATTCTTTCTTACATTTCTCAAGGACATTGCTCAACTAATAAGAGGCACCATTTCTGTACAGGAGGTAGGTCAATTTTTATTCTCAACCAAGCGGTTATCAGAATCGTATTCTACGATAAATTCTAAGAAAATTTGCCCAAGAAACAATAGGTCGAAATCAAAATCGAGCCCCCGGTTTTTACCCAGTAACTTTTCGTATTGGGGAATAATCCATAACAATGCACAACTGCCCCGGAATCAACCCTAGAGGGTTCAAATGTATGACCCAGCCATTTTTTGCAACTAACAATTCTCCCAAACACACCTACTGCCCATCTTCGCCCTCTAAGGGGTATCATACAGAAATTTTGTTTTCATAAAATTTGCTCCCGCTGCTCTCACTGCACAGGATTCAAACCAAGGGGAGTTTTGACCCATGGTTTCTTGTGCAAATTTTCATAGAATTCATCGAAGTTTACGATTTTGATAAACGCTTCGTGCATTTTGTTTCCTCCATACAAATTGATCCATTCTAGTATATATCCTTAATTCTAGTCCTTATAACGCTGGTGATAATCGTCGACACTTTTTTCATAATAATTTGTCGTTTTTAAGGATAGTGGTTTATTTTGAATTAACGACCAATCCATATCATGTAAGTAAGCAGCACATACATGAACTTTTCTCCTCGAGTGCATAGACATCAAGAAATACGTTATAATATTCCGCAACATTACACTCAACTAGAACCAACATTAACAAATAAAATAGCAAAAAACAAAGAATACAAAAAAAACGCTATCAATATTTTACAGAGGAAAATAATAACAGCAAAGTCACATAAGACTTACCATCTTGTTGTACAACAAGAAATACGAACTACAACATCCACGGGAAGTTGAATAACCAACCAACCAACCAGCAACCAACACCAAAAACATAAAGAAAAACTTAACAAAAGTTATAAACTTTAAAGTTCATAAAGTATTGAATTTTAAGGACAAAGAAAATAATGGATTTAATGGGGTTTAGCATCTCACCTCCTTTCAAAAAATATACTCATGTATTCCATTAGTACTGCCAAACATCTACCAGCACTTACACTCCCAATGGGAGTTAGTGAGTGTGTGTGGTGGCGCGGGGGGTGAGTGATATGGTGGCAATTTCAAATGGGTTATGTTAAAAGTGAAAAAAGGGATTAACTTCGTTATCTCACACGGAATTTGTTTAAGAAAGCAGACTAAAAACTTTATAATTTATACTAAGGAATTATTTCTGTTCTGACTCCTGCTCTTTTGTGGCAGAGACAAAACATTTGAAACTCATTAAGTCCTTTTGATTTAAAACGGAGATTTGTAGTTATACAAAATCCTTTGCCAAAACAAATCGAAATTAAAAGAACAATTCCAGCAGCCATTATGAGGCGAATTCACGTTAATGGCTGGTGTGAGTCCCTTTTTATGTCGTTGTTATGCTCTTTCGGTTGGCTACTAATCAAAGTTGTAAATAACATAATGTGCCTGGGTGCACCAGCTAATGGCACGTCACGGTAGATTATAAAATTAAATGTTTGCTGCTTTGGTTTCAAAAAGATCAAACAGAATGTGTGCTTTCTAAGCTATCATTGGACATATTCTTAGAGTTTTCACAGTGGTTAAAATGTTTTTTTTACATAGTTTTGTATCTGGATTATGGTTAAGGGTATCTTGGCAAATTATCACATGCTAAAAAACTAAAGTGGTATCTAGACCATTTGGGTATTTTTGGGAAATATTTGTTTGATTGTTGTTTCCCAACAAAGAAGATTTTACCAAAAAGTGTTTTTTGTCGTATTTCTAGTATCAACATAAATACACGATCAATTGATTCTGTTAACCCCTCCGCTATTGCCCACCTCTGCTATAATTTATATGAGGCCCTTAAATATTCACTCAAATATAATTTTTCTTTCAAAATGTTGCTCTGTTATTATTGTTATTCTTTTCCTTGATAGTCCTTGTTTTTTTATCACAATTTGGGGTTAAGGTTGCCACCAACAACAACAAAAAAGAAACGAGAATTTTATTTTGTGATTTATAAGCTCTCGGGGAGTACACGCTTGCTCTCGAAGTCATTCATTCATACATACCACAAAAGCGTAAAGTAATTTTACACGACATTTTACACTCAACGAGCACAAGCAGAGAAATATTACACAAAAAGGACACAATCAAAAAAAGTCCAAGAACTCCAAAAGAAAAGGCTCTTAAGTTAAATATGCTAGGGGGACCTTTAACAAACTCTGCTGCACAACTAGTGCGAAGGCATAGCGAAACACGCGGCTGGGCAGAAATCTAAAGAAAAATGAAATGAACAACAAACCAATGATTGTATAGCTTTCATTGCTATTTATGCAATTCAATAAATCATTGGTCATAAAGGGCGAGAGCGCCGCCACCATCACCAGCATCGTGAGCAGTAGCAGCACCCGGAGCCACCTTCAGCTTCATCCTAGCATCCATAGTTGAATCGAAGAAGAAACCATTATCCAAAAAAATCTCAAGAAAACCCATTTGCTGCGTTGCTGCCCATACCCAATCAACAAAAATACGAAAAGAAACAAAAAAAAAAGCATAGGAAACATAAAACAAAAAACCTTTAAAGAAAATTTACTCGGAAGCACCAAAAGCAACAAACAGTAACCTCAGATAAGGATTTTGCTACATGCTAAACGAAAATCTGCCTGAGCTGGGCAGCAACGACAACAGTGAGAGGGAGGTAAAGGGCAATGAAGTCAGGAAGTACGAAATGCTGGAAAATCGGCTGCGGCAATAATACATATTGCAACATGAATGTAATACCGGAAACAAATAGCGACATCGGTTCGCCGCTGGTGTCTAAGGGAAAAAAGATGCCCAAAAGCAATATCAATTTCACAAAAATTTGCCTTGAACACTGCAGGAGCAACATGAAACGGAAAAGGGTTGGGCTTCTTGAGGAAAACAGCAGCAACAAATCAACGCCAACTATTTACTCTACGGAGTTGGCGACGACACTCACTGAGTCATTCATTGAATGTTCTATTGGGCATGAGACTTTCTTTTCAAATACAAAAAAGGCGTCTACGCAGACATCCGCTTTGACGTCACACATTGAGAGAGACCCTACACTGGGTATGTTGGTTGAGGTGAAATTGTAGTTTTTTACACATATGGTTTAACCGAAGTTACTAAAGTACAAAATATGGATTTCTTATATGCGTTGGCAGATGAAAACTCGTGATAGGGCGCGGTGACCTAATAAGCCATCATCCTTAAACGTAAACCCCAAAATGTTATAAGGCCCATTGATTCGTTTCGGCTATGCTCTAGGAAAACCGTCGTGCTTCTCATAGGTTTTTGTCTAGTGTTAGAAATGTTGGAGAGAACTCTGAATTTGACTTCTACCTGTGTATTGGTTTTCTACCCACGGTACATGGGTCGCACAATGCCTTTTTGGATAAGATAACCCTGTCCGACAGCACTTCGAGCACTTGCGCAGAACCGTCTGAAGACTGGTTGAACGTATTATGTGATTGTCCCTTATATTATGATATAAGGGATCTCCAGTGGTTAGCGATACTGTCAGCAGAAAGTGAGTGGGATGCAAAAGAGATGCTCTCTACTCCAGGAGCTTTGGCAAGAGAAATGGAGGTTGCTTCCAGACTGTTTGCACGTCGTAGATCTATTTCGAGATAATTGTTGAAGCGGGTTTGCTGACCTGGATTAGGCAGGACTTTCCGGGACGATCCCACAATCTTGTTCGACCAAATGACCTAATGACGGCTGCGACTGTCTGTTGCGGGGGCACCAGGCTCTGAACTGCAAGGAGTAGAAATTGGTAGTATTTACTACGAGGTCCCATCAACAGGCCTTTTTCAAGTACCGTGGGTAACATGGGATTCACACGTGTTAGGTCTCCAGTACGTGCCCTTGTTCATCTGTGTTACGGGAGTTCAGACGGGCCTACCATTATATATACATTATTGCCGTCCACCATCGTGGAACGGAAGAGGTTTAAAACTTCCCTCGCCTCCCTCCGGTGGGGTTACTGCATTCTTGCAATGTAGTATAGACCGTTTCATCTACTTGTGGTGCTTATGTGTACTTGCAAGTATATAAAAGTTTCAGTCTGAAAAATTGGTAGCAGCTTCTCTGCGAAACTTCAACCGGTGAGTGAGGCCGGTAGCGTGGAGATCAGGAGCCCAGAAACTTGTTCCCGCCTGATCGGTTACTTGTTGGCCCCCTTCTGGGAGCATCACGTGGGTGTGGTGTTTAAAACGAAATCGCTGGTAGAGTCTTCGGATTCGATGTGAAGTTGTATTTCAACCGGGTGCTACAGACCCATAAATTAGCGTAGGTAGTAATATAGGCCTCAACTTGATCAGAAGAGGCCCATACTGTCATACCAATTTTGGTATCCCCTGGCTGGAAGAAAGAGCCGACAATTGCGGTAGCTTGCTCCCACACTGTACACAGATGGTGCCTATATTCAGTTGGCGGAAATACCGACACATTTAAGGCTGATTCACTGTCATATAGCGAATGCCATAGACGGAGGAGGGATGCACCGGGCGATAGAACTGTGACACCTTTTACATCTGCCATGCAGAAAGATACAAATTGGACGTGAATTCGTAGTTTGCAAGAGACTTCGACATCTAGTCTCGCGGTTTAACCCTATAAACGACCGAATAGCCACTATCCGCATCAGTTAGGTGATTTGTTTACACGACCAAAAGGAAGACAAAGACGATAACATGAAAGATGCATTCTATGGAGGAAATTTATGGTGTTTTCCCTGCCCGTGACATTGAAATTGCTGTGGGAGATATTAGTGCTAAAATAGGAAGTAAAAATGCTCTCTGTTAAGAAGTCAAAAAATTCAGTCTAAACAACAATAGCTTCGAAAACGGATTCAGACTGGTTAGCCTTATGTCGACAAGAAACATGGTAGTGAGTGGAACTGGATTCCCGCATAAAAATATCCACGAAGCAACCTGGACATCCCCAGATGAAAATACACGAAACCAAATTGATCACGTGGTAATTAATGAAAGGCATATCTCAAGAGTTATATACGTGTGTGTAATGCGCGGTGCAAATATTGACTCGGATCACCTCCTAGTTGCAGCCAAGGTACGCACGGCTTAAGTAGTTATATAAACAATGCCTACTCCAACCAACTCTCTTAGTAACTGCAAAAAAACCTTTAAGTTCCCGATACACTCTGACAGCGTATTGCGAATTATATAACCATTGCCGCAACGACCGTTCTGGGTAATGAAAAAAAAAACACGCTCAGACAAGCCCTGGTACGATGAGGAATGTCGTTTAATACTTGGAGAAAATGGTGCTTCATACTAGGAAAAACTGCAGTCAATGGTAATACGTGGTGTGACGGAACGATATAATAAGGATAAGGGGAGATGACAAGCCTCTTCAGGCGGAAAAAGCGTCTATGGAAGAAAGGAGTGAGCCAGCATATCGGAAATTAAAAGGTAGAGGTGAATCCCGAAATTTCTACCAAAAGGTAAAAAGCAAAGGTTTTGGACTAGGGATCCCCACCTGTAAGGACGGAGACGGAAATCTGGTCACGGACACTTATAATAAGCTGCAAATATGGAGGGAACACTTTCGTACTCTAGTCGTTCCCGAAGGCAGCATAAATGACAAAATCACGACAATCATCGACGACGGAGTAGTTGGTACACCACTGAGCCAAAACGAGATCAGCACGGCAATTGCACGGCCAAAAAACAATAAAGCTGCGAGAGCAATGGAGCCCGCAGAGCTTTTTTAGGTCGGCGATGATAAGCTATCAACGCGCATGCATCAGCTCATAAACACGAATTGAATGAAGGCTTGCATGCCCGATGATAGGAATTTTAGTGTTCTATGTCCTGTGATTAAGAAGGTGGCCCAATTATGTGCATCAACTACCGCGGGATCAGCCTTTGACCCATAGCATACAAAATTATGTCCTGAGTGATTTGAAAGACTAAAGCCCATCCTAGCGAACCTGAATGGAAATTACCAGTGTAGCTTAGATCCACGCTCAGACAAGCCCTGGTATGATAAGGAATATAGTTCAATGCTTGAGGAAATGGATGGCAAAACTGCAGCCAATGGTAACGCGTGCTGTGACGGAACGGTAATAAGAAGAGGAGTGTGATGAAATGCCTTTGCAGGCGGAAAAGAGTCTATTGAAGAAAATAGAGAGCCAGGGCTCTAAATTTGCGAGCGTACGTTCTTCAGTTAATCCTACCTGATGGTGGCACGTCGCCAACCACTTGGTCCTTCCAACGAAGTTTGGGCTCCCTGTTCTGCGCAGTCCTTCAGGTTCGCCTTCAAACATCTTTCTCGCTGGAGCATTTACATCCGTCATTTACATCTACGTCGGTGTCGTTGTAAAGCTCATACAGCTCATGGTTCATCCGATGGTCGTCGCTGTCGATACAGATATGTCTATACAGGTTTTGTATGTCCATTGTCGTAATAACCCACAATTCGGCAGCATACAACAGAACTGGTAAAATTAGCACCTGGTATAGCTGTTTCCTAGTATCCCGAGATAAGATGGTGTTAATAAAGTGCTGCCGAAGTCCATGAAAACATCTATTGGCGATCACTATTCTCCGCTTGATTTCTTGGCTGATACTATTTTTCTTATTGACGGAAGATCTGAGTTAGGTTAATTCATCTACTCGTTGACTGCTTAACCCGTTTTTGCTGAATTCTTTTCTAGTGATGAGAAAACTGCAGTAGCATTCCACAGATTTTAGCCAAGGATGTCTATATCATCGGCATAGTTTAGTGGCATGTAGCTCTTGTGGAGTATTATGCCAAACATGTTGACACCAGCCTTTCTCATCACTTTCTCTCTCTCTCTCTCTTTTGTCAGAGACCTCTTTCCGTGTTGAATGGTTGAGAGTGATCTTTACCAATATTAATCGAGGATTTGGTGTTTTCTATGGTACATCTGCAAAGTCGATTCAGCTTTGCAGGAAACTCAAACTCAGACATGGCCTCATATAGCCTATTCCTTTTCGGAGAGTCGAAGGCAGCTTTGTAGTCGACAAAGAGGTGGTAAGTGTCGATCTGCTTTTCATAAGTTTTTTTAATACCATCGGCATGGGTTGGAGAGGGGTCTTCTGGAGTGGTGTCCGTATGCAGTAAATTTCTGAAATGATTACTCCATATCTACAGAACGTTATCCAGGTTCATCACAAGCTAGCCATCGCTATCCTTGCAGGAAGGCAACCCAGTTCCACGCATTTATACCTGATAGGACTTTGCGGGATGACACTAACACGAAGTTTCGGTGTATATAGGCACAAATCTTACAGAGCCATTTTTTACCGTCATGTAATCTCTTTAACATCATAATGTAGATGGTCATGCGATCAACGAAACAGAGTCTACTCGTTTGGGACGCTGAGTGAACGCTGACAATTATAAGTTTGAAGTGGTAGACTTCAGTGATAGACCTCATGTTACTCTATAGCGCAGAACCCTTGGTAATAACAAAAGTAGATCAACTTTATCTTGGAGTCTTTAGGAGAAAAATAATCCACAACATATTTGGATCTATAACCGTTACGGCAAATAACTTCGCCATACATGAACCATAACATATATGATCTTTAACGACATCGACGTAATCAAGCAACTGCATATATACCGAATTCGCTGGGGCGATCAAAACTTCGTTGGATAGATCTTAACCCTTCATTACTAGTTTGGTTGCCATTCACCCAGAATGATACGCAATAACGCACTCCGATATTGAGCTTTCTATGTGGCATTTGCTTTATCATATTGATATTATTACTCTATTATATTGATATTATTACTCGATTTCTAAAGTGGGCGGAAAGGTACATTTGTATGGAGGTACCAGAAGGGGAGTGTCCAGACTTCCAGAACTTTTCTCCAAAACTTTATCATGTTATAGCTGTTCTAAATACAGAATTTGGTCACGATCGTGTCGAGTGTATTAATATTATTACTCCATCTCTAAAGTGGGCGGAAAGGTACATTTGTATGGGAGGTACCAGAAGGGGCGTGTCTAGACTTCCAGATTTTTCTCTAAAACTTTATCCTGTCAGAACTTTACTAAATACAGAATTTGGGCACGATCGCGTTAGGTATATTAATAATATTAATCGATTTCTAAAGTGGGCGGTACCAGATGTGTATTGGAGGCGTGGCTAGACTTCCAGTTTTTTTCTCCAAAAACTGTATCCTGCTATTGCATTACTAAATAAAGAATTTGGGTACGATCGCGTTGGATTTATTGATATTATTACTCCATCTCTAAAGTGGGCGGAAAGGTACATTTGTATGGAAGTACCAGAATGGGCGTGGCTGACTTCCAATTTTTTTTTCCAAAACTTTATCCTGTTATAACTTTACTAAGTACAGAGTTTGGGTACGATACGTTAGATGTATTGATATTATTACTCGATATCTAAAGTGGGCGAATGATGTATTTGTATGGGAGGTGCCAGAAGGGGCGGGGCCATGTAGCCCATTTGCAATACCGTAAGTAGTTTTGGGAAAATATTAACTTGTGCAAAATTTCAAAATATTTGGTTGCGTCTTTCAAAAGTTATCGTGCGTACCAGCCGGACAGACAGACAGACGGACATGGCTCAAACGACTTAAATAGCCATGAATCGAATTGGGTTCAAAGAAACCTGACGTCTAAAGTCACTCCTTCTATGTGTTACACTTTTGGGTCGTATCAAATCAAATCCCCTTATCCCTAAGGGTGATGGTATAAAAAACTAGTTTTTATATGTTATTCTTCTTAATGTACACCACTACTCTGAAGCTACATTCCACTTCAGAATCTAGTTAAAAAATCTGTAGTGATCTTTCCCACAACATGTAACCGCTTTGTATCAACGCATACGGCTGCTCTATGTCGGTATTGACCGATACCCGCTCTCCGCCCATACATCATTGTATTAATATTACATTTTCAAGATTTTTCTCAATATTTTCGCCGCCCATTGCCGCTTTCCACTCATAAAACACAGGCACGCGTTTAATGAAGTGCTATCTCAAGTGGTCGCTGAAACATTCATTCCTTTTTCCTGCATCAGTGCACGAACTTCCTTTCGCACACACGTAACAAAAAGATGAGAAAAAGGACCCTTACACACACAAACTACTTACTGAAAACCAGTTATAGAGCTGTTGCTACAATAACAATAACATATGCAAATGTCCAGGAAAATTTTTCAGAACTTGTTGCGAATGGTATTGATACTAGAATCGTTTCTTTTTTAATCGACATTCTATTCTGTTTCTGGTTCCATATAACCGATTATGTACAACATGTTGCACCACAGATTCCGTAGAACAGAAAATGAATATTCGTATTCGAAATAAGTATTTTTAGAGGATATTTATTAAGAAAAACTCAAAAATCTGAGTTAAAATATATTTCGAACTAGCACCTAATTGAAAACCAATTAAATTTCAAAAAATAACACATGTAATTCAGTTGTGTAGCAATTCATTTCATAACAGGTTCCAGGAGAACATGTTGGTTTTGGGACAATTTCAAACAAAAATAATATATTGTGCAACCGAAAGTGGAACTTGTTACTTATCAGTAAAAGCTGTTCTGTAATTGTTTCTTAGCAACAAAATATTATGCTGGGTGTATATAATACCAATGCAAACCAAAGTGATGTGTGACTGTTTGTATTCTGGCACACATCCTTCGTCTGCCTTCTGGGGCGGCTGGAGTGGTGGGTCGATAATTTGTTTGACCTTTCAATACAAATGTCATTATTTTCACAACATACAAAACTGATTAAATTTTTGGATTCTCTTTACTGCGTCGTCTTCTCTGCAGCATCTAGACACAGGCACACACACACATGAACATCCAGACATTTATATGTACAACGCAAAGTCTGTTTGTAGAAACGCATGTATGGTCACGTGCTGCTCATCGTGGCTTTATTGATACATACAACATAGAACACCCATCTATGTAGTATATGTGTATAAATTCAGAAAATTTATGTGGCATTTTAGTATTTGGTTGTAGCGACCACCAACAACACGTTGTTGTATCGTGCAACGCTCTGAGAAATTGAATCCTTTTAAAGACAAATAATCAGTTACACATAAATTTTAATCAGTTTATGTGCGCACATCAAAGATTTATGTGTCTGTTGTTGTACATTTTCTAAAATCGATTCATTCATCTTTGTTGCCTTGGCTGTGACTGTGTGTGTGTGTTGAGTAGGAGTTGAAGGGATATAGAGTTACGTGCATAGATTGTGAATATTGCAAAGGATGGGTGGGCGAGCAGAGAGGTGGCGTAGCAGCGATTCAAATTTCAATCATTAAATAAGATTAACGATTTGTTATAATCAATAAAGTGGGTGTAATTATGGTGTGTAATTAGAATTATTGTCTTAGCAACAACAACGTTGAGTAGTTTCATTCACATAAATTCTATGGACATTAAAATTATACAATTAACAAAGATTAAATTATGAATTCAAAGGAATTGCTTTTAAATTAAATATCATTGACTGAAGATATGAAATGAGGTAAACCGTTTTGTGTTTAGTTTTTGCTTTAAACTTACACAGTACAACATTTGTCAGCTCATTGATTTGGGAATCAACCCTGAGAACTGCACGTGAAAGAGAACTGCAGCTAAAGCGGACTAGTGATTCTCAAATTATGTCAAACAAAAGTGTCTAAAACGTGACAAATTCCCCTATACGATACTTACTTACTTTAAATCGATATTAAATTGTTATGGCATGTAACTTGACAAAACGAATGCTGCAGAACTTCTTCTTTTTGGAGCTACTTTCACGTGCAGTACTCAGAAGTCCCGAAATCATGTGTGGTACTGTGTTAAGGTAAAGTTTAGTTTTGACTTATTTTGTATTAATTGGTGTACATAGAAGCAAACTGCATCAATATATCGGGTGATTCATTAAGAGTTAAACGTTTTTATACAAAACTGAAATCGTAACAGATATCCTAACAATATTCAAAAATTGGATACATACAAATTTAAATACCTCATGTCATTTATATTTCTCATATTGATCTGATTTTTTTTAAAACACGTATTATGGCAACACAATATTTTCAATCATAGACTAGTGGCAAAGCATTCTATGCTAAAAATATCATCACACAAAAAATCTCAAATATCGATGCTAGCATGCTGAGAAAAAAGATTCGGAATCCCACCCACATGTTCTTACTTCATGTTTGTTTAAATAAAAATCAGTTGTATGACCGCAAACACGAAAGTTTCTACTCGACGAAAGCAACCAACTAGTAACAACAGGCGGTCTCTCTAAATCATCAAATGTAACCAACGTCATCACCATATCCGTAACAACCACATCAATATTGTCGACTACAATTGTTGATTGTTGGCCACCAGCTGCTACTTTGCTTGAGGTTACAGATTTAATGCAAAAACCATCTCAAATTCACATTCTCTGCTATCGGTAGAATAACATAAATCTTGGCAAAACACTCGAAAATTAAATAAATTTCAAAAGCACACGCGTGTGGCACGCATCAACAACTTTAACGAACGTACACACACGTACGTACGCACATATCCTTTCTCACATCCTTCACCTTCCGGGTGAAAATTAATACCGACACATTTCGAACATGACATATGCAAATAAAAGAACATAAAACAAACAGATCCCCTTTCGAATTTGTATTGTGTAAATACTCTGCATACGTCGAAATATGGTTAGTGCTTCCTTCGCCCATTGTGGGGTATTAAGAGTAGTAGAATAAAAAAAACACCCTTCTCTCACGTACGCTGCTGAAAATAGCTTTTGATTTGATTTGTTATTTTTGGTTGTAATTTTAATAAAGTGATAATTTGATTAAACAAAGGGCGAAGAATTCCTGATTGCAATTTTATAGTAGTCAATGCATAAAAAAACAAATTCCCAGAATATGTGGTGTATCACAGCGGTGGACTTGTAGCAGTCAATGGTTATATTTTTGGTTTTACAGCCACGAATGTGTAGTTTGATTTGATAAACCAAAAATAAAAATTTTACAAAAATAGGTAATTTTGTATGGGTGGTACCAGAAGGAATGGGGATATTCTGCCCATTTAAAGTCACATTACTTCAATATGAAAAAATGTAATACTGATAAATTTTCATAATGAGCAGTTATAGTTTACTTGAGTTATCCTGTCGGTCAGCCTGACAGACGGAAATGTTTCAATCGTCTTAGAATGTCTTGAAACAAATCTGATTTTTTGATCCTTAGAGGCTAGCACGTCTCTTCTATTGCCTTTTGCTTTTTCCCGTATCAAATGATATATAACCTCACCACAAGGTGAGAGTATAAAAACATGAACTTTGCCCAATTGGATCGTAAACTTGTGTTTGGCGGGTCATATTGTTTGAAGTCAATCGTAACTAGTAAGGTACATATCTTCGGCAGACCGCATTATGCTTTCACAAGAGGGCCTACAGCAACAATCAGGCGTTAGACTAAATCCCGGGGCTCCCAATCCCTACGCTACCGGTCACACTCATAGGTTGGAGTTTTGTCTGAGATGAGTGGGCGGAATTTGGAAACCTGGCCCAGGAACTCCCAGCCACCTGTGGTACCAGATAAACCGCTGGTCAAGTTTCGTACCCAAAGGCACTCCCAGCTTTGGCCCCTTGTATCCAAGGAGGCTTATACCTCAAACATATTTAATCTATCTAGCGAATCAGGCGTGACAGACAGACGGGCATCTTTAATCGACTCAGAATTCCAAGCTGATCATTTATATATACATATATATTATATTAGCTGACCGGGCAGACTTCGTCGTTCCTAAAGAAGTATTGACTTAAATGGAACTTTTTTGGGTGGAATGAATCTTCCGATGCGTTAGTTTCAGCTGATATTCTCATCGAAACTTAACAGAAAGTATAAAGGTTTATTAAAAAATCATATTTTTTTAATGACAGAAATTTATTGGAAAGCTTTTGAATAACGTGTATGGGAGAACAAAAGAGTGTACATATGTTAATCGGTGGGTTTTTCTACACTTGAACTTGCATCATTACGCTGTTCGAAAAACATGGATTTTCCAAATTCAAGCCGCATACTTAGATATACTGTCTTCCAGCTTTATCGATTGCCATCGAAAATTCTAACCGAACTGAAAACTGTAATCATTTAAAATCAAACGGCTTGGTACACGGCATAGAACACTCAGATTCCTATCATCGGGCATGCATTCCTGGTGCATGAGCGTTGCCGGCTTTACTCCGCCGGCTTTTAAAAGCTCTGCTGGCTGTCCATCGGCTCACGCAGCTTTATTATTTTTAAGCCGTCTACTCCGTCTTCGATGATTGGCGTGATTTCGTCACTTAGCTGCCTTCGGGAACCAGAAGAGAACGAAAGTGTTCCCTACATATTTGCAGCAAACTCTGAGTGTCAGTGACTAGATTCCACCTGTATTCTTACAGATGGGGATCCCTTTTTCAAAATATTAGCTTTTGAGGTTTTGGTAGAACTTTCGGGCTTAATATCTACCCCTGCAATTTTCGGTATCCTGACTCCCTCTTTTCATCTATAGACACTTCTTCCGCCTGAAGAGGCGTGTCATCATCCTCCTCTTCTCATTGTATCGCTCTATCTCAGCACGCGTTGCCACTGGCTGCAGTTTTTCCCTGTATGCAGCATCAACTTCCTCAGACATTTCGCGACATTCTTCACTGTACTAGGACTTGTCTGAGTGTGGTTTTTCATAACCCAGTTCCGTCGTTGCGGTAAGAGGGGTTTGTTTCAAGTAATTGAAAGATTTGGTTAGAGTAGGCATTGTCTATCTCGGTGGTATGAAGCTTTGTAATGTCTAGATTCCTTTGAGCTTGGTTATGAGCGTTTTTATTTAGGCTGCAGCTAGGTAGTGATCCCACCCAGTTTGAATAATCGTCATACACGACTTTGTCGTCAACACTGTCCTCAAGACAAAATGTGAAAAATTTATGTACTTGTCGTCTGAACACTCGGTGGACAACAAGCTGACCGACAGAATACTAATATTGTCGTGCATCAACCAAAAAAAATGCTATGTAACGGGACAATACTACTTAATTTCCCTTTACACCTCATGAATGAGGGGTGCTCGGACATAAGACCAAAACGATTTTGGGGCTTATGTCCGCTACGCTCTGTGGACATAATCCCAAATGCAAAACTAATTTTGAGACTAAAAGTAATGAAAAAGCTTGATGAAGTTGATGAAATGAAGCTTCCGCCCATTGGGGCTTATGTCCGCAGATTAGTATCGGACATAATTCCCAATGAAAATGGGAGTTATGTCCGGAAAGTTGTCCGAACATAAGCCCTAGAAATTTTTTGGGGTTTATGTCCGTGGGGGTTATGTTACGGCATCTGAATAAGGTGTGGGATAGCTTCTCGAGTTGTTGTAAATTAACAAGCTTTCGATTTTAGATTCAGAACAAACGGCACCTTCTTGTTTATCGGCAAATGCGAACGTCACTGTTTGCGAAACTTTTACTAGACATGCCGATTGAATTGACACTATACTGCGACGTTGTTGTCGCCAACATCGAGACAGCCGCATGGTAGTCGCGTGTTCTAACCACTATGCCAAAATTTTGTCAAAGATTTGTATAGATGGTCCCCTTCGTGTCATCAACGATTTACTATGGTCATGCACCTATAATTGAGGATGTCTTGCAGACACTTACTACTGGTTAGTCAATGTTTGCTAAACCAACCGAATCTTCCCTTTCTATTTTAGCATTAAAATTTCCCAGAACAATTTTATTGTCATGAGCAGGGCATCTTTTTTGTCTTCGTCTTTGTCTTCCGTCGATGTGTTTACACAAATCAGAATGCTGTAAAAATATATCGCATTGATGCGGATAATAACTGTTCGGTCACTGATGGACAGAGTTATACCACAAGACCAAATGTCCAGACCAGAATCTTTTGCCAACTATGAATCCACATCCAAATTACTGGAAGCTTCGTGTTTTCTTAGTAGTATTTTATTTATGGAGAGTGACTTATTAGGCCAGCGCGCCCGATCCTAGTTTATTGGTGCTGCCAAAGCCACTGAAAGAAACATTGTGTTGAGCTTCAGTAACTTCTGTTACCTACTTTCTAGAACGCATCGGTGGATGCATACCATTTAGTTTACTCAACAAAATCTTTTGATCTTTAGTTTAAGTTAAATATTTTTCAGATTCGTACTGCAATATTTATCCGTATATTGAGAAACACATATTTTTTCTTACGTCTATCGTTTCGACGACGTCCAATTTTGAGACGATTTTGAACTTTATATCGAAGTATCCACTTCCACAAATTGGGTTTTTATACAATATTTAATATGTGTGGCATTTACCACGTCTACTGTTTATGTGACGCCCATTTTTGTCTTCTCTCGATGCAATGCTGTTTAAAACCTAATTGTTTGATTGATGATGTTCTTAAACAAAACAACCTAATCATAGTATTACGTATAATTTTTTTTTCATAGTTAAACAATAGTTTCATACACCACTTAGCTTCCATAGAATAAAATAGGCACGATTAAAAAAAAATCCATTATCATAACCTTTCACATACTCGATTAAAAAACAAAAGATAGTAATCTTTAGCCTTATACAGAGACCATGCATACGATCAATATCTACTCTTTGTTTTTACCCAATATCCATTCCAATCCAATTGATTTCTAATTTGTGCATTACGATGCCCATAAATTTCACATCGAGCATCACTCTGGAAGGTTTAACCCTAACGAAAAACCAACAAACGCCCTCTTTGCTAAATTAAAAATTACTCATAATAACAATTTAGCAGTCAACCCTTGTTTAGTTGTTTTCCAAAACTTTACCCCCTTATTTTTTAATACTTTATTGTATTATCCATATCCTTATAGCCATACACACGCATACACGCACTCACTCGTACTCAACGCATGTAGTACTCAGCGTCAGCGTCATAAGTTAGGTTTTGCTTTGTTTTTGCCTTCTCTACTTCCTCTGAGCAATAACATCATAAACATTTTCACATATGAGATTATTATATTTTCATAATAATTTTTGGCAAAGTTTTTTTTTTATTTCGGGAGATTTTGCATCATCCTTCGCATTTGCCACCACATCTACACACACTCGAAGGATGTTTCATCAGTGCGGTATTATCATCAACGGCGCATACACAGGGATGCACAAGGATTTCAAGAGTCCTTCTGCTGATGTTGCTACTGCTACTGCTATTGTTGTTATTGTGTGTTATTCTTTATCCTTTTGTTATTCAATTTTCCATTGTTTATCAATTTTATGCTTATTTTCAATCAGAAGAGGTCTCATATTTTCATTGTCGACACTGATGATGATGGCGATGGTGAGACCGACCAAGCCAGACATAATAAGACTGAGCAATTCGGGGGGAATTTGTGCGAATACTATGTGCAAGCTGCTTTGCTCTGGCGCTCTTTTTGGGGTAAGTGTGTGAGCATAATTGTAATTAAATTTGGATCTTATCCAAAAAATATATAAATCATTATGCCTTTTTTATCTCGCTCGCTTCACAATGCAGTGTCTCTCTCTCTCTGCACATAACTTCATAGTTGTAATGCCTCTGCCCATTGTGTCTGTAGTTTTTAATATTCTTTGGCGTTGTTGGCTTCAAAAAACTATCAATATATATGTAGAGAATAGTTTTTTGGAGCTCCGTGCCCCCCGCTCGCCGTATTAAATGGACAACTTTTCTATAGATTTTATTGAAATGTTATTGTCTTGATGATTATGATGATTATTATGTTCAAAGGATTTTATTGTTTTTTTTTTTTTGTAGCTTACTCTTTGCTAGAGTCCTCGATGTTTTTTTCTTGTGCCATTGTCTTTGTAGTCCCTATGTGAGTCCTTTGGTTTGTTGGCATTCTCGTCTGGCTTGGTCTATTTACAGTCTGACATTTACGAGGATTAAATTTGTATCTTAAGTTTATTAAAACAGCAAATATGATTTTTCATTTGTGTCTAGCAAGAATTTTTGTAAGGGGACAAAAATCACACATTTGCAATAATCATAACAGTGGTAGCTGATTGGAATATTGGAATTAAAGGATGACAATAATGATGATTGTGGGGATCATGCTAAATTTGTGTGATACACAGCATGTAAGTGTTGAATTGGATGGGGACAATTAGTGATGATTCCTTTAGCTATAGTTGAAATATTCTAAAGACATGGGATGTAGCGGGGAAATTTCAGTATTAATAAGATTTTAATTAAAGCAACCATATTTTTCATAAAATTTATAAGTTTTCCTTATTTATAACAATTCATGCAGTGTTTTTCGTGCTATTGCATATTCGAGTCTCCCCATGCTAACCTAAAAATTTCATTAACACGTGTGCTGCAAAACGCTCATGTTATTAATAGTGCACACAAAATATACGCATTTTATTTCTAAATATTCAACAATTTCATAGCGTTATTTTCATTTGCTTTTGTTGATTTTGCAATATTTTATGCATTCTGAACTTCTTGAATGTTGTTTGCGTAACGTCTACTAATTTATATTAATATAAGGGGATCCGTTACGCCTGAGAAATTTATATGATAATGACATTCCAATCTTTAGTGCTATATGTACATGTGGTTAGTATCTTTTTTATACGAGTATTTGTATAAAACAAAGCAGAGTGAAACGAAGAAGGGTGGAACGACGCTTTTAATACCTCTCACTTCAATATATGGAATCTTAGGTTAGAGATTCCTACTGGGGTCGAGGAAAGACATGGCTTTACTTGTATCCGCTATTTTTATATCCTTCACCACACGCACGGAACGAATGGTGTATTTATTTTGTTCTTCCAATTGTAGGTATGAAAATACATATAGTGCATAATGGTGGCAGCGAAAATTGAACTTTGGATTTTCGGTAATGTCTGAGCGGAATATTGTGTCAGTTGTTATAAAACGGCTATTGTCAAAAGCCCTGCTTCAAATATATTTATATGAAAAAGTGTTTGTTTGCATTTGTTAATACAGACTAAGTATAGAAATGAAATCGGCTTGACTGATCTTTTTTAAATTTTGCACAGAATGTATCTGTGTGGTCGGGTACTTTAATTTTTGATATATCAAGAGGGCATTGGCCCGCCCATTGGACCCTATTTTTGAAACCGCAATATCTGGAGAACTGTTTCCCAATCGCCTTGGAAATTTGTGTGGTTGAATTTGGCAACATTGCTCCTGCTTTTTTTTGCCCCATAAGAGCTACTCTGATCCAATTTTCTTTTTAACTTCTTCCGCAGTTTTGGAAGCGGACAACCTTTTCAGTGGAGGTGTAGAAGACTGACGTGGCATATGAGTTAGAACACGCTACTACCATGCGGGAGATCACAGGTTCAACTCCTGGCTCCAGACATTTTAAAAAAGATAAAAAAATTGTTTCTTTCATTGTCGGCTCCCCTCGTATGTTGTCGACAACAACTTCGCAGTACAAGTGTCGAGTCAAATGGCATGTCTAGTTAGAGCTTCTCAAACAGTGACGTTCGCATTCGTGATAAACAAGTAGGTGCCGTTAGTTGTGAATCTGAAAATAGAAAACATGTTAATTCACACAACGCGAGAAGCTATCCCATACCTCATGGGTGTAAAGGGAAATAAAGTTTTTTTTTAAGCATTTGGCAGCATAGTTCGTGATGCAACAAAAAAAGGGCGGGATAGGATTAGTAGGCGTGGTATAAAACTGGAAACTTTAAAAGCCTATATCTCATGACTTATAAGAGGTATAAAGTTGGTAGTTGATACAGTATGAAGTAAGGCCATGGTGAAAGTGAGATGTGCCACGCCCTATTTAAAATAAACCGTTATAACATTCATAATAATAGTTTGTTCGTCCAGAAAATTGCACAGTATAGTAGATATATAACTAGGCTATTTGGAACCAAGTTTGCAAAAACGACCGTGGTTGCGCCCTAAACGTCAATATTTGACTATTACATAAAAATAATAAAATCCCTTAATCGGACATTAGTAAAAAAACAAAAAAAAATAGGACCTCTTTTGGGCACCGTAAGTAGTTGTCCGATCTTACTCAAATTTCCATCATGTATTTTTTACATCAAGTGGCATAATTACATGCAAATTAAAATATTCCTGGCCTACCGTAGTAAAACAAATTTTTTTGACAAAATTGTTTTATTTATTCAACATTATTTCTTTCTTTTTGATACCATTTTTGTAGTACGATTTATCCTTTGCTTCAAACTATCCATCGTTTTCACTGATTTCGTCCTTTAAACGGTCCAATAACGCTATGTAATACAGACGCCATAACCTTGCAACCCGAATGTTGCGTTTTTCCACGATTTGGATCGGGTTCATCGTGTCCAGTCCTCTCGGATGACTATCGATTGGAATTCGGAGTGAAATGATCCTTTGTCACATATTGACGCAAAAACTCGGGTTTATTAAGCTTGATTATCTCCAAACACTGCTCTGAATCATCAACTCGTCATTGTTTTTGGTCAAAAATGAGTTCGATCATTTTGCACCGAGCTTTGTCATAGCCAAGTATTCGTGAATGATGTACACGTTTCATTCATTCAATTTCTATTTACGGTCATTCAAAATCATTTTGTGGATTTTTTCAAGGTATTCGTCGGTAACAACCTCTTTTGGCGTCCACTGCGTTCAACGTCTTCGGTACTCATTTCACAACGTCTAAACTTAGCATACCAATCCTTGATGGTTGATTTTCCTGGGGCAGTGTCCGGAAACTCGCCATCAATCCAAGTTTTTGCTTCAACTGTATTTTTTTCCCCTTCAAACAGCAATAATTTCTTTTTAAATTTTTTTTTCACAATAACAAAAGTTGCTTCACTCAAAATTATATAATTCACAAACTAATGATCCGACCTTCAGTCAAATTTATACACACACATCTTTTGCAGGTTAGGGCTAACATAAAATCATATGGATTTAAGTCTTGTACCGCGATATATGTGTCCTGCCGGGGCTTTTCAATTGACCTGCTATTCCGGTCGGTAATTTTTAAGTTTCCGCAAAAAGATCGTTCATCCCCTTTTTTGGGTTCTTTGCCAGTCGTTACGAATACAGATGTAGTTTAAGTGATATCTAGATGTAATTTGGTATGCAACCTTCTATACTGTAAGCGTGGGTTAAGGTCAAGATTGGAAACTGCCCCTTTTTAAAGGGTGTCCTTCTGTCGAACCCGCGATTACAGCCATAGTTTAAAAGCTAAAGAGCCAACATTTGGTTTACAATCTTCTAACACCTACGCAGAGTTGAGTTTTAAAATGATCAAGATCGGACACAACTACTCCCACGTCCCATTTTCCGTCTGTCTGTCACTGCGATTTCAGCCGTAGTTCAATAGATATCGAGAGGTATGCAATCTTCTATCCTCTAAGCAGACGTTAAGTTTTAAGATCATCAAGATCAAATAAACACTACTCCCTCCCCCCATAAAACTCACCCTGTTTGAGGGTGTACGTCCCGCGATTACAGCCGTATGTTAATACATGTAAAGCTAGAATTCGGTATTAGGCTAATTTGGGGGTGTTCATCTTCCTGTCCGAGCAATTTCAGCAGTAGTTTAAAAGATATCGATAATTGGGGGCAAGCTTCTATCCGCTAAGCGTACGGTAAGGTCTACGATGAGCAAGATTGGTAAAAATCTTCTCCTAACAACTCCCCCTTTTTGGAGGTTACAAAATTATGTTTTCAGGTCATGTAAATAATTTAACCTCATTCTTTGACACTTTAACAGTAATTAAAAACCAGTAAGAAAGTCGAGAAACCCTACTTACATATACCCTCACCCTCCGTAAAACATAAAATTTACTAGTTCATTGTTATTATTACCCGATTTCTAAAGAATGGGCGGGGCTAGACTTCCGATTTTTTCTCCATAACTTTATCTTGTATTAGCATAATATAATAAATAATTTGGGCACGATCGCGTGTGTTGTATTAATAATATATTCGATTTCTAAAGTAGGCGAAACCAGATGGGTAGCGAGGTACCAGAAAGAAAGTCGTTAGACTTCCAATTTGTTCTCCAAAACTTTATTCCGTAACAGCTTAATATAATAAAGAATTTGAGCACGATCACGTTGGGTGTATTAATAATATTAATAGATTTCTAAAGTGGGCGGTACCAGAAGGGGCGTAGCTGGACATCCAGGGTTTTCTCCAAAACTTTACCCTACTTTAGCTTTACTTAATCCAGAATTTCTGCAAGATCGTGTTGGGTGTATTGATATTACATTTCGATTTCTAAAATATGCGGAGTGGCATATTTGTACGGGAGGTACCAGAAAGGGCGTGTCTAGGCTTTCAGTTTTTTTCTCTAAGACTTTATTTTGCTATAGATTTACTAAATATTAAATTTGGGCTCGATCGCTTAATTTTAATCGATATTAATCGATTTCTAAAGTAGGCGGTACAAGAATGGGCGTGGCTAAACTTCCATTGTTTTCTCTAAAACGTTATCCTACTTTAACTTTACGAAATCCAGAATTTCTGCCAGATCGCGTTTGGTGTATTAACATTGTTACTCGATTTATAAAGTGGGCGGAATGATATATTTATATCAGAGGTACAAAAAGGGGTGTAAGTATTTTGGGGAAATATGAACTCTTGCTAAGTTTCACAATATTTGGTTGCGTTTTCCGAGAGTTAAAAATCTCATAAAACAATTTGACTTCAGTATTTGACATTTCAGAAGCTGTAAAAAATTACTGACCAAATTGGATGTGATGGGCTTAAATTAACGTCCACCCCTCATTCAAAGTCCCGTTTTGTGCGGTACAAAATTTAATAAAATATAGCTGAAGTGCAAATAACTAGTTTTATTACCAGTTATACAAATGGTGAAGGGAGTCTGAGCTTCGGCATAAAAAAAATTAATTTCCCTTTACACATCGTGTATAAGGTATGGGATGGCTTCCCGAGTTGTTGTGAATTTACTCGCTTTATATATTTGGATTCACAACAAACCGCACAGAACCTACATGTTTATAGACAAATGCGAACGCCACTTTTTGAGAAGCTGTCAAATTTCTGTCGACAACATCGAAGGGTTCGCCGATGAAAGAAAATGTCGAATGACTGGACACAGGAATAGGAACATTGATCTTCCGTATGATAGTCGCCTGTTCTTACCATCATAACACGGCTTTTCCTCTACTACAAACACGGCATAATGGTTAGATGCTGAGGCATAGCCAACGATAATTACCATAAGTAAGCTGACCACAAAATACTCTGCAATACAAATTGCCACAGTGGCTTGTTTTGTGCGGAAAATAGGATTTTGTTATTACAAATTGTTTAATATTAAATTACAAATATTTTATTAAATTACATATGAGATTTTTTCGCTAAACCAAGGGGAACTGATACAAGGTATTTTTTAGAATTTGTAATGTATGCCTTCTTCCATTTACCGACTAATTTATTCTACGTTGTATCGTTTAACAGACACTTAAGAAGGGTCTGTCTACAAGGCCCTCTAAAATCATATGATATATTCTTAAGTCTTTGCACCCCTTTTACCACACAATTTTAATCTTCCATTTAACTTGTTATTGCTTTGGAAAAGTGGTCATAAATCTTTTAGTCAGGTTCGCTAAAGTCATAATAATTCTTTAGGTTTTCAATAACTCACCACCGCCAGTACGAAGTTCTTGAGACAAACGTTTGTCTACTCCTTTGGCGCTGTGCTGTGTTGGCTTTGTTGTAGCTCTTGTTCACTTTCATATTTTCGCGCATTCAATATTAAAAAACAAAGAAGTGGAAAATTTGTTTCTAATTCCTTTGGAAAATCCCAAGTACTTAGATAGCAGGATGAGTTGGCTGCTTTTACAACACACTACACTCGTTCTCGCACTCTCTGTCAGAGATTCAGATATGAATATCATCATGCTGCTTGCTTTTGTTTCATACTACAATGTCTAAGGATATCCAAACGATTGCGGGTCGGTCTTTTCTTTCAGCTTCGGATTATAATTTATGACAACATAGTGTCTGACTTTTCACGTAGTAACTTTTTGCGCTGCGAATAAATTTCTGTTGGCTGCTGTTGACGGTGACGGGGCAAGGGTTGTGGCCATAGGTATGGCGATGTCTTCCAGGCTGTCTGCAAATAGTGGTGTTGGCATTGATGGCACCGACGACGATGATGATGATGATGACGGGGGCGCTGACTATGATGATGTAATAACCATGTGTTTTATGCCTTGTTAGAAAAGTTTCCAAGTGGAATTAAGAAATTAAACAGATAACTGTAAGTTAATAGAGCATTAAGCGGAAATCGAATTATAATTTTGGTAAAAGTAATTGTTTTGTAAATGTAGGGGCCGTCCGTGGCATTATGGGTATAACACGAGCGCGATTATCATGCGGGAGATCCATGGTTAGATTTCTGTCTCCAGTCATCTACATTTTCTTTGATGGGCGGCCCTCTCGATGTTGTTGGCAGCAAATTCGAAGTATAGTGTCGAGTCCATCGGCATGTCTAGTTAAAAGCTTCTCAAACAGCTAACGTTCGTATTCGTCTATAAACAAGTAGGTGCCGTTATCTGTGAGTCGTGTTATCAATAACTCGATCAGCTATCCCTTTTTTCATTCGTGGCGTGTAAAAGGAATTAATTTTTTTTTTATTCGGTATTTCAATGCGTATCACCAACTGCTATCGCATTCTACGAGGCTTACCTTTAAACTTTGCCTTATTACCAAAACCAAAAGGGTTACGACTACACTACACCAGTCTGGCTGCGGCTGTACAATTATAACACTTTACAACATTCTCACATTTCTGTTCGCACACCTCTCCTCTGCCGCAGGAAAGGAAAAATATATTTCCTAACATCAGTATAAATAAATGAACACAGGCTGGAGATATTCAACCAAACGACGGCGTACCGGTATAGCAAATAAGTATCCCCATGTGGCCAAAAAGAAGATAATGTCTTTTTGTACTTTATTTTTATTCGCACTCGATGCTTGTATTTCAAATATGCCAACAAATTTCTTCATAATCATGATTGCATGACTTTTCGTCTGTTGTCGTAGCCCCCCCTTTCAACCCCTTCTGCGAATAGTGTCCTTAGTGCGTAGTCCGTAGTCGGTAGTATTTTAAGTTGGTAACTTGGCTATTGATACGCCCACTATAAAATCAATGATGCATAATTATTGTTTTATTCCACTTCCTATCCATATTCGTTTTACGGACTTTTTATGAAACAATTTTCCTTCATCCTTTTAAATTTTCACTTTTCTTTTCCTTGTTTGCAATCATGGCAGGGAAGTGTTAAAGTTGATGGTGTGAACATGGAATTTGGTTTTTTCTCTGTCTCTCTTTCTAGAATATTTTGCTTAAGTTTCCACAACAGACACATTATGAAAATTGTATGATAATGGTAAAGGGCACAAGGGGTTGAGGGTGGTGAGGAAAAGGCGAAAGGGTATAATGTTATACTGAAATAACCAGTGGAAGCTATAAAAGGATGTGTGAATTATGGAATTATTAAATTTTATTTTCATCGGTAAATTCTGGTGATGGTGTTGTAAATCTTTATGGGCTAGAGATGGGGCAAACTTCTTGGAAGGGAAATTGATTCAGGTATTGTGATAATTTTCGGTAATGACTGCTAAAATATTAATGAATAAGATGATAAGTGATTATGGTCTTAAGGGGTTCTGTGGTGGCTTTTAGATGGTTTAGATGGTGGCAATTTGGGTAAATAATTAAAGATATGATGTTGTTACATTTTCCGTAGATGGGTAAATTTGTGTTTTTTAAATCATATTTTTTTTGTATCGTAAGTGCTTAGCAGATGACGTCATAAAAAATGCAACTGAAAATATTTTATAGTCGGATATGATTTAAGCTATTCTTTTAGCTACGTCAAGGCGTCGCCGATACAGATTTATTTTTCATAGTCGTAAGCACCCACGATTCGACAGCATACAGCAGAATGGGTAAAATTAGCACCTGGTATAACTGTTTCTTACTATCCCGAGGTAAGGTGGTGTTACTAAAGTGCTGCCGAAGTCCGTAAAAACATCTATTTGCGCGCACTATTCTTCGCTTGATTTCTTGGATGACATTATTTTTCTTATTGACGGCAGCTCTGCGATAGGTTCGTCCCCATCGAAAAGACGTTTTGTTCGTCGAAATCATAGTTTTAGGTTTGTCCTCGTTGAGCTTAACATTCTTGCTGATACCTTTTCCAGTGATGAAAAAACTGCAGTAACATCCCGCAGATTTCTGGCAATGATGTCTGTATCATCGACATACGCTAGTAGCATGTGGCTCTTGTGGAATATGGTGCAAGACATGTTGACACCAGCCTTTTTCATCACCTTCTTCATAACAATTAGTGTACAAGATAAGCTAACACCATGCCTGAGACCTCTTTTCGTGTTGAATGGTTCAGAGTGATCCTTATCGATCTTAACCGAGGATTTTATATTTCCCAAGGTTTATCTGCAAAGTGGAATTAGCTTTGCAGGAAAACCAAACTCAGACATGGCTTTATATAACTTACTCCTTATCGGAGAGTCGAAGGCAGCTTTGTAGTCGACAAAGAGGTGACAGGTGCCGATCAGCTTTTCATGAGTTTTTTTTCCAGGATTTGTCGTAGAATGAATATTTGATCCATCGTAGATTTACCAAGTCTAAGCCGCAATGATATGGTCCAATTAGTTTTTCTAAAATTGTCTTTAGACATTCACACAATATGCTCGAAAGGACCTTGTACGCAATTGGTAATAGGATTATTCCACGGTAGTACTTACATTCACTACGATTCGCTTTCTGGTATATGGGACATATCAGACTGAGATTCTAATCCACGTTCATGCTCTCCTGTATCCATTTGTTCTCTATGAGCTGATGCATACTTCGAATCAGTTCCTCCCCACCTGCCTTAAACAATCAGGGAGACCTACGGCTCCAGCCATTTTGTTATTTTTAAGGCGGGGTATTGCGAACCCAGTAAATTTCTGAAATGATCTCTTCATATCTTGAGAACGTTATCCGGGTCCGTCACTAGCCGACCATCGCTGTCCTTGCAGGACAAGGACCTGGTCCACGCATTATCGACTTAACTCTCTTGTACAATTTTCGGGCTTCCCCTCTACTTCGGACCAATTCAGTGAACACATCCTGCCTCTTCTTCAGCTTCTTCTTTTTCTTCTAAAAAGACGAGTTGCCTCTCGTCTCTTCTCCCTGCGCCGTTCAAGAACAGCTCACGTTGCCATCGGCTGCAGTTTCGCCCTGTATGCAGCATCCGTCTCCCTCGTAGCATTGCGGAATTCATCGTACCAAGCATCTTCTTGAGACGGCTTTGAGTACCCAAGTACGCTTTTCGTAGTCCGTTCTATGGAGTCGGCTATATATTGCCACTGCAAGGTGATTTTATCAGGAGTTGGAGCATTCCGCAGCAAATGAGTTAGGTGGTGGCTACCTCTGTGGTACGCAGTTTACCGACATCCAGCTTTCGTTGTACCATGTGATTTATCTGAATCCTCGTCAATTGATCCGGAGATAACCATGTTGCCTTATGAATATTTTTATGGTCAAATCTAATGCTGCTAACTACCATATTTCTTTGCCGCAGAGAAATCAATCAGTCTGGTGCCATTGTTCGATGTTTCGGTGTGCAGACTGATTTTTCGGATGGTAGGCTCAAATGCGGTCTCCCTGCCTATTTTAGCATTAAAATCCTCTAGTACAATTTTGATGTCATGGCTGGGGCTACGGTCATATAACATACATTTTCTAGACTCACGTAGAACTCGTCTTTGTCCTCATCGCTTTTCTCTTCTGTCGGAGCATGGGCACATATAAGTGTTATGCGGAAAAACTTTGTTATGACTCTTATGGTGGCTATACGTTCACACATCGGGTTGAACCTTGAGACTAGGTCTCGCAGTCTCTTGCCAACCACAAATCCACATCCAAACTCGTGCTTGTGCGCATGGCCACTATAGTAAATGTCAAACGTATTCTTGCGCGAGCACCCGTGTCCCGTCCACCGAATTACCTATAAAGCGGTTATGTCAGCCTTTTATTCTTCGAGGACTGCCGCCAGTTGGATGGAGGCATATCCTCCAATCATGGTCCTTTATTCGTTTGTGGTGGTCGTCAACATTTCTGGGGGTCCGTTTTATTCTTTTCTTACTTCTGTTCATTGCAATAGTTTAAACATCAGTGGCAGGTTGCAAGTCCAACCCACCACGTCGCAGTTTTTTCCTCCTGCCAGGATTTTTTTACAGTCGCCCATTCTAGGTCATACGCTGACCAGTGTACCGCTCACTCTGAGCCGGCGTGATTTATCGAATCACAACTAAGCATAGCCAGGGACTATCAACAGGTCATCAGTACAAATTTGTAAAATTTTCGTAGCAATCAGTCTATTAGAAGAGCCGGGGCGTGGCACGGCCATCATCCACCTTGGCTGTCATTCTAACTGTACGAACAACATATATACCAAATATAATCTTCATTCTTTTAGTAGTTCATGAGATATATCCATTTTAACTTTCAAGTTGTATGGCGGTGCCACGCCCATTTATCGAATCACAGCTAAGGATAGCCAGGGACTATCAACAGCTCATCAGGACCACCTTCTAAAATTTTCGTTACAATTGGTCTATTAGAAAAGCAGTCAGAGCAAATTTTGAAAATGGGCCTGGCACCGCCTGCTTCCGCCCTGCCTTAATACTGCACCAACAACATATGTATCAAATCTCATCTTCATACCTCTGATAGGTCATCAGATATAGCATTTTTAATTTTCCAGTTGTATGGCGGTGCCACGCCCTTTTTCGTATCGATCGGTCTATTAGAAAAGCCGGGGCGTGGCACCGCCCACTTCCTCCCTGTCTGTCATTCTAACTGTACGAACAACATATATACCAAATATAATCTTCATACCTCTGATAGTTCATGAGATACATTCGTTTAAATTTGCGTGATGTAAGCCACGTCCGATGATCGGATCCCGCCCATTTTTTGTTGGGTCACGAATTTTGGTGCCAAATGCATCCGCACAAAGTTTCAAGACGATTGGTGGAATATCACCCCAGATATTGCGTTTTCAAAATCTGGATCCAATGGTCGGCCGTTCTCGAGACGGTACATACAAAATGCAAACAAGCATTCAAACAAAGCAAACTCATTTTTATATATATAGATGTGACGAAACTAAGTTTTTGAGCTTGGGGCACAGTTTTTGCGCTGACAGCTATTTCATTATTTAATCTACTTCGGCTCTCTTCGTGAAAATATTGCATTCCCATTTTCATCAAAGCAAAGCTTCTTTAATACCATTTCTTTAAATGTAACTATGTCTGGGCCCATTAGATTATTTTTGTATTTATATATTCAAAAATTGCAATAACCAACATTTTCCCATAAATTTGTTACGCAAAAAATATTAAAATTCTTATGCGGTCGAATCCGCTCAACAACATAAATGAGTCGTCACATAAATAACGCTACGAATTATTCCCTGATATGCCTTTTTTTCTTATTGGAAAACATCCATAACAATAAAATAACAATGTAAACTTATTTTAAGGCTCCGGACAGATTTACACCCCAAGAGCCACAAACAAAATTATTGACGATGCTTAAAGGGTATAAGTGTTTTTCGTTAAATAAAAAGAAAAAAAATACAACCACACCACAATCACTATAACACAGCAACCCTTTTATTACAAATAACCAAACGAGGTATCGTACGTTTTTCGACAATTTATGTTAACCATCCGTAACGCCAATGCCAATTACTACAATACAGGATGAAAATTGTAAACGCTATAAAGAAATAATAAATAAAACTTACGATTATTGTTATTGTTATAGTTTTGCACATGATGAAGTGCAGTCGCTGTAGTAATGTTTGGTTGTTTCTCTGATATTAAAGGAGTAACCAAACAATGTAGTTGATGAGATGTATTGAAACCCATAGCATGCGGCTGGTATCATAACAAGGTAAGTGCTGGAAATGGCAAATATGGAAGAAATAATTAGAATTGTGCGTGATTTCAAAGCAAAGGACATGAAAGGGGCTGGTAGTCCGAAGATAAATAAAGAGTTGACCGTAAAATAAGAAAAACATCTTAAGTGCATAAAGTTGAATGCAGGATTATATTACACATACTTATTGTTTAATACATAAAAGGGGAAGGTTTTGACAATTTGGGGGTAGATAATGGTAACTGCTGAGGGGCGCAAGGTAACTAGATTAAAGAGTTTTATGAGGCTTTAAAATATTTTAATCTAAAAAGTCTAAAAAGGCATGCCTTATGCGTATAGCGTACCGTGTACCGACGAGTGAAACGAAAGTCTTTTTTCGACTAACCTGAGTTTCTCATTTCTATCAAAAAAGGTTGAAATGCGACAAATATAGAACTGACCAGCTTTAATCTGTTAACATAATTATCCTTAAAAACTAACAAATTCCACCAAAACCACCAAATATAAAAAAATATTAATTTAAATCCTGCAATTAGTAGCTAATCTACATATTTCACTTGGTAATATTTAACTTATGTCTTGACAACCCCACACATTATTTTAGTTAATACAATACTGTTGTATCCTAACATCTTAATTTGCTTGTAACCCGCTTAAATTAAAGCTATCTGTTTTCTTTTTTTGAAATCAAGCCATCAGCAGTCATCTTGCGCGCTGCTCTGCAATCGACAAAATACAAAATTTCTTTACATTAAAAAAGACAAATTCCTTAATATAAATAGCACAATTAGGATCAGCCAAATGTAAACAAGCGGACAACAATAAAACGGAATACAACTGATATAAATGTTAAGATTTAGGGCACACGAAAAAAAGACTTACACACAAAAAGGACAATACAACAATAGAAAGCGCGCCACATCGCAAGACATTAACAGATTGATGTGATGAAAGATGATTTTGACATGGAAATTAAGCAAAAAAATAAATAAATGGGAGCCAAAAATGTAGATGCAGCTAAGTTATTGCTATATTAAGAAATTACAGCAAGGTACAATCAAAATCTGAATATTCTTAAAATATTAAAACGAAAAAAAGAAATATTTTTTTTTAACTAATTACAGTAAAGTAAATAGCTTTGTTTTGGTTTCTCCATATTTCTTAATATGGTAATTTTTCAATCATACCTTAACAGCTTGATCGAAGTTGATAAAATCTTTAATGTTAAAAAGAGAAAGTCAGGCTTTATGTGAACATCTTAGTATTTCGAGGTATGATAGCTCGAACACGCGACTATCATGCGGGAGATCCATGGTTCGATTGCTGTTTCCAGCCATGTACATTTTTCTTTCATTGCCGACCCTATCGTTTTTGTCGAAAGCAACTTCGCAGTATAGTGTAGAGTCAATCGTCACGTCTAGTAAAAGCTTATCAAACAAGTAGTTGCCGTCAGTTGTAAATCTAAAATTAGTAATAATGTAAATTCACAATGATGCGAGAAACTATCCTCATTCATGGGGTGTAAAATTAATTTTTTGTTTTTAAGATCACTGAGACAGTGACAAGAGCACATGCTTAGCGGATGTTTTGATATTTTGTTTTCGAGACTACTGAAAAAATCATATGATAATTCAAAACATTAACGACTATTCCAAACAGTCGAAGAAGGAAATAAAAAGGGATAGATATTAACAATACTGTCGAAGTCAGCTGTCTCGCTTCGACTGTTTTGTGTTTACTAAAAATTTCAAAAATATCAAGAAGCTAAGAAGCTTTGTAGTTCTTGCTCTTCGGTACAATAAATGTAAATTCTGGTAAAAAATGCACCAAGTTATTATTAAAATCGTAATCGACGATGTATTCTAAGAAAATTTTCCCAAGAAACCCTGGTTCTAAAATCAGAATCGAACCCACGATTTTTTACGTATCAGAAAAAAAATTCCCCAAAAAGCCTCGGAATCGCCCCTAGAGTTTTCAGATGTATGACCGACCCCCAGTCACTCTTCCCTCCTAACATTTTTCCCAAACATGCATATTCCCCATCATTATCCCCTAAAAGGGCTACCACACACAATTATTTTTTATGAAATTTACTCCCACTTCTCTAACTGAACCGGAATCGACCCTAGAGGTGTAAAATGTATAACCGATCACAGTTGTTGTCACTTTTCCCTCCTAACATTTTTCCGAACTTACCTATCCCCCATCATCATCCCTAAGGAAGCGGGGGTGAAGATAGGGGGTAGGTATGTTGAAGACAAATGTTGGGGGGGGGGGGAAATACTAGATGGAGTCGGTACCTATATACAGCTACAAATTAGAAAACTAAAAAAAAAATTGTATGGGCACCATATTAAGGGTTGAAGAAACTTTCTTAGGTGGCCCATTACAACTTACGAACGTGGTTCATAAATAAGGGGCCTGAAGTATTAAAAAATTCCACACGCTTTGGTTTTCTGCGTGTGTTCTCCAGTTAGTCCTAGCAGATGGTGGCACGTCTCCTACCACTTGCTCCTTCCAACGAAGTTTGGACCTCCCTGCTCTGTGTCGTCTTTCAAGTTCGCCTTCAATCACCTTTCTCGCTGGAGCATTTATAGCCATCGAAGTTGTTGGCTTCTGACTTTTATAGCTACGTCGAAAATTGCAGTAACAGCTCGCAGATTTTGGCCAATTATGTCTATATCATCGGTATAGGCTAGTGGCATGCGGCTTTTGTGGAATATGATGCCAGACATGTTGACACCAGTCTTTCTCATCATCTTCTCTATAACTATGTTAAATAGTGTTCAGGACAAGCCATCGCCCTGCTTGAGACCTCTTTCCGTGTTGAATTGTTCAGAATGATCCTTACCAATCTTAACCAAGGATTTGGTGCTTTTCAAAGTACATCTGCAAAGTCGAAGTAGCTTTGTAGGAATACCAAACTCAGACATGGCCTCCTGTAGCCTATTACTTATCGTAGAGTCGAAGGCAGCTTTGCAAAGAGGTGGTAGGTATCGATCTGCTTTTCTTGAGTTTTTTTTCCAGGATTTGTCGTAAAGTAAATATTTGATCCGTCGTAGATCAAATACCATTCCCTCGGTAGACCATCGCATCCAGCTGCTTTGTTATTTTTAAGGCGGGATATTACCACACGTATCTCACTCTACCATAGTCATGGATTGATGCGGGGTCTTCTGGTGTGGTGTCCGTATTCCGCAGATTTCTGAAATGTTTTCTCCATATCTTCAGAACGTTATGCGGGTCCGTTACTAGCTGGCCATCGCTTTCCTTGCAGGAGGGCAACCCTATTCCACGCAATCTCACCTTAAGAGCTTGTTGCTGATTTATTCCCCACTACGAAAAGTCTCTCGTTAAAACCGGGGGCTCCATTTTGATTTTAGGCATTCAAAAAAGCGGGCATATGTACGCAGTAGCAGAGTTTTTGTAATACGTGCTCTGATTTTGCAGTTTGCCTGATCGGCCAACGAGTGACACGATGAAGGTATGTGTTTTTTTTTTTGATTACGATTGATTCAGATGTAAAATCGACAATGTGTATTCTTAGTATACTGGGAATATTTATAATCGGCCTTATTCCCGTAGTCGTCGTCGCAAAACGACGTTGTCTTGTGACGACGCTGTAAAATCGGTATTCTCTCAGTGGTTTTCGATAACTATCGGTAACTATTGACACTAATTTGGTCTTCTGTAAGGAAATGTGACGACGACGTTGAATCGAAACGACTCTGAATCTGGCGTCACAGTTGTTGGTAACGACTTAAAACAATTTGAAGGGATAATTTTATTTTTGTAAATTTAAAAAAGGTTTTGTTTAATGGCGTCAAGAATGTCGAGTAAGAAATAGGTTCTGGTTTGGAAACAAATTCCCTCATTCCGTCAGTTCCGTCTAATTTTAGGGGGCAATGTGGAAAATTGGGAAAAACCTCTCTAATGACCTCAATGTTGCTGACAACTTAATTATGGCTGAAACAGTTGTCCTGAGTTCACTTTTCATTATAGGAACTATTCCTTCCGGTACGTAATTAAATGCTGCCTTATTAAGACCTAAGTAGTTCTCGAATCTAAACTGGTAAGAAAATGGGAAGTTGTGTGGGATGTAGGAGTAGTTTAAATCCGATCATGTTTACCTTAGAACTTAAACTCTGCTTCTGGACAGAAGCTTACGTACCAAATTTCAGCCCGAAAGCTCATAAACTATAGGGACATACAGACGGACAACCCCAAAAAGGAGGAGTTTGTATGGAAGGTGGGAGAAGTATTCGTCCAATATTGCTCATCTTACAACGTAAGCTCCCATTATAGGATTAAAGCTTGCATTTACAATTTCTGCTCAATATTTTCTAACCTACGGCTATAATCGCGGGGGCAGTAACGCGGACACCCCAAAAAGGTAGTTTGAATGGGAGGTGGAAGTAGTTTTTGACCGATCGGGCTCATCTTAGAACTTAACCTATGCTTTGAGGATAGAAGCTTGCATTCCAATTTCAGCTCGATATCTCTAAAACTGCGGCTGTAATCGCGGGGACAGACAGACGGTCACCTTTAAATCGACTCAGATTTCGATGCTGATCATTTATATATATATATCGTCATACCTACCATCCTTATGGGCATTACAAATGGAAGAACAAAATGAATATACCCTTCACTCCGTTCATGCGCATGGTGAAGGGTATACAAATGGTTGGAAGGCCGGCCAACAGGTAACCTCAAATTACGACTTTAACACCGATGTACATACTTGTTATTAGCATAACAATTCAAGCTCAGTATTTGACATTTTAATAAATAAAAATATTTACACAAAATTGATGTGGGATGTTAAAAGTAGCGTCCACTTATCGTACAAACTCCCATTTTATGGGGGTACAGAGATTAATAAAATATAGTTGTAGTGCAATGACCCAGTTTTATAACAGTTTTTACAAATATTGAAGGGTATCTGAGCTTCGGCAAATCGGAATATAATTACCTTTCTAGTTTTTGTACAATTAAGCTAAAGTCCTTTTTGGTACAATGAAAGTGCTTTTTTGTGCAAAAAAGGATTCTTGTTATAATAAATATAAGTTTTAACTCAATTAAAACTTTTTTAGCACAATTGAATTACCTTTAAATGCAATAATAATTTTTGGTGAATAAATGATCCATATAATGAAGACAATAAATATGTGAACTTAATTTTTTTAGTTTTCCCAAATTCATTTTCCAGTGCAGTTTTTTTTCTTACTCACTAGCATAATTGCAAATCAATTATGGCTTTTCAAAAAATTTTACGCATGCGGTTAACACAAACACACACTTGAACACACGCCTATTTACTGGCCCGTTTCTACGTTTAAGAAGAACTTGCATGAGTGCTTTTTTTTTCGCTTCTTTAACCCAATATCTTTACATCATCGGCGTGCAGGAAAGGTCCCAAGATCTCTAATTGTGTTTCTGACATAGAATGAATTATTTTGATACAACAACTACATATTTACTTGACTTTTCAAACTAATTGTTTCATTAAGTCCATTTTGCAAAAAAGTGAACCTGAGACATTTTTGCAGCTCATGGTCAGAATGTAGAAAATGGACCAAGTCTTTCCATCATGATATGTTTTACATACTAAACAAAAAGTAACATGACGTTTAAGTTGCCACAAAATCTCTGCTGTATGTATGTACCTCTAAATGAACGTTATATTTCTGCCTTAACTCATCCATTCCACTGTGTTGGGTTGCGCAGGCCTTTTATTTTTCACAATATTCATTTAGCATTTCCCCCCTTTGCTACCCACTGCTGTTAAGTGATGGGCACGAAAAGCATTCCAATTTACCTTAAGAAAACAATCTTGAGTAAATGAGCAACAACATCAACCTCGGTGCGGTGCTGTGCAGACAAATAAAATCAACCTTAGAAACACGCAACAACTTAATTACTCGACGTTTTTTTTTCTCGTCTTATAATTGGTTTAATTAATTTATGCTTAACAATTTCACTTCTTGAACATTTGTTAACAAACACTTGAAGCTCAAGTTTAACAGGGGAGGGGGAAGGTTGGCAGTTTGGTTGGTAGCTGAACGACAGCAAATTGTGTTTTAAGGGTTATTGCTGGTACTGCTGGTTGATTCCCACCCATAGTACATTCTGTCTTCCTGTGGCATTCATTTATTGCGTCTCCTCACTCACTTCATCATCTCTTAGTTATCTGGCATCGAGTATGACCCGTGATTGTTCAGTGATTTGGAACATTTTCAAGTGATGTGGTTAATGAGCGACACGTGACAATTAAAGACAAACAATAAACGTATACAATTGCAATTTGATAACGGTTTCATAGACAAAGCATTAAGCGTTTTAAAAAAGTTGGGAGAATTCGCTTTTCACTCGTCCAGAAAATGTGAGAAAATATGTGACCACTTTCATTCCTCGTGACGACTGCCTTCTAAGCTGATTCCCTTATTTTTTGTGTAATGCAATAAAATTCACAGATTTTGTTTTTTTTAATCATCCCTTATTTGGAGTAATACTTTAAATCCCATCTCTGCCCTCACAGAGTCGATGACACCTTTAATCCCATAAAAATATTTTATTCATTTCACATTCATTCATTTACAGCTTTGGCCATAGATCCTAAACCAAACGCAACAATAATTCACTGCACGAAATGAAAATTAATGGTATCGACCAGTCAAAAGGAAAAGAAGCCATCCATAAAGCTGCGGAAGTCTATTTGTAGGTCTAAAAAAAG
The DNA here is from genome assembly GCA_964034835.1 of Muscina levida. NCBI lineage: Eukaryota > Metazoa > Arthropoda > Insecta > Diptera > Muscidae > Muscina > Muscina levida. The sequence goes on along the minus strand of OZ035880.1, from coordinate 161,066,771 downwards.
CACCACGTAGGAGAATTGATTTAATATGAAGCTGTGTAGAGAATATGCAGGAGAACAGAAAAAATATTGACTTTCATACGTTATTGAGGTTTAATTGTGATAAATTTGTGGTTTTTGGTAAGAAAAAAGAAACAAATTGTTGATGAATGAAAAATAAATATATACTTATTCCGTCGGGAGTGTGATGCAAGGTAAAACTTCTGATCGGTTTAACTTGGCAAACCCAGAGTGATCCTTGCCAATTGTTCTACTCACAGAGCTCCGCATTCGTGGTACTACTGCGAACGGAGTAACTCAACGTGGTGACGCCTGGAAACGTGCCTTTGACACCCGTCAGAGCACGGCTAACTTTGAGGGGCGAAACCTAAAACCCAGACATGTCTGCTCAGAGTTAGCGGTACCCTGGGCTTGCAACCCGCCACCGACTTTTGAGCTACTGCAATGAAAAGAAGTAAGAAAAAAATAAAATGGACACCCCAAAATGTTGACGACCACCGCAAACGAATTAAGGACCATGATTTGAGGATATGCACCTTGAATTTTAGAACACTGTATAGACCAAGTGCCTCCATCAAACTGGTGAAAGTCCTCGAAGAATACAAGGTTGACATAACCGCTTAACACGAAATCCGGTGGACGGTACACGGGTGCTCGCGCATGAAAGCGTGCGACATCTACTATAGTGGCCATGCGGACAAGCAAGAGTTTGGATGTGTTTTTATGGTTGGCAAGAGATTGCGACACCTAAACTTACGGTTCAACCCGGTGTGTAAACGAATAGCCACCATAAGAGTCAAAACAAAGTTTTTCCACATAACACTTATATGTGCTCATGCTACAAGCGATTTTTATGCTAAAATAGGCAGGAAGAACGTATTTGAGCCTACCATCGGAAAATTCAGTCTGCACACGGAAACTTCGAACAATGGCCTCAGGCTGATTGATTTCTCTGTGGCAAGAAATATGGTCGTTAGCAGCACTAGATTTCACCATAAAAATATTCATAAGGCAACATTGTTATCTACAGATCAATTGACGAGGAATCAGATAGATTACGTGGTAGTCGATGGATGACACGCATTGAGTGTTCTGGACGTACGAGTGATTAGGGGTGCGAACACTGACTCCGATCACTTCCTTACCGCAGTTAAGGTATGCACAAGGCTAAGCATGGCGGAAAACGTACGTAACCAGGCACAACGAAAGCTGGACATCGGTAAACTGCGGACCACAGAGGTAGGGGACGCATATTCCAACCTCTTAAATCTACTGCCAGGGAATGCTTCAGTCACTGATAATATTACCTCCCAGTGGCAATATATAGCCGACTCCATAGAATGGACTGCGAGAAGCTTAGCTTGAGACTAAAAGCCGTCTCAAGAAGATACCTGGTACGAATGTCGCAATGCCATGAAAAAGGCAACGCGAGCTGTTCGTGAATGGCACAGGGAGAAGAGACGAGATGCAACTCGTCTTTTAAGACGGTTAAAGATGGAGCTGAAAAAGAGACAGGATGAGTGTACAGAGTTACTCCTCAGTAGAGGGTAAGCCCGAAAACTCTACCAAAGAGTAAAAGCGAGAATGCGTGGAACAGGGTTGCCCTCCTGCAAGGACAGCGATGGCCAACTAGTGACGGACCCGGATAACGTTCTAAAGGTATGGAGAGAATATTTCAGCAATCTACTGGATACGGTCATCACTCCAGAAGACCACGCATCAATCCATGACGATGGTATTAACTGTCGAACTCCGAGCCAAAGCGAGATACGTGTGGCAATCAATATCCCGCCTTAAAAATAACAAACCGGCTGGAGCCAATGGTTTCCCTGCTGAATTGTTTAAGGCTGGCGGGAGCACCTGATTAGGAGCATGCATCAGCTCATCAGGAACAGCTGGCCAGAGGAGAGCTTGCCCGGGCATTGGAGTCTTAGTCTGTTATGTCTCATATAAGCAAAAAAGAAGATGTTAGTGAGTGTAAGAAATATCATGGCATATGCCTATTACCAATTGCGTAGTAGGTACTTTCGTGCATATTGTGTGAACGTCTTAAGGCAATTGTAGAAAAGCTAATTGGACCTTATTAGTGGGGCTTTAAACCTGGTAAATCTAGGACGGACCAAATATTCACTTTGCGACAAATCCTGGAAAAAAAGTCATGAAAAGCAGACCGACACCTACCACCTCTTTGTCGACTACAATGCTGCCTTCGACTCTCGGATAAGGAATAAGTTATATGAAGCCATGTCTGAGTTTGGTTTTCCTGCAAAGCTGATTCGACTTTGCAGATGTATCTTGGAAAACACCAAATCCTTGGTTAAGATTGGTAAGGATTGCTTTGCACCATTTAACACGGAATGAGGTCGCAGGCAGGGCGATAGCTTGTCCTGAACTCTATTTAATATAGTTGGTGTCAACCTGTCTGGCACCATATTCCACAAGAGCCACATGCACCTAGCCTATGCCAATGAAATAGACATTATTGGCTGAAATATGCGTGATGTTACTGCAGTTTTCTCATCACTAGAAAAATAGTCAGCTAAAATGGGTTTAGCGGTCAACGAGGACAAAACAATAATAATGATTTCAATAAACAAAGTCCTTTCGATGGGGACACACCGTGAACTTTAGCAATTATTGTTTTGAGGTAATAAATGAATTTACCCACTTCGGATCTTCCGTCAATAAGAAATATAGTGACAGCCAAGAAATAAAGCGGAGGATAGTGCTCGCCAATAGATGTTTTCACTGACGTGCTGCTTTTACATAATGTCTAATAAACTGTGAACAAAATGAGATATAGATCATGGAAATTGATAATAAGATTTCGCTTTTATTAACAATTAAGTTAATTTCCATTTGCACCCCGTGAATGAGGTATGGGATGCTTCTCGCGTTGTTGTGAATTAAGACGATTTCTATTTTAGATTCGCAACGAACCTACTTGTTTATCGACGTATGCGAACGTCACTGTTTGAGAAGCTTTTGCTATGCTGAGAAGAAAATATATGTTTTTTCCATTCAGGATATATGAGATGTGGGCATGTCCTTTGAGATAATATTATTTATTGCATCACCGTTATCAGTGATATATAAGATACAAATTAAGATTCAATATCAACGATACCTCGATCCAATCCCGCCAATTTTGGCATAATAGCCTTATTGAAGAAGCCCCGCCCGTAGGACACAATTATTAAAAATACAATATCTATAAGATTTTCCTAGAATATTCGGAATATTACGTTTTCGCTATACGTTAAATGCAAAAATAAATAAAAGATCCAGCTTTTTGGTCTTGATTGTTGAGTGCAGCTTTGATTTTCTTCAAAGAAAGATTTACTTTTCTTGATGACATTTATCGGTTTAATCCGTTTCGTTCATTGTTGTTTGCAAAAATTATTTTTAAATTGTAATTCATTTGTTCTATCTATGATCCACATTAGTATCATATTTTCCAAAAAAAAATTGGATAAATTGTACCACCTTCAAGTAATTCCCACCAAAATGGAAGTGAAATTATTGGACAACAAAGTAAATTAAATTATTCAACCACGCAACAAATACAATTCGTATTACTACCGGATGTAAGTGATATTGATGTGCTTACAACTTAGTTAATAGATTTATAACACTAGATTCACACCTTGCCATACACACTACTGATAACAGCGCAAATTTCACTTCAATAGCCACTAAACCATTAACAATAACAACATCTATCGTCTAGTGTTTTTATGATAATGACAAATTTAATGGTTTCAAGGCTCTGTCTTCTGGCCATTGTATTAAAAGACAATAAGCCGAAGGACCTTTAGAAAAAACCCAAATAAATTCTCGTAATGGAACAACAACATATTTTCTAATCGATAGCTAATAACGTAACATAAATTCAACCCTTAGAGCCAATGCTCTCATAAATTTAGAAATTCGGGATAGATGTGGCATAAGATACTGATACGCCCAAACACACACACACACACGGGTATTAATTACCCCCGCACCGTGTGTGTGCTATCCCTTTGGTGTTGCTCACAGCAGGAGTTCAACGTTTAATGCTCCTATTAGGGTGCATCTTAAGTAATAGCAGAGTTCTAGATACTAACAAAAGCGCATGGGAGCAGGGTGAAAATGTGTTAGTTTCATTCATTCAAGAGGCTTATGATTACTATCCCTAAATGATACTCAAATAGTGTTAAATAGAAAAACAAACCCCTACAAATCAAATGGCCAGTGCCTGGGGGTGGGGGGTGGTAGCTAGCTCTATTTTGTGGGCCGTTGATAAGTAAGCTGGTCTTGGGTCCCTTTTGTTATATTTCCTACAACAGTGAGCAATGGTAAATTTAAATGACCCTTACCCCCTATTGGGAAATAAATATCGTTGGTGTTTTCTGGTTTTTGGGAATGCGCTAAAATACGCGTGTGCTCTAGCCTCAGTTACGTATAAATGGGGTTTGTGAGTATTTTCGAAATACAAAAGAGATATGTTTTTGGGGTGATGCGGGAAATAACGGGGGAATAAAAAGCTCTTTTACGGCACATTTTTGGAAATGAATTCAATTAGCAGACGCGATCACCAGATTTTTAACATACCTGACTACTTAAGCACTTTGGCGATATTTGATAAAAAGCAGAGTGAAATCGATGCCATATGACTTAAAATTCTTGTAAAGGTTATGGTAAATGTGTTTTTGAGTATTATGATGCGAATTAGAAAAAAAATCTGTCACCACCTGCTATATAGATATAGCTTTTGGGTATTGTACCAAAAATTTTCCCCATTTATATATTGTACCAACTGCCCTGGCAGACTTCGTCCTGTCTCCAAGTAATATAATATTAAAGGTCCTCCCTTTAAGGTCCTCCATATATTACGTTCCACAAGACAAAGTGTTATGTACCATACCTACATATCTAATCCCGACCATTTGTGGCCTGATCACACAAATGCTATCAAATGTATCATAAAGTAATCTCAAATCGCCGGCGACTCCACCCATTTACCTTTAGAATAGAAATACCGATCTCAAACAATTCCATATTAAATGTCCAGATATTCATCTCTTCTTCTTCTTTAATGTCAGCAACAACCGAAATTTATCTATCAGTAGCCGCACGTAAAACTGTATTCCAAGCGCTTCGGTCTTTTGCGCTCCGTACATAGTTTGTCACATCAAGCTTAGATAACAAATCTTCCACCTGGTTCATCCGAAGAAGTTCTAGTCGCCCCCCTCCTTCACAGCCCGAAGACTTTTCAATCCGGAGCATTTGCGTCCACTCGTACAACGTGTCCAAGCCAGCTTTTTCGGTCTATTTGAACACGCTTGACTACGTAGATGTCGTTGAACAGCTCATGCAGCTCATGATTCGTTCGACGACGGATTAACGATGATGAGTCCGATTATTTTGCGAAGTATTTTTCTCTCGAAAACTCCCAGAATAGATTGATCCGCTTGTATAGATATCATTGAGCGAGGACTGCGGGATGTTACTGCGGCCTTTTAGAGCATTGAGAAGCAGTGGCAAGAAGGGGTCTTGTGATTAATGAGGACAAAACCAAGTTAATTCTGGGATTCTGCGCACGACAGGTAGGACCAGAGTCTGGCAGAGTTAGATCTTTGTTCTTTGAGAGAGTAATTTATCATTAAATCGCGCATAGTAGCGGCGGTTTGCGATCACTACTTGTATCTGGATATCCAGGCTGGCATTATTATTTTTGTTTTTGGAGGCAAGGTAGACAAAATCACGCAGCGTCCCAAACGAGTAGACTCTTCGTTCGTTGAATCAAAAAACTTGGGTTTATCCTCATTAATCACCAGACACACTTCAGCTGACTGCTTCTAAATGTTCGTAAAGGCTGCAGTAACATTCGGCATTCCTCAGTCAATGTTATTTATATTACCGGCATACGCGAGCAGCATGTGGCTTTTGTTAAATGGTGCCATTCGTGTTTACTGCTGCCTTCCACATGATCATCTCCATTATGATGTTAAAGAGATCGCATGACAGACTATCGCCTAGTCTAAAGCCTCGCTTGGAAAAAAATGGCTCCGTCAGATTTTTGTCAATTTCCACGGAAGACTTCGTGTCAGTCAGTGTCATTCGGCGGAGTCGTATCATCTTCGCGGGGATGCCAAACTCAGCCATAGCATATAATAGTTTCTGTCGTATGGGACTGTCGAATGTAGCTTTGTAATCGGTAAACAGATGAACAGAAAAAAATGTCGGCAAATCTTAAGTAATTATAAGGAATTGTTGATAGTCAATATTGATCCCACAAAAATTTTTATCATATCAATTAAATGCATTGTTAAACTTAACTAGTAAGGTAATTATTTTCGGCTATGCCGAAACTTTGATACCCTTCACCATTTGTAAAAATGGTGATAAAACTCATTATTTGCACTATAACTACATTTTAAAAAATTTTGATAAAAGGGGTGTTTAAAGTTTGTGTGCTCATCTTAGAATTTAAACTCCGCTTAGAAGTTGGAAGCTTGAATAAAATTTAATTTCGGTAGCTCTTAAACTGCGGCACCCGAGGAGACAGATAGGCGGACAACCCCAAAAAGGGAAAGTTTGTATGAAATTGTGGTATAGTTTTTGTTTAATAACGTTCATCTTAAAATTTAACATCCGCTTAGAAGATAGCAGCTTGTATTCCAAATTTCTGCTCAATAGCTCTTAAATTAAGGCTATTATCGCTGTGATTGACGGACGGACACCCCAAAAGGGGAGTTTGTACGGGACATGGGTGTTGTTTTTGTCCGATATTGTTCACCTCTGAAATTAACCTCTGCTACTAAATTGCTACTATACTAAATTTCAGCTCGATATTTTTTAAACTACAGCTGTAATCGCAGGGACTGATAGAGAGAACCCCAAAAATGGGAGTTTGTATGGGAAATGGGTGTAGTTTTTGTTCGATCTTGCACATCTTAGAATTTAACACCCACTTAGAGGATAGAAGCTTGCATACCAAATTTCAGTTCGATAGCTCTTAAACTGCAGGGAGAGACCCCCAAAAAGGGGCAATTTTTATGGGAGGTGAGGGTAGATTGCGACTGATCTTGTTCATCTTATGACTCAATCTCCACTTAGAGGACAGAGTTTCAGCTCAATGGCTTTTAATCTGCGACTGTAATCGCAGGGACAGACCCCCCAAAAATGGGAGGTGGGAGTAAGTTTGAACCGATCTTTCTCATCCTAGAAATCAGCCTCCAGCAAGAGGCAGTATCGATAGACACTTAAGTACAGCTGCCATCGCGGGGACAAACTCTAAAAAGGTAAAGTTTGTATGTGGAGTAGAAGTAGTTTCTGACCGAACGGGCAGAAAGAACTCATAATCCGCTTTGAGGATATAAGCTTGTGTTCTGAATTTTCGCTCGATATCTCTTAAACTACGGCTGTAAACGCATGGGCGGACGGACAGACGGACTCTTTTAAATCGACTCAGAATTAGACAATATATATATGTATTGTCATTAGTGATTTTGATTTCCCGCATTTTTCATTTCCCGGGAAATCGGAGTTTTTATTATATTTTCCCGGGATCCCGGGAAATACCGGTCCAAAACAAAAAATAAACAAAAACAATTTATCTATTAAAAAAAATAGTTTGTATTTTAATACAAGCAAACAAATATGAAATGCAACATAAAAATTATTCTTTTTGGGGTAAAAAGGCCAATAAGGGTACCATGAGAGGGCTGTATGAATTGATTTTTTGAAATTCGTCCTTTTATGGGTAAAAAAGGACCCAATCCAAAAAATAAAGGCAATAATAGCACAAATCCATATACGAAGGCATTTTTCAAAGTTCGTTCTTTAGTGCTAAAAATGCCCCAGAAAGGGTAAAACTTGTACCATCACCCAGACCAACGGCTAAAAGTAGAATCGCAATTAGAATTAGAGAGCTGCATGAGGAGATTTTTCAAAATTGTTATCCTTTACAGAAAAACCTAATCAAACCAAGCGCGCTGTGAATTCAAATTGGTACCATTACCCAGACCAACTGCCTAAGTTGTTATCATCGCTCAGACCAAACACCTAAAGGTACAATCACCCAGTACACCAACAAAGAAAGTGTTTTTCAATTACTTTTCAGGAGAGCTAAAAAACTTTTTTATTTTGGAAGATTTTTCATGTACCCCACACTTTACTGATCTTTGATAATTTCCAAACCAGTCAATATATTGCGAAAGGGATTTTAGGGTCGATGGACGACCACAAGAGCTTAAAAAAATTGCAATAAAAAAATCGCAAAATTACACATAAATGATTTGGTCGATGCAGCGACCATATGTATTCATCAAATCATGGACACATTAAATTAGCGTAATAAAATCCCAGGAAATCCCGGTCGCATTTCCGGGATTAAGGGACAAAGAAATGGCCGGATTCCCGGAAATTTGGTCCCAGGAATTCTCGGGACAAAAACACTAATTGTCATACCTACCACGCCTCCTTATGGACGTTACAAATAGAAGAACAAAATAAATATAGCCTTCACTCCGTACGAGCGCCTGGTGAAGGGTATACAAATTCTTTTAGAATAGCTATCCTTAGAAATTTCCATCACTTCTTAGTTGCACACTCTTTACTATATTACGAATACTGCGTTTTCGTTACTGCTACCCCGAAGCACACCGGGTTAATCGCAGCCAAACAATCTGTTGTCGCTTGTTGGTGTACTAGTTAGTGGTCATACTTGGATGCCCGACATGGTGTTTGTTGGAGTGGTGTTGAAACTCTTTCTTTCCTGCGTTAGCATTACTAAGCACAACAATAGCAACGGCGAAAATCGTCCCAGAGTATCGTCCACAAAGACGTAAATGAAAGGGTACAAATGTCGTGCTTACCGAACATCCATTAAAATTAGAAAGAACCAAATGACTTTCTAGCGGAAGTCATTCGCCCCACAGCAGTTGCGCTGGTTGTTGTGTGCTGGTGTTGGTGTTGCTTCCGAAGTGATCACACAGGAGTTTGTTGAAACTTTTGCTTTCATTAATACAGCCTGAGAGTAGTCCTGCGTTGACTTTTTGTTTACTGCTGCCCCCTCCATAACATAACTGAAAACTCCATTAGATACTACGTGAATTTGTATTGTTTTCGTGTGTTTTGTTATATGTTGTTTATTGGTTGGTTTTGGTGTGCTTTCACGTTTGTTTTTTATTTTCTTAGTAATTTCATTTTCGATTGGTGGTTTGTTGCTGAAATGTTCAATTTTGCTGGATGTCCTGAAATTTTTCTCATACAAATAATTCAATATTTTGACAGTTTTACGTACTACATTGCCATTGTAGCCTTTTCGACAACATTTCCAAAATTTCATGTAATGTTATAATGAACATTTTAATACCACCGACCGGCCGGTGGTTCGTTTGGATGGAGCTCGTTGAATGATTTTTATTATATTGTACTCCAAGTGCGATTAATCATATCGCCCAAGATCATAAATTTTGTCAGGATTATTTATGAACTGCCACCAACTATTTTTGCTCCAATCAGCATATTGTTAATTGCCTTAACAAAGGTACGCAAGATTAATTTTTAATTATTCCATATTATGAATATTTAATATGAAGACTGTGATTCTGTTAAAATGTAATAATAAGAGAGAGGGATTGAAGAATAACATGACATAAGTTGTTATTATAGCGGTATATATTTTTCGTTTTTTTTTGGGAAAATAGCCCCTCATTGCTTACGACAGTTGCGTTTATTACACAGTACAACATTTTTCAGCTCATTGATTTGGGACTCAGTTCTGAAAACTGCACGTGAAAGTAGACCCAAAAAGAAAAAGTTCTGCTTCATTCGTTTTGTCAAGTTACATGTCATAATAATTTAATATCGATTTGAAGTTAGTAGGTATCGTATCGTGGAATTTGGAATTTCGCGTTTTAGGCTCTTTTGTGATAATTATACGCCACCATATAACAATGTAACAAAAAAGGCTAAAATGTGACTAATTCCCATATACGATACTTACTCACTTCAAATCGATGTTAAATTATTATTGCATGTAACTTGATAAAACGAGTAATGCAGAACTTCTACTTTTTGAGGCTACTTTCACGCGCAGTTCTCAGAATTGAGTCCTAAAATCATGTGTTTTACTGTGTAAGGAAGCAACAAAACGATATATTGCGTAAATGGATTATGAACTATATACTTCATTCAATTTGATTACGTCATTCTTAATTTTTTGTAGCACTTAGATAAACTTTAATCTTTCTTTCGTTATTTATGAAAGCTAAAAACGCCCAACTACAGCGATGACTTTTATTTAAGTGGCTGCCAAAAATGTCATAGAGCATAACTTAAATCTCATGCGAAATTGAAATTATGACTTCAAAAAAAAAATAAGGAAAGGAACAACATAAAAAATACCGTAGCAAACACAAAACCAAGTTTATCCTTAAAAGCTCAACATATGTCAACGTATTAACTGTGAACAACAATCAGATAACAAGAAAAAAGTATTATACAAGGGCATTAGTAAGACGTAACATAGGATTTAACTATGAAATAGGATGATAAAGAAAGATAGTAAACTATAACAGTATCAAAGGATATGAAAGTCAGTTGACAGTTATAAAAAAGGACCTTAAAGGCAATGCAAAGAAGACTGTAGTGCGGATTTGCTACAATACTGTGGCAGTTTATTACTCATCCGTCTGTCTGAGTAAGTCATTTGATCATCGATTATGCAAGCATTTGTAAATTGTTTATAAGTACCAGCCAAGTGCACATGAATCCTTTGTGCATGTGTGCATAAATCCGTCTGTACGACTACAAAAACTCGTCTCAAAAAATAACCCTCGTCGTGGACATATCAAGGGGTTGTTGTAATACACTTATCTTTCAGAATCAGTAGAAAAAAATCCCATGAAAATTTGGTTCCAGTGTGAGAATAACATGACGAAACATTGATGAAGTATTTCGTTATTTTAAGCACTTAAGTAGGAACAGAATTTAAACAACTCAGTATAGATCAAACAACTCTACCAATAACGATGATATTGATAGATGGGGATGATAATGTTTTGATGGTATGACGGCGGCGATTATTGCGAGAATATTTTTGGTGTGCCAGAGATATGTGTTAGAGCAATTATAAAATTTAGTTCAAATCCCAAAAGGATTTTATCATATTTTAGGCACTAGACACTTGGTGATGTCAGACAGTCCCCACAAGAGTCCTGGCGCTCTGGGGAATGTCGAAAAAAGCATGATGTAAAGCGTGCAGTGAACATGACAATGGTGTAGTGACGTGTAACACGTGCTATTAGAAAAAGCAGTTTAGACCGAGAAATATGAACTCTTTGAGAATCTGTTAATAGATAATTTTTGAACTGTCGATTGATTCGACTAACTTGTACTTGCAGTCTAAGACAAAGATGGGAGCGCTGATCAAAGAAATGCAGATGATTTTGACAGGGCTGGAATTCAAATCTCCGACATGATAGTTGCTTGTTCTTACTATTATTCCATGGTAGGTCATTGTAGTTCATTTGTTGAGCATCTGATAATCAAGAGACAAATTTCGTGGCGGTATTTGCGACAGTGGAGCTTTCACTCTCTTGGGCACTAAACTGATTTACCTTTATTTCTATTGTTATTCCAAACCAGTGTTAGGCAAAACCTGACACACGGACACACAAATAGTATATCTTTGTGAATGTGAAAGAATCGTGCTGGGTCCCAGCGGCAGAATTTGACAGGCTGTCCTCATATAATACATGCAATAGTCCTTATTTGGGAATAATTTTTCAAATAAGGCATGCCGAACGCATGATCAGATTCAGGCATTACATCCATAACATAGATCGATTTCATACACATTGCCTATCGCTTCCAAATAACAGGGGCATGCCTTCTTTCAACTTTTATGAAGGCCTGCCAGAGGCCTTTGTAAATATTGCAGATAACAGGGGTATTGCATGTCTTCCAAATGGAAAGAATAGTTTATGTCCATGGAAAATGTTTGTGTTTTTCTTAAAACAGTGTATCATTAGTTTCAACCACACAATTCGAATGCATCTTTATGGGCTAGACATTAACAAGGCTGACTAACAATCACGAGGTAGTGGATTCAAACTCCTGTAAGGTTTACTGTCATTCGAAACAAATAAGCGAATGTAAGATAAAAATATGTAGAAGTCAGAAATATCTAATATATTTTTTTCACGTGTATACATGCCTTCCACAAGTCTTTCTTACAGAAAGCTTTCTTAAGGCCTTCTTATAGAAAATTCCATAAGGTCTAGTTATGGAAACCGGCGACGGAATTCCATATTTTCCAATCTCACGCAATGTAAAAAAGAAAAGGAATAAAGAAGGTCAAAGAAGACATACCTGATTCAAAAGAAGGCCTTCCCTATCATGATTTGAGACGCTGGGGTGAAGCAATCGTGCGTGTTGTTGCTTTCACAGTTCTCAAGCAGAGACTGGCCATTAAACGAGTGCTTTGAATCAAACACAGCTTCGAGTACGTGTGAATTGTTGATAGAGTCTGTGTGAAAAATACGATTATTGTTACCCTCACGAGTTTGTGAGATATCTACAATTAAACTAAACTCATACTGAATTCAATTTTTTTTATTAAAAATTTCGATTGCCTTCTTGGGATTAAATTTGCCACATTTTTTACCTTCACTTCTGGACCGGCCGTGGCATAATGTTTAGAACATGCGACTACCATGTGAGAGAGTTGATTCTGGAATCAACTCCTGGCTCCAGTCATCTAAAAAATAAATGTTTCTTTCATTGCCAGCCCCCTCCATGTTCTCGACAGCAACTTCGCAGTATAAGTGTGTAGTCAATTGGCATGTCTAGTAAGAGCTTCTCAAACAGTGACGTTCGCATTCGTCGATAAACAAGTAGGTGGCGTTAGTTGTGAGTTTAAAAATAGAAAGCGTGTTAATTCACAACAACGCGGGATACTATCCCATACCTCATTTATGGGGTGCAAATAGAAATAAAGTTTTAAGTTTACCCTTCACCACGCGCACGAACGGAGTGAATCGTATTTAATTTTGTTCTTCCATTTGTAACGGCCATAAGAAGGCGTGGTAGGTATGACAACATATTCGAATTCTGAGTCGATTCAAAGATGTCTGTCTGACTGTCCACCTGATTTTAGGCGTAGTTTTAGATCTATCGAGATTTGGTATGTAAGCTTCTATTCTCTGGGCGGAGGTTAAGTTCTAGAATGAGGAAGATCGGATGAAATCTATTTCCACCGCCCATACAAACTGCCCTCTTTTGGGTATGTCCAAATATGATATGTCACCTTTTATCCCTCAAATGGAGGTTTAGTTCTATGATGGGCAAGATCAGACAGAAACTAGCCTCACCTCCCATACAATTTACCCCTCTTTGGGGTTTTCATCTGTGTGTCCCCGCGATTACAGCCATAGCTTAAGAGATATTTATGAAAAATTTTATATGTCAGCTTTAATCTCCCAAGTGGAGGATAAGTTATGAGATGAACAAGGTCAAAAACTACACCTATCTCCCACACAAATTGCCCCTTATTGGTGTCTGTCTCTGCGATCACAGTCGAAGTTTATGATCTATCTAGCTGAAATTTGGTTTGCAAGCTTCTATCGTCTATCTGTCAAAGACTACTACCACCTGTCTGTCTGTCTGTCCCCTCGATTACAGCCAGAGTTTAATATATATTGAGCTGAAATTCTATTCTCTAAGCGGATGATAAAATCTAAGATGATCAAGATCGGTTAAAAACTACTCCCATCTCCCATACAAATTGCCCCTATTTGGGGTTCTGTCCCTGCGACAACAGTCGCATCTATCGATCTGAAATGAAAACGGAGCGATATCGGACAAAAACTGCTCCCACCTTTCACACAAACTCCCACTTTTTAAGGGTCTCCGTTCGTCTATTCCTGCTACTACAAACTTAATTTAAGAGCGATAGTTCTGATATTTAGTACACAAGCTTTTATGCTCCAAGCGGAGGTTAAGTGATACGATTAGCAAAGTCGTACAGTTGTTATTCCAACCACTTATACAGAACTCCCGGTGGCAAAATTATTGATGTGAGATGTTAAAAGAAATGTCCACCTTTCATACAAAGTCCCCATTTTTGCGGTATTTTTGGGAACAGGAATTCTTACTCGCAGGGACAAAGATGTAAATCTGATCACGGACACGCAGAGTGTGCTGCAAATGTCGAGAAAACACTTTCGTTTCTGCTCATTCGCGACGGCAGCAAAAGTGACGAAATCATGACGATGGACTAAATTGACCACTACCGAGCCAAAGCGACACCAGCACGCCAATTGCACGACTTAAAACCAATAAAGCTGCATGAGCAAATGGACTACCGGCAGAGTTTTTTAGGGACGGCAGCAATGAGCTAGCAATGTGCACGCACCAGCTCACTCTAAGCCATATACTTGAGAAGACCCAAGAAATGCAGATTGGTACTTACATTTTTGTTTATCGGTTACATACTTGCTGACAGTCCGATACGAAAGAGACCATTCTATGGCTGAATTTGATATCCCCGCGCAGTTGATACGACTTTGCGGGATGACACTGACCGACGCGAAGTCGAACGAAAATTGGCAAAAATCTGACAGAGCCATTCTCTACAAAGAGAGGCTTTAGACTTTAACATTATAATGGAGATAACCATGAGCAAGGCTGCAGTAAATACTTCTGGTACCATCTTTATAAAGAGTCATATGCAGTTCACCTATGCCGATGATATACATAGATATCATTGGATATTACTGCATAAATTTTATATTCAAAATTCCGTCAGTCCAAAGAGACTATTCTATGCCATATACAATCTTATTTGTAAGAGGAGTTTGTCTCAGCCCTATAACGACAATTAACGAAATCTATGAAGGAGATCTGCTTAACAGCTTATAATTACTAGAAATGCACGCATTATCAACATCTCTATGAAATGCATCACAAAATTCCAACTTTTGAAGTATTAAATCGTATAAAATTGTTGCAAAAGAATCGCAAAAAAAAATATTGCTTACTCGACACTTTTTAAAAGAACAAAGGGCATAAAGCAAGTTCCACAAGGGCAATTTTAACAGCCCTTCAGACTGTGGCTGTGGCATTGAGAACACCATTGATATTGAGTTATAAAACATACAACATTTTTTTTTGTCGTTTTTTATTATTTTCACATATTCAATGTTAGCGCAAGTGCGGTTAATGTCATTGAGTGTTGCACGTAGGTGATGGAGACTGTGGAACAAAGTTCATTAAAGTATTTGTAATAAAACACACTCAAAAAAAAAACGAACAAAGTGTAAACATTTTACATTATAAAGTTATTGACCCGTTTATTTTTTGTCCCCGACTCATCAATATACATACAAATAGGATATCTGCAATCGCCTGATTGTATTTATCCCTTCTCCTAGATACTGTCCCACCGTAATATTGTCACTGTCATTGCCCGGAGAATACTGCGTGTTGTATTTTTTTGTTTTGTGTTATCTTCACAATGGCTGTTGTAGTTAACCAGTCACATGGAAAACGAATTTAGCGTTTTTTATACTTTACTTCCCGCTCCCGCTTTTTGTTCGCTAACTCCGGCTCAACCTCATCCATTTTCGCGCAAATTGCTCTATCGATTGTTGCTGCTTTTGTCTGAATGAATTGAACACAGAAGCGAGTCCTTTTTGTGCCCTTAACATTCATAACACTTAAATGGATCTCAACAACGGCGGCAACAACTCCAGCAACAACAACGACAGGCAGTTTAAACAACAATCGCGAGAAAAGAAATATTTTTCTGAAAAATTTAATCGCTGCAATGGAAAGCATTGCACTTTATTTTTCTGCACCATAAAATTTGAAAAATAGAAGAAAATTGCCAAAGGCGTGTTAGGTTGGGTGGGTGGTGGTGCAGACAGTACACAGTTCATAAAAACCATATGTGTTGATATTTCTATGTGGGTTGTTTTTCGCAGTAAATCTTTGCAGTTTTGTTGTGAATGTCCTGCATTTTTGTTAGTTTCTTCTAATTGCCTGAAAGTAAATATGTTACAGCAATTTCAAATTACAAATAGCCAATTGTGTTGCACTAGAGTACAAGGGTGACTAATAATATCTGTGTGCGGACATTTAATGTAGTTCAACTTGTATCCTAATTTTCCACTTCAATTAAGGAGAGATGCATATAATAAATTACATACATTAGATCGGTTAAAAGAGAAAGTTAAGGGTGTATATGCCTGCACTTACTCCGAATTTATTCTTAAGATTACATTATTTATATCATCAACAGTGTGGCACAAGATCATATGATCAAAGTCACTCAAAACATTCTAGCAGTAAGTTTTTCTATGCAAATGTCATCGGCAATGAAACCTAACGAGTCAGTTGTTATACTCACTCCAAAGCGAACTGTGCTACATTACCCCCTACGCTTGCTCGTCGCAACATCTTTAAAATTTGAAGTACTAATATCATCCCCCCATACTAAAAAGGTGAACAATAAAACAAAGTCGAATCTTGTTTTTTTGAATTGAACTAAAAACCTGCCGTTTTATTCTTTATTTTACCTCCTAACTCTTGAGCAAAGAAATAATCTTTGAAGTTTGAATACTTTCCCTTGCCGGCCTAAACATTTGTTGGTCCAGTCGAACCGGATTGAAAGTATTATTTGTTCACTCAAGAGAAAAATAATTACAGGTTGCGGTCTACCCTAAAAACTCCACCGAGGAATATCCCCATCACTACAATTTTCGGATTGGACAAAAAGTAAAACATAAGTTTCCCAAGAAAAGCAAGTAAAAACTTGGACAAAAAGGTATGTTTCATTTCCACTTATTCCAATATACCTTAAATCGGAATACTTTGCGACTTTATTGAGTTGTACAAAACGGTAAAATTGTAGTTTCGTGTCAGCAAGAAGTTCCCCCTCCATATTCCACAAATTAACATCATCATTTTACATCGCGTATGAAACTCTTTAAGAGAAAATTAAATAATACTCACCACATTTGTTAAATCGATCTTACTCACGCTCTTATCGATGTACTTTGCCTATAATAGCAGAGTGGTTTTAAACAGCATTACATTGTGTGGTAATCTCTTATTTATTTTTTGTTTTGTGCGAACTATGCTCTTTTGAGTTATCAATATAAGAGTTATTCTAACTCCCACATAGGATTATCTCTATATTAATCAACGTGTTATAGACGTGTGTTATAAAACCTAAGAGCGCATACCGCCATTCTCTCTCTTTATTTTATTATTTTTTTGCTACAGGTATATACACTTGATTTAGATTTGAGTGGTTTTTTAGACCAACGATTTTTTAAAAAAAAGAGAGTTTACTAGATTATCTGTGAACGTAGATGCTAGCATTACACTGTTTCCATCATAATCGAACTCTTGAAATAACTTACTATTAATTATAAAAACTTTAACGATGGCTGAGTAATGCGATAAAAACATACAAGTTTTGTCACAAACGCATTTAAAGGAAATATCTTATTTTAACAACTTCCTATGACATTCGATTTATAGTGAAAAATTTTGCTACCGGTTCAAGCGTGTTATATTGCTTATTTGCGCGTTTTATTTTGAATGTTCGTATTCTTAAATTTCGGCAGTGAAATTCTTTTAGATTTCCTAAAAATAAAATTTTTACATCCATATATTCTGAGCGGCAGACCATTTTCTAGTTTTCCAAAGCGTATTCGATTTGCAATACATTATTTTTTGTCGATATACCTTATTGTGTCATTTTTACTTCTAATTGCCTGGTGCGTCTGTCTTTTCACTACAATCATGTCGGAATTAACTCAATTTATACTAGCCTCAGATCGCGTGGTGGAATTTCAGGCATATTTTGCTTCAATACCTGAAGCCGACCACACTGTTCACACTTTGGAAGTACAAAAAGATGAAATTGTTCATCTTTGGAGCAGCCTGCGATCAAGTTACGACCTTCTTCTATCCTCTGTAGAGTCCTCTGAAGAGGAAATCGATGTCGAGAGCATCAAAGCCAAATTTTTTACTGCCTTCAATTCACACATGAAGTGTCTGTCCAAGGCAAATGAGCTGGTGGATAAATTGAGTTATAAACCAACAATTGCGAACGATAATGCCGTGTCGGCACCAAACCCCACTATATCTCTCCCTCCTTGTGATACGGAAGTATTTTACGGCGATTACGCTTCCTGGCCGACATTTAGGGACATGTTCTCAGCCCTATACAAAAATAATACGCGTTTGTCGCCAGTGGAAAAGCTCTGCCATTTACTCAAAAAGACACAAGGAGAGGCTCGAGCTATCCTTAAAACCTGTCCTCTTACAAATGACGGTTTTGAGATGGCGTGGAAAAATCTCATCGAGCGGTATGAGAATCCACGAGTCCTCATCAATGCTCAACTGAAGACTATCTTTAGTTTGACCGCTATTACTAAAGAGTCTGGATCTAGTATAAAGACCCTACAACGCACCATAAATGATTGCATTGCCAATCTTAAAGTGCTAAAAGTCAAAACAGATGACTGGGACATAATTTTTGTATACCTCTGTTCGACATGTCTTCCTCACCTTACCTTGAATCTTTGGGAGCAATCGCTTCAGCAGAATTCCACATTGCCCAAATGGAGTGATATGGATTCGTTTCTTACATCTCGTTTCCACGTGTTAGAATCTGTGGCTGACATTAAGTCTTCTACGACTGCCTCAAGTGAAAGTGCAAAGCCAGTTACTCCCAAGCACAGCCAAGGTCAGGGTAATAAAAGGTTGAACACTTACCATACAAAAATGGCCACTGAGGCTAAGCAATGTTCCCTATGTAATGAACCACATCCCTTGCGATTATGTCCGAAATTTCTCAAAATGTATGTTGAGGACCGATTTTCACTTGTTAAATCCCAAAAGCGTTGCACAAATTGTTTAGCAACGTCCCACGAGTTTAACAAATGCAAAAGCAAATTTGTTTGCTCATATTGCAACAAAAAGCACCATTCGTTACTTCATAGGACAGAGACATCGGGTGGCCAACATAATCGACAGTCAGGCACCTCAAATACTACAGCATTGGAAGCGGCCACAGCGGGCCCCAATGATGTTAATGCTGCCTCATATACTGACAACATACCTTCTTCATCTACAGCTGGTCCACGGTACCATCAATCATATTCCACACAACTACAGTCCACTTTATGTCAATCGACCATACTTGGGACAGCTTTTGTAGATGTGTGTGTTGGAAGTGTCAGATATCGCGTTCGAGCACTTATTGACCCTGCATCGGAGGCATCATTCATCTCAAGACCTCTGCAAAAGAAGCTTGTTCTGCCGGTTAGGTATTCCAAGACAGGAGTTATGGGCCTCAATGGATCTTTAACAGCCACGTCTACCCATATCTGCCCTATAACAGTAGGATCACCACTTGATATAAACTTCCAAACAGAAGTCGACATGTTCGTTGTAAGCAAGCTTACTGGTCAACTTGAATACAAGTCGTACCTACCACTCATTAAATCACATTTCGCCGATTTGCATATGGCAGACTGGTCTGAACATGACCGCCATATCGACATCCTATTGGGTGGCGATGTTTACCCCCAAATAATTCGAGATGGCGTGAGGTGGACCCCTGATAAACTTCTGGTGGCACAGCAAACCATCTTTGGATGGATTGTCACCGGCAAAGTGGCCGTAAAACCTACATCTCATACTGTCACAACATTTTACAACGAAATCGCTCTCAACGACCAGATAAGAAAATTCTGGGAATTAGAGGAAATACCTGAAAAGGTACATATGTCCAAAGAGGACTTATATTGCGAGAAATTGTATCGTGATACCACATTTCGAAATGCTTCAGGTCGGTTTGTTGTCTCTTTGCCGTTCAAACAGGAATATCCTGCCCACATTAACCTCGGAAAATCTCGTAATATTGCACTTTCCCAATTTCTTCGAAACGAAATGCGCCTTTGCAGAAATCCCCCTAATAAGGATAAATATGACAAGGTTATTCTTGAATATCTATCCCTTGGTCATATGACCGAGGTAAACCCCATATCGTCAGAAAATAGTTGTACATACTATTTACCCCACCACGCTGTACTGAAACCTGAAAGTACAACTACGAAACTTCGGGTAGTATTCAATGCTTCTTGCCCTTCATCTAATGGTATAAGCTTGAATGATGTCCTTTATCCAGGACCAGTACTACAAGCTGATCTGACGATTCTGCTTTTAAGATGGCGACTATTTGAATTCGTGTTTAATGCTGACATAGAAAAAATGTATCGGCAGATACTTGTCAGTCCAAAACACACCCCTTTTCAAAGAATCTTACACAGATCAAACCCCCACGAAGAGCCGAAGGACTACGAGTTAAACACAGTCACTTTCGGTGTTAACTGTGCCCCCTATTTGGCAATACGTACATTACTAGAATTAGCTAGTCAATGTGAGCCAATCAACCCCGCTGTTTCTGATATTCTCAGAAACTATATGTATGTTGACGATGTTCTTTGGGGATCCCATGATCTTTCTCAAGCCATCGAAATTCAACAACAACTCGTTAACGTCCTCAATTCGGCTGGATTTTCCCTGAGAAAGTGGACGGCGAATAATGAACTTATCCTACAAAACATACCCCCAGAGCATCGCTTAGATACCGAGTTTCTTAAATTATCAGATTTAAGCACGACAAAAACCCTCGGCCTACGGTGGAATGCCGGCCAAGATTATTTTTACTTCCGTCCCAATATTAATCCTAAGATTAATTTGACCACCAAACGAGCCATTCTTTCAGAAATAGCCAAGCTTTTCGACCCTGCTGGGTGGCTTGCGCCGAAAGTAATTGTTGCTAAAATTATTATGCAACAGATATGGAAGGACGGAACGGATTGGGATGATACTGTTGAACCTGCGACATTATGCCAGTGGCAAAACTTTATCGATGATTATCCGAATATCGAGAAAATTAGTATACCCCGGTTCGTCGATTACAATCCCACTTTTATCACAGAACTCCATGGGTTCTGTGATGCTTCTGAGAAGGCATATGCAGCCACTCTCTACATACGCGTTAAAACCCCGAATGGTGAGATTAATACTCACTTGCTCGCTGCTAAATCTAAGGTTGCACCTGTTAAATTTGTGACACTCCCTCGTAAAGAGCTTTGTGGAGCCGATTTATTATCCAAAATGGTCACTACCTTCCAAGCCGAGCTCAAACTTCAGAGTCATAAATTATATTTATGGACGGACTCTACCATCGTCTTGGCTTGGTTGCAAAAGCCACCTTGCCATTGGACGACATTTGTCGCCAATCGAGTCGCCTCTATTATAGAAAATGTTGGTAACAGCACATGGTCGCACGTTAGTTCGGAGGATAATCCGGCCGATTTGGCGTCTCGTGGTTTATCCGCGGAAGAATTGGTTGCCAACGATTTGTGGTGGAAAGGTCCACCCTGGCTAAAGCTTCCGAGTGCAGCATGGCCAATTTGCCCAAGTGACTTGGAAACACAAGAAGAAGCGCGACCAATCAAGTCATTTGTTAACCAACTCCCTGAATCAGATATTCTATCCCTTTTCTCTGATCTACCGCGAGCCATGAGAGTTCTTAGTTATGCTTTCCGATTTTTACATCGTACACATCCGAACCATCGGAGTAATACACAATATACTTCTAAAGCCATTAGCCAAGCAGAAGTAAACTTCGTTAAAACGCGTCTTATAATACTGTGTCAAAAAAGGTATCTCCCTGAATATGACATTCTTTCCCAGGGGCTAAGATTACCACGCAAAAGTGATTTATTGGCACTTAATCCCTATATTGACCCACAAGGTATTATACGAGTAAATGGAAGGCTCGCAAAGTCACCTCTATTGTCTTTTGATGAAAGATATCCCAAAATACTTCCATATTCCGGCAGATTTACTCGTCTTTATCTCGAAACAATCCATAAGTATTCTCTTCATGCAGAAAATGCTCTTATGCTTAGGCTCATGCGCAACGAATTTTGGGTGCCAAGGTTAAAAAATCTTATAAAAACCATTATATTTAATTGTAAACGGTGCGCCATTCTAAAACATCAACAAAGTCAACAATTAATGGCCGCTTTGCCATCTGAGCGTACGGAATTATCTCGCCCGTTTACGAATACCGGTGTTGACTTCGCCGGTCCATTCGACATTAAGTCTTATGTCGGCCGTGGGTGTAAAGTGACAAAGGGTTATGTACTAGTGCTGGTGTGTTTCGCCACAAAAGCAATTCATTTAGAATTGACTAGCGAATTATCGACACAGGCTTTCATGGCAGCATTTGCCCGATTCTTCTCACGACGCGGCACACCGAAAGCCATATATTCAGACAATGGCACTGGCTTTGTCGGGGCAGCCAATATTATATCTAGAGACCAATCTAAAATACTTCACCTTGTCCAGCAACATATTATTTCCCAATACGCGTTTCAATCCGTCGAATGGCATTTCATACCTCCTGGCGCACCCCACATGGGAGGTTTATGGGAAGCTGGTGTAAAGAGTTTCAAAACTCATCTTAAAAAGATAACCCACGCCCTAAAATTTACCTTCGAAGAGTTTAGCACAATGCTGGCGAGAATTGAAGCTTGTCTCAATTCCCGACCCCTTAGCGCTATGAGCGAAAATCCAGAAGAACTATGTGCTCTTACACCGGGTCATTTCCTTATAGGAACTCCACTTTTGACCCCTGCTGAACCTGACTGTTCGCAAAACTCAGTGAGTTTCGCAAATCGATGGCAAAAACTGAAAATACTCCATCATTATTTTGCGATAAGATGGAAAGAAGAGTATTTGAAAGAGTTACATAAGCGTGTAAAATGGAAATATCCCCAACGAGACCTACAGGTCAACGACCTCGTTGTAGTAAAGCGTGACAATTTACCACCAACCCAATGGTTATTGGGTCGGGTAGAAAAAACAGTACTAGGTTCCGATTCCAGAGTAAGAGTAGCTGAAGTCCGTACCCGCAATGGTCTTATAGTCAGACCTATAGTAAAACTTGTACTTCTCCCTAACTCAGATCAATAATAATATCTCTTCTAATATTTCTACTTTTTACAGCACATTATGTCGACTCCACCTAGGCGTCTTAAAACTAACCGTGATAACAGCGATAATGAACATACCAGTAAATTTCTTCCGGAAAGATCTTTGAGTACTCGAAAGACTCATAAAGACTGCAAATACTGCCTTAAAGATCATCCACTTCGAAGATGTTTTCGATTTCGCCGACTCTCAGTAAAAGAACGGATAAAAATTGTTAAAAGGTACCAGTATTGCACTAATTGTCTAGCCCACTCGCATACATTACGGCAATGTCATAGCCGAGAACGCTGTAAAGTTTGCAAAGCCGAACACCATACGCTTTTACATTTGAACAGGAATAAACGATGTACAACGAAACCTAAAAAAGCTAAAAAGACAGTCGTGCAACAACCAGACAACACAATATCTGTTAACGGAAGCGGAAACGGTTCATCCTCGCGGTCACCAACCATCATAATCAACTTCAACAACGGAAAATAATATACACAAAGAAATTATGTACAATTAACTCCTTATTCGCATTGTCAAGATATATTTTTTTTTGAATTACTATTATTTGAATTTATATGGCATTTCCGCTCCATACCAACTGAATTTTTTAGAACACTAATAAAATTGTTCTATAGCTTGTAAGATATTGCATTAATGCAAGGGGGGCGGGATGTATATGCCTGCACTTACTCCGAATTTATTCTTAAGATTACATTATTTATATCATCAACAGTGTGGCACAAGATCATATGATCAAAGTCACTCAAAACATTCTAGCAGTAAGTTTTTCTATGCAAATGTCATCGGCAATGAAACCTAACGAGTCAGTTGTTATACTCACTCCAAAGCGAACTGTGCTACATTACCCCCTACGCTTGCTCGTCGCAACATCTTTAAAATTTGAAGTACTAATATCATCCCCCCATACTAAAAAGGTGAACAATAAAACAAAGTCGAATCTTTTTTTTTGAATTGAACTAAAAACCTGCCGTTTTATTCTTTATTTTACCTCCTAACTCTTGAGCAAAGAAATAATCTTTGAAGTTTGAATACTTTTCCTTGCCGGCCTAAACAAAGGGGAAGATAGTATCTTGAGCCAGAAAATCAGTAAACTATACACGCAGTTGCTTATTTAAAATCTTTGCAATTTGTTTAAAATTTCATCATTTTTTTATTGACTGTAATGACAATATTAGAGATTTATACAAAAAGGATATTGAGGTTAATCTTTTGAAGTCACTGAAAGTGTAGCTAACATTATAACTACAACAAGTATTTATATAGAGCTGACATAATAATAAAGAGTGTTTGACTTGTATATCTTCTCCCTTAGGGATGGGAGTCATTATATAAGAGATAAAGAGAAACGCGTTTAAGGATATGTGTTAAAGCCCAAGTATCTGGATTTTTTAAGACGATTGAGACATGTACGTCTGTCTGGTTTGCGTAAACCTTAGCTGCTCCTTATAAAAGTTTATCAGTATTAATATTTTCGGATCCTTATAAAAGTGTATCAGTATTAATATTTTCCAAAATGATGTAATGGGATTAAGACCCCAACCATTCTGGTACCTCCCATACAAAATTACCTGTTTTAGGAAAAGTAGAAAATGGTGTCAAAAACTCTTATTTTTCAACCACACAATTGCAAAAACCTTTGCTGTTTTATACAGAAATGTTTGAAAACGAAATTTGTATTCAGTTTTTTAAAAATTTTATTTTTCAAGGGTGCTAAGCAAGAATTTTCACTATCTCCTAAACCAAGCATCCAATTGCGTAAAAGAGCTTAATTTACGATCCCTATACAATATTTATGAAATCACTAAGATATAGTTGGAATCTCGCCATGCAATGGCTGGGAAGCCGTCGATATTCATATGAACAACATTAAATGCCGTTATCTCCTTAACTATGTTTCCGATAGAAAAAAGGAGCTTAATTTATTTTCTATACAATAAATAGGAAACAACAAAGGTACAGTCGCTATCCCATCTAGAAATAGATTGGGATCTCAACAAGTAATGAGTGGAAAGCTGTCAATATCCATATGAAAAACGTTGAGTTGTTATTTCCTATAATAACCGTCCAATAGTAAAAATGTGGTTAATGTATGATCACATCGATACCTTAATTTTAAACCAAGCTTAGTGTAAAATGTAAGTTTTACAGGAAACGTGTTCAAAGTTTGTGAGTAATATAGATTCCACTTATATATTAAGTTAAAATTTTCTAATAACTTTTTTTTGGATTAACTGGATATAAATTGAAGAAAGCTGAATTCAAACCCTTTAAGAAATTAAACGGATTAATGTATCGAAATTCAAATTTTTTCATATTTAATATCATATTTGGTTTTAGAGGAATTTAAATTTTATTATTCAAATATAAATAACATAATATGGAAGTAGATTCAAAAGTAGAATTTAATATAATTTTTTTATTTTTTTTTTGTAGAAACTCCTCACATAACTAATGAAACAGGCGCAGCAAAGAGGTAATTTGTTATATTTTATCTGTAATGCCGTTTATATATTTTGTAAGTTTATGATATACTTTTGCTTTCGTCGCATTCTTAGGTCACAAGGGTCACAAAATGTTTTTTTGTCAACATTAAAATCTATATAAAGAAAATGTGAACAATATTATTGCAAAACGATTTTAAAAATTAAGCTATTAAAAGAATAACAATAAAATTGCTTTTTTACTTACTTACGTACTTAAGTGGCCAATTGCAACTTACGAAAATGGTTCATAAATTAGAGGCCTGAAGTATTAAAGAATACCACACACTTTGGTCTTCTGCATGCGTTCTTCAGTTAGTCCTACCAGATGGTGACACGTCGCCAACCACTTGGTCCTTTAAACGAAATTTGGGTCTCCCTGCTCTGCGACGTCCTTAAGGTTCGCCATCAAACACATGCCTCACACATTCCTCCTGGCAACATGTCCCAGCCATCGAAAACCTTGAACTCTGACTATTTTAGCTACGTCGATGTCGTGGTAAAGCTCATGCAGCTCGAGGTTCATCCGATGGCGAAACCCGTCGACTGAGATAGGTCCATATATTTTTCGAAGTACTTTTCTCTCGAATACTCCCAGGGTTTGTAACAAATGTCCGTTGTCATAAACACTTTCAATTCGGCAGCATACAACAGAACGGGTAAAATTAACACCTGGTATTTCTGTTTCTTAGTATCCCGTGATAAGGTGGTGTTAATAAAGTGCTGCCGAAGTCCGTAAAAACATTTATTAGCGAGCCCTATTTTCCGTTTGATTTATTGGCTGATACTAGTTTTCTTATTTACAACAGATCAGAGGTAGTTAAATTTATCTACTACGTTAAAAGAATAGTTGTAAACGGTCACGGTGCGTCCCCATCGAGAGGACTTTTTGTTCGTCGAAATCATTATTTTTATTTTGTCCTCCTTGACCGCTTAATCCATTTTAGGTGACTCCTTTTCAATGATGAGAAAACCGCAGTAACATGCCGCACATTTTGGGCAATGATGTCTATATCATAGGCATAGGCTAGTGCATTTGGCTCTTTTGGAATATGGTGCCAAACATGTTGACATCAGCCTTTCTCATCACCTTCTCCATAACCATATAAAAAAGTGTACAGTACAAGCTATCACCCTGACTGAGACCTCTTTCCGCGTTGAATGGTTCATAGTGATCCTTACAAATTTTAACCGAGGATTTGGTGTTGTCCAAGGTACATCTGCAAAGTCGAATTAGCTTTGCAGAAATACCAAACTCAGACAACGCTTCAAATAACTTATCGGAGAGTCGAAGGCAGTTTTGTAGTCCACGAAGAGGTGGTAGGTGTCGATCTGCTTTTCATGTGTTTTTTCCAGGATTTGTTGTAGACCGGCCGTGGCATAGTGGTTAGAACACGCGACTACCATGCGGGAGATCGCAGGTTCAAACCTGGCTCCAGTCATCCTACAAGAAAAAAATTAATAAAATTTTCTTTCATTGTCGGCTCCCCTCGAATGTTGTTTGACAGCAACTTCGCAGTATTAAGCGTCGATTCAATCGTCGTGTCTAGTAAGAGCTTCTCAAAACAGTGACGTTCGCATTCGTCGATAAATAAGTAGGTGCCGTTAGTTGTGAATCTAAAAATAGAAAGCGTGTTAATTCACAACAACGCGAGAAGCTATTCCATACCTCATTCATGGGGTGCAAAGGGAAATTAAGTAAGTAAGTTGTAGAGTGAATATTTGATCCGTCATAGATTTACCCGGTCTTGCCACTGTGATAAGGTCCAATTAGTTTTTCTACAATTGGCTTTAGACGTTCACACAATATGCTCGGAAGTACCTTGTACGCAATTGGTAATAGGCTTATTCCACGGTAGTTCTTACCCTCACTACGATCTCTTTTCTTGTATATGGAATATAACAGACTGAGACTCCAATCCCTGGGCATGCTCTCCTCTAGCCAAATGTTCTCCATGAGCTGATGCATGCTCCTAATGAGCTCCTCCCCACCTGCCTTAAACAATTTAGCAGGAAGACCATCGACTTCAGTCGCTTTGTTATTTTTTAGGCGGGATATTGCCACACGTATCTCGCTCTGACTCGGAGGGGAACTGTTAATACCATCGTCATAGATTGGAGCGGGGTCTTCTGTAGTGGTGTCCGTTTCCACTAAATTGCTGAAATGTTCTCTCTTTACCTTAAGAACGTTATCCGCATCCGTTACCAGCTGACCATCGCTATCCTTGCAGAAAGTTGACCTTGTAACACAAATTCTCGCCTTCACTCTCTGGTATAATTTTCGGGCTTCCCCTCCACCTCCGATCAACTCTGCGAACTCATCCTGTCTCTTCTTCAGCTCTTTCTCTTTTTGTCTAAAGAGTTGCCTCTCGTCTCTAATCCTTTTCCGTTCAGGAACAGCTCACAGCTCGCGTTGCCATTGGCTGCAGTTTCGCCTTGTATGCAACATCCGTCGCTCTCGTGGCATTGAGACATTCATCATTGTACTAGGCATCATCTTGAGACGGCTTTGAGTATCCAAGTACCCTTCCAGTCCGTTCAATGGAGTCGGCTATATATTGTCACTGCAAGGTAAAGTTATCAGGGGTTGTAGCATTCCGCAGCAGTTGAGTTAGGTGGTTGGAGTAGGCATCCGCTACCTCTGTGGTCCGCAGTTTACCGATGTCCAGCTTTCGTTGTGCCTGGTTACGTACGTTTTTCGCAATGCTATTCCTTGTGCGTACCTTAACTGCTGTAGGGAAGTGATCGGAGACAATGTTCGCACCTCTGGTCACTCGTACGTCCAGAACACTCGATGCGTGCCTTCCATCGACTACCACGTGGTCTATCTGTTTCCTCGTCAATTGATCTGCAGATAACCATATTGCCTTATGAATATTTCTATGATCAAATCTAGTGCTGCTAACTACCATATTTTTTGCCGCAAAGGAATTTATCAGTCTGATGTCATTGTTCGAAGTTTCTGTGTGCAGACTGCATTTTCAGATTGTAAGCTTAAATGCAATCTCCCTGCCTATTTTAGCATTAAAATCGCCTAGTAAAATTTTGATGTCATGGCTACAGTCATATGCATATTCTAGGCTCGATTGGAACTCCTCTTTGTCCTCATCGCTTTTCTTTTCTGTCGGGGCAAGGACACATATGAGTGCAATGTGGAAACACTTTGTCTTGACTCTTATGTTTTCTATTCGTTCACACTAGGTGAGTGAGACTAGGTTTTGCAATCTCTTGCCAATCACAAATCGACATGCAAACTCGTGCTTATCCGTCTTCATGCGCGAGCACCCGTATCCCGTTCGACGACTTCCGCCAGTTGGATTGAAACACCTGGTTTATACAGTGTTCTAACATTCCAGGTGCATATCCTCAAATCATGGTCCTTAATTTGTTTGCGGTGGTGGTGATCATTTTAGGGTGTCCGTTTTATTTAATAAAATCGTTTCAATACAATTTACTGAGAGACCATACTTACTTACTTACTTAATTTCCCTTTACACCCCATGAATGAGGTATGGAATAGCTTCTCGCGTTGTTGTGAATTAATACTCTTTCTATTTTTAGCACCTACTTGGCACCTACTTGCCGAGTACTATCTGGATATCAAATTGTATCCCTCTAGGACTATAATACAATGACCGCCCAATAATAGCAAATTCAAAATACGTCTGCATATTCATAAAGGTATTGCCGAGTACTATCTGTTTTTGTGTTGAATGCGTAACAAGCGTATGTATTGTTGCTTTCATAACAATCAAGCAGAGATTGGCTGTTTCGAATAAAAACAAATTTTTAAAGAATATGTGAATTGCCAATCGTGTCTGTGTAAAAAAAAAGATTATAGTCGGCCTCGCGTGGCTGTGGGATGCCTTTCACGATAGACAAGTTATTGGAACCATTAATTTTCATAGTGCCTACTATTTACTACAATAATTTCTAACGTTGACCAAGGATTACAGCATTCCATTTTCGGAGTATATTTCATATAATCATATGACACGTGGTATTTTGGAAATGATTACTAGGCGTTTCTCAACACCATCAACGCATATCGCAGACATCTGTTTAAGCTTCAACAAGCTGCGCCGTGTCTACTGCAGCCAACATGTTACACCTCATTTTTTCTACTATCCATAGGAAACACCCTGGTCTGCTTGACTATTCCTTTCATTAAATGTTAAGTATTTAGTTTGTCTAACTCGAAATTTGTTCTCTTTGTTAGAAAACATTAATTTAAACTCCTTAATGAGTTGCACCCTTTTGTAAGCCCACAGTGACTGGCATATCTTTCGAAATGCAACTGATGTCAATCCCGAATGTAGCCGTTCCGTCGAGGGTGAGTCTGAGTCGGGGGTGAAGTAGTATTCTAATGCAATAGCAGTGTTTTGTTAAAAGTTAGATAGCCTCATGTTTTCCGTTATGGTTATTTATCACCAGATGGCGTGCAGATTGTAATTTTCAAGATATGCTATGTTAAAAAAATGTGTTGGTTAATATATCTAACTGTTGTTGTTGTTCTGTTTTTACGTTATCATATCTGTTAATTGTTACAAATATGTGTTTGTTTCGTTTTTTTGTGTTTATGGTTTTAAGGAATTTCTGTGGTGCGGTTGTAGGAAAAGTAGGAATATTTCTTAATTAACAGCGTTAATGTTAGAATTAATATATGGGCTGGAGATAAGGAAACAGTTCTAGGAAAATCTAATCAAAACTTTAAAAGTGACAAAGGCTAACAATGCTGAAGCATGTTTGATTTATTAGCCAGAAATTTAGGTGGTAATGAGGCGGCGATGAGATCTACAGTATCTATGGTGTGTTAACTTTGTTAAACTGGGCAATGGTTAACAATTTGAAAACATTTTGACGTACTAAATTTTTCAATGTTGAAATTTCAAATAATACTTACTTTAACTTACTTTCCCTTTGCAACCTATAAATGAGATATGGCATAACTCATTTAAGTGAGTTATCACGATTTCGGTATCACACGACATGGAACCATTAGTTAAATGGCAAATCCAAAGATTTTTAAGAATTTTTTACTAAACAAATGCCAATTGACTCCACTAATCGGAAGTTGCTGTCGACAACAGCGAGGGGTTCGCCGTTGTAAGAAAGGCAGATGGTTGGCACAGGCTTGAACTCAGATCAACCGCATGATAGTCGCGTGATCAAACCATTACGTCACGGTCGGTCCCAAATTTAAATTCTGATGACCAAATATACAATAATCTGTCATAAATCTCTACAACTAAATGTTTCTCTCTACTACTACATCTACTACAACGTCTAACATTATTCCTTAGGCATTTGATTCTATGTGTCTCTAATATTTTCATTTTATGCCAAAGTTTTTCATATTTTAATACTCATACCTTTTCTCACGTATGAATCCCTAACTTAATTTTATAATCTTCCACTTCATGGCTGTCACATCGATAATTCAAATTGTTTAATTTTGTCTTAACACTTAACACTGTCGTATGAAGAAATCATTTAAAATCTTACAAAGTATTGCCATTAATTAGGCACTACTTTCATCGTGCCATAAATCTTTAACGATTTAACCTTAATCCTTCAAGTCATTAATAAGGATACTATGCGCCGAAAGTAGCTGGGTAAAAAGATGTACAGCCAAACACCTCAAAATTGATTGAGTAATGAAACACTGGCATTATTAACCTCTTTTGCATACATCACTTTTGAAAGATAGCTATGTATAAGCTGAAGTTAATTTATTGTAGAGCCATGAACATTATAATGATGATGTCTTATTTCTATCTTAGGAAAATAAAAAAATTATTCATTAAAAACTGTTATACACATACTGACACAAAATTAAATTTAGCATTGAGGTCCTGTGCTTTTATATTTTTGTTTTATTTTAACGGGTGATTCATTTAGAACCATGTAATTAGTTTGGAATCAAACACTTAATGTAAATCGCATGTTACAATCTTTACTACGACTCCAAAGCATAATCTCTGACATTGACTTTCTAAGGAAAATTTGGTTCAAACATTGGACTCTACTACGCAGCAGGTGGTCTATTTGCAAAGTCAAACTATTGATCACTCTCTCATGCATTGCTACCAGTATCTCACAAATTTCGCCCATAATCGTCTTGAGTCTTAGCTTCGAATGTTAAAATCTTTATGATGACCCCAAAAAAATATGATTAACATTGACTTCTTAATAGATTCATCATTGGTTCCGACTAAGCCACAATTTCTAACTTTTGATCACTCTCTCCTGCATTCCTACCAGTATCTCACAAGTTTCGAGAGAATACGTGGCTTCAAAGTATTAACTTTTAAGATCACATAACCCCAACAAAAAAAAAAACCAAAGATGTGATATCACACGCTCTAGACGACCTGCTAACAGGTCCAAATGTAAAACCAAATGCCGTCTACCACAGGCTTGCATTTTAGGCAGGACTGAGGAAATTATCTCAATCCGACTGCGCTTGCTATGGAAAGTCTTGTTTTGTTCGGCCACATTGACAGTTTATTTTTGTGGATAAAACGATACTTCTGGAATCTCTTTGGATCGCTCATCTGCCTAATTGCAGCATTTTTATACACTCACCCAACGGATAGGAAGGTATTTATCATATGAAACGACCCAAAAGTGCAACACATAGAAGGAGTCACTTTATGCCCTCAGTTTCTTTGAACCAAATTCGATTCATGACTTTTAAAGTCGTTTGAGTCTGTCTGGCTGGCTATCCAGCTGTCCGGCTGGTACGCACGATAACTTTCGAAAGACGAAACCAAATGTTTGAAACTAAGCATAAGTTAATATATTCCGAAAACTACTAACGGTATTGCATATGGGCTACATGGCCACTCCCCTTACGATTGAACCCATTTTAGAGATGGATTAATAATACCAATGCAACCAACGCAATCGTGTCTAAATTCTGCAGTTTGTTAAGCTATAACAACATAAAGTTTTTGAGAAAAACGCCCCTTTTGGTACCTCCCATATAAATGTACCACTACGCCCACTTTAGACATACTAGAAAATATTATGTGTTACTGAGATTGAGGGTATATGTAAGTCGGGTTCCCCGACTGAATCTTTCTTACTGAGTGATTAATGTGCTACGTCACTGAACACACTTCGGTGTCGAAACAGCGAATTGTTCATGGAGGTCTTGCAAAACCAATTGTGCGAACTTGGACCTACAATTTCAGACACGATCGGCAAATCACAAGTACTCCAAGCAATCAGTCTCTACTTAAGTGTTCTCAAAGCAACATTCAAGCAGAGGCACACTGCCGTTATTTGAAGATACGCTACCGTCAACCAAATCCAGTCCGTAATGAGTAGAATATTGCAGATATAGCGGAAAATGTGACTTAAGACCATAATCAATCGATCCAACGCCTCGTGTAGCATATAAGCCTCTCGTATGTAACAACTTATTGCTTGCTTGTTTGTGCTCACATCAAAAGCAATATCGCTGTCGAGTAGTATGAAAATGTTGTGCTCTTTCAACAATCGTTGAACATTGTTTCTCTGTTTGTACTTGTTTTAGTTTAAGTGTTGAATGCGAAACAAGCGTGTGTGGCTAACTCTCTTAAATCAAACAAAGCTTTCGAGGCCGTGCGAATTGCCGATGGTGTCGATTATTGCCGGCATCGCGAGACTATGTGATGCTTGGTTCTGCGGTTGGCAGTGGGCGTGGCCGGTTGCCAACTTCAAATGATCTAGAATGGTGTTAGGCATTCCATAGCCTGCAATATTCGACTTTTTCACATAGTACTATCACTAATTCACACGTTTGAATCAAAGCTGTGTGTCTTTTGTCAGTCTCTGCATGAGTTTTGTGAAAATAACACCGTGAGCACTTGCTCCACATTCACTTACACATAATATTTGTGTGTACGTGCTTTCGTGTTTGCGTGACACTGATC
The DNA here is from genome assembly GCA_964034835.1 of Muscina levida. NCBI lineage: Eukaryota > Metazoa > Arthropoda > Insecta > Diptera > Muscidae > Muscina > Muscina levida. The sequence goes on along the minus strand of OZ035880.1, from coordinate 161,033,278 downwards.
AGGAGCACTCCTTACAGTTTTTGCACAAAATTATATGAAGCCATCTCACTGTGGAAGAGTTTCGGGAACGACCCACAGTGCTTTGTCCCCATACATCGATGGGACCAATATAGAAGGAGTTGTTGCAGCAACATGGACTGGCCGCGGCATAGTGGTTATAACATGCGACTACCATGCGGGAGATCCCGGGTTCGATGGACCGCAAAGTGCCACGGCTTTAGGTACTTCCCATACAAAAGAAAGGGTGGGCTCTGAAAATATATCACTCTATAACAACCTGTTGTATTTAACAATTTTGACCAAATCTTGCAAAACGTATTTTTCTAACTATTATCCTAATTACACATAGTTTGAGCAGAATCGCAGCATGCTTTTTGGTACCTCCTATACAAAGTGCCCAGTGGGACTTGAAATTTCATCAGACAATTACAATTACATACCACTAAATCTAGTACCTCCCATACAAGTGGTTAAATTGGCCTTGAAAATGTGTCACCCTATAACACCCTATTGGGTTGATCAGTTTTGGCCACATTTAGCAAATCTTTATTTTCTGACTGATTTTCTGATTGTACAAAATTTGAGCAGAATCGGATTTGAGTTTCAGCGGAATCGAAACAGGCTTTTTGGTACCCCTAATACAAATTTCCCAGTGGGTCTTAAAATTAATCGGACTACTGCACTCCATCTGATGAATTAAATTTGTCCAAAGTTTGCAGAACACAATATTTCTATGTTTGGTATTCTTGTTACGAGAATCAGTGTAACGCATTAAAGGTGATGTGTTAGACCCCAAGTATCTTAAGACTAAACTCGTCTCATGACTTTTTACCCCATGTCTGTCTGCCCTGCTGGTTGTTGTTGTTTTTGTAACAGCTGTAGGAAGTAGCTGGGATGATAATTCTTTATACCGATTTTCAATTTATCGGCACTTAGTCGGGCCTGTAATCCGATTATCATACGATCATTGTTGGCAACGCTGCTTCGTTCCTTTGTAGATAACAAGGTTTGTGTCAAGGGATTGTTAAATTTTGTTTTGAGTTTTAACCACCAAAATCCTCCAAAGATGGCGCCAGTTGGTTTTGTTGATTTATTTTGCAATGTTGATATATCATTTCCTGTTTGCTTGGTCCTTGTGCAATCTGGATGTTTGTAGTGGAAGCATCTAGGATGAGTTTTGTTGGCTGGAGAACTTGAAAGTATTTGAAAAGTAATTTTCAACGATGTTGATTTGGCCAGTGCCGCTACGTCGCTTTCACTAAGATATCGAAGCTTTTGGCAGTCTTGATGGCTGGTGGGCAGATAACTTTATGAAAATTTATCAGTATTAATGTTTTCTGAAATTTAGTCATTTAATTGTAAATAGGCAACATAGCTCTACTTCTTATGGTACCTCTCATACAACAGGACCTTTTTTTTGTAAAAATAGTATATCTTCAAAAACTTCCAAACGGATAGTTGATCATTTAAATTAAGTTAGTATAATTATTTTATAATAGTTTACAAGTTCTTTAAAACCGAAACCTTTACCACACCCGTTCTGGTACCTTCCATGCAAATAACCGAATTCATCCTCATAGTTTTACATACATATCAGTGTTGTAAGTAAACTGAATACAGTCAAATTTTACGTTAAAAGTACGCTTATGCAGAATCTGAAATAAATATGGAATATGTCGACTAACTTCTTCTGGTACCTCCCATAAAAATTACCTGTTTTCGTAAAATCAATATTTTTCCCATAACTTCCAAACGGACAACAGGAGGATATTTGAATTAAGTCAGTTTAATTATCATGTTATATTAGGCAAATTCTTAGAAAATCGAAACCTTTGCCACACCTCTTCTGTAACCTCTCATACTACTGTATTAAACCGTTTACGTTTTGCAAACAGACAAACTATAATACAATAAGTAATTACGGTGAGGGTATTTATCAGTCACTTCAGCTGACTGAAATTTCTCTTCTAGATTTATCATCTTGTGGCCCACCCTGCATATTAATTTCAGCAAAACTTGTACACCTACTGTTTTCCCCTTTTATGTGAAATGATATGTTTCAGACTTAAAAACGGCTTACGAATTCTTCAATCGGCCATATGATTTCCAGTAAATATTATTTCGATTTTAAACTTGTACTAATTTGCAAACGATACCCACACATTTCCCCCAACAAAGTCACCCAAGCCTGCAGCTACCCACTCAAATGTGTCTGCCAACGTATTAAGGACTATGTGACGCACAGAAATATTCTTTCTCTCTCCTGATAAAGCCGTCAATTTGTCACCACTCACTATAACCAAAGACAGCAAATATCTGTGTTAAGACAGCGCGACGGCATTGATGGATTTTTGTCACAAATCCATCGCACATATTTCAAAAGGCTGTGATATGAAATTTACATTCTCCTGCAGCAGCAGCATCAGTGAAATTGTGAAGAGGATTAAAATCTTATGTACCATTCCAAAAGGAAGAACGTAAAGCGCTTCGTCGTTGCTGTACATTCACTTGTACACTCATGATAAATTAAACATTATCAGTACAGCGCTGGAATTAATGTAAAGTCCTGCGATTGTGGGGGATAGACATTTAAATGCTCACTCAGACGTCAACAAATTTGTAAATGTATTGACATGGTTTTATTGGTATGTGTGTGTGTTTGAGTGTAAATACAATATATATTATCAAATACATCCATTGACTCATTATTAAGGATAATCACTGTCATCATTATTTAATTGAAATCCCACAGGCTTAACGACTTTTTCCGTTTTTTTTTTTCGTTGTTTGTTGCAAATCTTTTGAACGTTTTGTGATTTGCTGGCTGGCATGTCAGTTGTTTTCTTTTTTATTATTATTTATGGTAGTGAATATTGTTGTTCACATATAAATGACTGACTTGATTGGCATCATTTAGCATAAATGGCTTATACAGTTCGCATTCGATGGTAGCTATTAGCGACAATTTGTACTGTGCTGTAGATACTACTACATATACTTCTAGTTTTCTCAACCTTATCACTGGGCGTTAGCTAATCGACGTTAAATTGTAAGTCCTGTTAGTGTGTGTGTCGGAAAGTAGAAGAAGCTTTCTCGTTTACTGCTTTGTCTATGAATTGCCGCCAAGTTGTTAGCTAGACACACTTAAACGTGAAACATGCCATCAGTAAATTATAATTGTTTATTATTAAATTATAATAACATTTTTCTTTAAAATATTACTTCATATGTATATTAAACTCCTTCATTCTCACACCTTCATATATATTATTTCGCCACTGATTCGTTTTTTTTCTTGACATAAAACAGCTTGACTCCAATTCCAATGAGTTATAAATGCAACTGACAGCATTTTTAAATGTTTGACGGGTGCCAGTCACGTCTGAATTTTTTTGCGTTAAAGATTTCGATATTTTTGTGAAGTCTCTCGTTTTATACTAAAACCACAATTATTCAATAGTTGTTTTCTCTTTTTTGAAACTGATTTACTTTACCGCAGTATATTTTGTCAGCTAAAAATCTACAAATATTTAAACTAAGACACGCTGACATCAACAGAGATGTGTACATTGTACATGTGGTATGCATCTATAGACATGTGCAGAAACAGTGGTGTGTGCAATGTCATGAAATTATGTTATATGTGCTGTTGGAATGATCTGGCCGAGAGGAGCTTTAAGTTCTAGAATTTTCTAGAATATTTGGCATAGGTTCGTCCATTTTGAGCACCCAGTAGTAGTCAACCAACATCCTTGGAGAGCATCTACCCTGATCACGCTTCTTTATCTCAGATATATCCTGATTGAATCTTTTATATCCTCATACCTCAGAATCTGCCTCCCACCCTACGGGTGAGAGATTATATGATTTGATACGACCCAAAATTATAACACATAGAAGGAGTCACTAGGTTTCTTTGAACCAAATTCGATTCATAACTTTTTTAGTACCCAAATTGTGTATTTAGTAAAACTATAACAGGATAAAGTTTCGGAAACAAATTTGAAGTCTAGCCACGCCCTTTCTGGTACCTTCCATACCTATCTGGTACCGCTCACTTTAGAAACCAAGTAATAATATCAATAAACCAAAGGTGATCGTGCCCAATTTCTGTATTTTATAATAAATATATTATGTATATTATTATAAAATGATAAAGTTTTGGAGATCAAATTAGAAGTCTAGCCACGCCCCTTTTGGTACCTCCCACTTAGAAAACCGAGTAGTAACATCAGTACATTTGATACGATAGTGCATAAATTCTGTGTATTGTTAAGTTATATCACGGTAAAGCTTTCGAGAAAAAAATTGGAATTCTAGCCACGCCCCTTCTGGTACCTCCCATACAAATTTACCATTCCGCCCACTTTAGAGATGGAGTAATAATGTCAATACACTTAACCGGATCGTACCCACATTCTTTACTTGGTAAAGCTATAACAGGATAAAGTTTTGGAGAACAAATTGGAAGTCTAGTCACGCCCCTTCTGGTACCTCCCGTAAAAATGCCCGTCCTCTTTAGAGATGGTGTAATAATATCAATAGACTCAACGCGATTGTACCCAAACTCTGGATATAGTTAATCTTAGTTACCTGTGCCCCTCCGCCCACTTTAGCAATCGAGTAATAGTGTCAATATACTAGAAAATTTTATGTTTTACTTAGGGTAGGTGTATATGTAAGTCGGGTGTCCCGACGGAAACTTTCTTACTGGGTTTACCTGATTTTTAAATCAGTGCCAGGCAAAACCGTACACATAAATATTATGTGTTTGGGTATGTGAATGTGCAACAAGCGTGCGAAACAAATATAGCTTCGCTTACGTGCAAATTTCCGATCGTTTCTGTTTGATATGAAATAAGAATATTACCAGCCTTACGAGGCTATGGTTTGCCTGGCACTGTTTTGAATAAGTGAAAGACAAAAGGCGGTTGCAGCAAAAGCATCAGCACTGACAAATTGTACATGGTGAATATTTTGTGCTCTCCCAACAAACGTTGAACATTGTTTCTCTGTCTGTTTTTATGTTCAATGCAAAACAAGCGTGTGTTGTGTTGGTGTTCACAACACTATATCAGAGACGGGCTGCTTTGAATCAAACAATGTGTGAATTGTCGATCGTGTCTGTATGAAAAATCGACTTTATGGGATGCCTAGAGTTCTTGTCTGTCGATTTAAGAAGCTCACATTTTTCGCGTAATTCACGATAGCCCGGTAGCAATGTTGGAAACACTGATCGCAAGTACTTTACTTTACTTTAGCTGGTACTTCTTTGCAATCCCAGTGGATTATATACCGCAAGTAGAAAAATATTATAAGCGCCTCGATCTTCTGCGCTTCTTCTCTAGTTAGTCACACCAAGTTTTGTAAGGTTCTCAGTAACCTGGTCTTTCCAACGGAGTCTTGGTCGCCCTATTCTGCGCCGTCCACCGAGTTCATTGTCGAAGACTTTTCGAGCAGGAGCATTTTCGTCCATGCGTACAACATGACCTAGCCAACGCAACCGATGCACCTTCATACGGCTGACCACGTCAATGTCGGTGTACAGCTCGTACGGCTCATGATTCATACAACGCTGATACTCTCCGTTAACGATGATGGGCCCATATATTTTACGGAGCATTTTTCTCTCAAATAGCGCCAGAACCGATTCATCCGCTTGTGTCATAACCCAGGATTCTGAACCATACATTAAAACAGGTAGAACCAGTATATGGTATAGCTGGATTTTTGAACCTGGGAGGGTTCTGTCTTTGAATCGCTTGCTTAGTCCTTAATAACATTTATTGGCAAGCAGGATTCTTCTCCGGATTTCGAGGCTGACATTATTTGTTTTGTTGATAGCGGAGCATAGGTAGATTTTATTATCTACCACTTCGAAATTATAGTTGTCAACGTTCACGCAGTTTCCCAAACGAGTATATTCTTTGTTCGTTAAAATTAATAACTTCGTTTTGTCCTCGTTCACCGTTAGACCCAATTTCGCTGATTCCTTCTGTATACCTGAGAGGGCTGTTGTTACATCCCACAATTTTCAACCGATGATGTCAACGTCATCAACGTACGCGAGTAGCATGTGGCTTTTGTTGAATATAGTGAAACTCGTGGTTACTGCAGCTTTTCTCATTATCCTCTCCATCACTACGTTGAAGACGTCACACGATATGCCGTCTCCTTGTTTTAGGTTTCCCTATCTGTAACCAGATTTCCATCAATGTCCTTACAGGTTGGAAGCCCATTTCCGTAGCCTTTTACTTTTTATTTTCGGGCCTCACTTCTATCCCTGTATCGCGAATCATCGTACCAGGATTCGTCTGAGCGCCGTTTTTCATATCCAAGCAAGGTTGTTGCGGCGGTTGTCATGGAGTGCGCAATATGCTGCCACTGTGTATCGGGCACGTCAGAAGTAGAGGCGTTGTGTTGTAGAAGTTGGGAGAGCTGGTTGGAGTAGGCCGTTGCTATCTCTATTTTCGGCATGGCAGCAGTAATAGATGTCGCAATTTTTACGTCGCGAGCATCCATGTCCTGTCCATCTCATCTCGTGGATGGCGGTGATGTCAGCCTGATATTTTTTGAGGACATCCGCCAGTCGGATAGTAGCACCTTCTCTATAAAGAGTCCGTACGTTCCAAGTGCATATCCTTAAAACATGGTATTATTTCGTTTGCGGGGGTCGTCAACGTTTGGGGGTTTCCGTTTGTTACTTTTTCTTTCTTGTGTTTTCATAGCCAGTAAAGAACCTGAAGGCGGGTGGCTAGCCCAACTATAATTCAACCAAATTTCATTGCATAACCCTTTACAACACGCAGAAACGTAGTGAAGGGTATATTCATATTGTTCTTCCATTTGTAACGCCTATAAGTCCGGTCCCCGCGATTACAGTCGAATTTAAAGATATATCGAGCTGATATTTTAAACATAAGCTTTAGTACTCTAAGCCAAAGTTGATTTTTAAAATGAGGAATATTGGTCAAAATCTACTTCCACAAATTTCTCCCTTTTGGATGTCCATCCCCGCGAAGACAGCCGTAATAAGGGAGCTATCGAGCTAAAATTTGGTATAAAGAGGTTAAGTTCTAATATAAGCAAACAAGATCGGACAAAAACTACTTTCACTTCCCATACAAATTCCCCCTTGTTGGATGTGTCCGTCTGTCTGTCCTTGCGATTTGACCCTGAGTTTTAAAGTTTTCGAGCTAAAATTTGGTATAAAGAGGTTAAGTTTTGAGATGGACAATATCGGATAAAAACTACTCCCAATTCCCGTACACACTGCCCCTTATTGGGGGCGTCCGTCTGTGTGTTCCCCGAGAACAGTCGTAGTTTAACCTCCTCTAAGCGAAGGTTAAGTTCTAATATGAGGTAGATCGGACTTCTACAAATTCCCCATTATTGGGGGTTTAACACGTTGGAAAGTTTCAGACGGGTTAACCTCACCCTCAGTAAATACATAGAATTTGCATACCAGAGTACAGAATTGGGCACGGTCGCGTTGGGTGTGTTGACATTATTTATCGATTTCTAAAGTGGGCGGTATCAGATTCACCAAAGCATTATCCTGCTGGAGTTTTATTTAATAGAGAATTTGGGCACGATCGCGTTGGGTTATTTATATTATTACTCGTTTTCTAAAGTGGTCGTAATGCTACATTTGTACGGGAGTTTCTTCTCCAAAACTTTACACTGTAATAGCTTTAATAAATACAGATACATATAGATATTATTACTTAATCTCTAAAGTGGGCGGAATGCTACATTTGCATGGGAGGAACCAGAAGGGGCGTGTCTTTACTTTCAGTTTTTTCTCCAAAACTTAACCCAGTTATAGGTTTACTAAATACAGAAATTGGGCACGGTCTCGTTGGGTATATTGATATTATTACTCGACTTCTAAGGTGGGCGCAATGGCACATTTGTATGGGAGGTACCAGAAGGGGCGTGGCCATGTAGCGCATTAGCAATAGTAGTTTTGGGGAAAGACAGACAGACAGATAATTTTCCATTCCTGCCCTATTATATGGCTAATTATGAGAGAAGCATGGAATTCGAGATTTCTTCCGACAGGTATTCAAATAATGGTAAATATTATCTACATACATATGTAGGGACACCTGTGTGATCAATGTGCATACCAGCAAATGGATGGATTAAAAGCTTAAATTACTACCTCCACTTTTCGACAACTTCTCAATGTTGTAATTTTATGTGTTAACCTTATAATTGCGAACTTTTAAAAAAATATTTTATTCTTCTATTAAAAACACATTTCAAAAGCTATTTCAATTACTCCTCTTTAACTAGCGCAACAAGCGAAACTCCAAATATTTTAGGAAATTTTTAGAATTTACCAACTTATCTGTTTACCGGCCATTCCCTTCAGCCCATTTTTTCTGTTAATTACCATTAAATCATTTTCATAAAAATTGGAAATCAATTTTTGAAACATCCCTAATTGTTTATACTTTCTAGAGTAATTTTTTTTTAGTGTCAACTCCAATAGTGTCATCCAAAACCACAGTACACCAGTGTACTACACCACATAATAGACCACCATTGATACAAAATCAGCATATGTGTGTGTGTGTTTTTGAGTCCATTCACCAAATCAGTCATCCGCGGCCATTGTGATGGTCACACGACATTGAAGGATAATCATCACGTGTCATTGATTTGTGTGCGCTTCTCCGGTTGGTATTTCCATTATCGTTTAATTCAATTCCCAACCCCCGGTTCATTTTTATTTGTTTGCCAATATTTACTTCGGAATTCACAATAACAACGAAAGCAAATAACGAAAGCAAAACTGCCCTATAGCCATTTACCTATTGTCTGTTAGTGTGTAAAACGTCCCTTTTTTTCTCTCAGTGTACACATGCACACATAGATATATGCAAATAATGTTAAAATTTAATCAGTAATGCGTGATTTTGTCATATTCATTTAACGCGCATTTACGCTCGCTTTTTTTCTACTACTGTCGCCGCTTTACCACAAAAGATGTTATGTCTGCCGCCGCTGTTAAAAAGTTGAATGATTTTCTGCTGATGTTTGGGGTTTTTTGAAAAATCTGCACCAAACACTTTACAACAATCACTGTGAACCGCCAGTGGTGGATGGGTGGTTGGCCCGCCTGATTTGCAATTGTTGTTTGATCGGGTTTTTGCATACATAATTGACATGTAAATCCTTGCAATATGTTAAGCGTGAGCGTGAGTGTGTGTGTGTGTGTGTGTGCGTATACATAATGGCTTTCCTCAGAACCAGCCAGCGACAGCTACTCCTGTGTGTAACTGACAGAAGCACACACACACACACACTCTCTCACATATCTACTCACACACATCAATTGATGAACAATATTCATCAATGTATTGGTTGCTGCACATTATTCGCAAAATTGATGAATTGACAACAAAAATTTCCGTAAAGTTAAGCATTAGTGTTGACAAGTAACACATTTATGTGGGGGATTTTCAAAAGCCCTATAAGTGTGTATGAGATTTGTCAAATAAAACACCAAGACTCATAAATACATGTAGTAGAATAATATCCTTTGATGTTGATGACTGCGAGAGGGAGAGTGTGTGAGTGGACGCATTAGCTTGTGCGTGTCTGTGTGTTCGACAAATGCAATTTTCATTGTGAAAATATTGTTCGATAGTGTTAATAGAATTGGCTTACAATGTATGCGAAAAATTATGTTGAACATCATTTTATAAAAGGCTATGTATGTGTGTAAGTATATAATGGTATAAGCCACTTAAATTAGGCAACACATTTCCAATATGAAAATCTAAAAACTATTACAACGATGATTCTCACACACACATCAATCACACGTGTGAACTTGTATTATATAAATGACAGAACATGAAAGATCATTAAAAAAATGTCCTGAAGATGTTTGCTAGATATTCGATTATAGAATAGCAGAAAGGATTGTCAGTTATTAGGTTAAGTAATTAATAATAGCAACACTATGATACTACCCGCCAATAAGGTCGTGTCGGAAATAAAAACAAGTACGAAACTTTCAGTCGGGGAAACCGACTTACATATACCCACGCCCTCAGTGAAACCCCAATGGCGGGTTGTTTAGGATTTAAAAAGTTCTCTAATATTGTATCTAGTTAAATCATTACTAAATACAGAGTTTGTTTAAGACTCTTTTAGGCGTAGTGATAGTATTATTCGAATTATAAAGTGGGCGGGATGAAAGCTTTGTATGGAAGGTTCCAGAAGGGCATGGCAGTACTTCAAGTTTTTTTCCCTACAAGCTTAACAAAATACAGAATTTGGGCATGTATTAATATAAATACTCCATCTCTAAAGTGGCCTAATGGTACATTTGTAAAGGAGGTACCATAAGGGGCGTGGCTAGAATTCCAATTTATTCTCAAAAACTTTACACTGCTACAGCTAAACAAAATTTAACATATAGGCATGATCACGTTGGGTGTATTGATAGTATTATTCGATTTCTAGAGTGGGCAGAGTTCTACATTTGTATGGAAGGTACCAGAAGGGGCGTGGCTAGGTATTCTCTAAAACTTTATTCTGCTTTAGCTTTACCAAATACAGAATATAGGGACGATCGCATTGGGTGTATAAATATTATTACATGATTCATTAAGTAGGCGGAATGGCACATTTGTATGGGAGGTGCCAGAAGGGGCGTGGCTAGACTAGTTTTTTCTCCAGTAGCTTAACACAATACAGGATTTTTTTTGCATGATCGCATTGGTTGTATTGATATTATTACTACATCCCTAAAATGGGCGGAATGTTACATTTGTATAATAGGTACAGAAGGTTGTATAATAGGTACGGTTAGACTTCCATTTGTGCTCCAACACGTTATTCTGCTATAGCTTCACCACATATCGAATTTGGGCACGATCGCATTGAGGGTATTGATATTATTACTCGATTTCAAAAGTTCGCGGTATGACACCTTTGCATGGGTGATACCACAAAACTTTATCCTGCTATAGCTTTACTAAATTCAGAATATGGGCACGATCGTGTTGGGCGTATTGACATTATTATACGATTTCTAAAGTGGACGGAGTGGTGCAATTGTTTGGGAGGTACCAGAAGAGGCGTGGTTTTTCTCCAAAACTTAATCCTGCTATAGCTTTACTTTTGGTTGTATATTTAAAGATCTCTAAAATGGGCGGAATGATACCTTTAAATGGGAGGTACTGGAATGGGCGTGGCCATTTGGAATACCGTAAGAAACTTTGGAGAAATATTAACCCATGCAATGTTTCAAAACCATTATCGAAAATTATAGTGCGTAGCAGCCACATACACGAACATGGCTCAAACGACTTCAAAGTCATGATTTAAATTAGGTTCAAAATAACCTAGAATCTATTGAGGTTCCTTCCTCGTACCTGCAAGGTTAAGGGTAAATAATATTTCTGTTGGTTTCGGAATATAAAACTAGTAAGGTAATTATCTTCGGCTATGCCAAAGCTTGATACCAATCCTAATTTTAAAAATTGGTGATAAAACTGGTTATTTGCACTATAAGTATATTTTATTAAACTTTGATCCTTAAAGGAGAAGAGTTTAAGGTTTGTATGCTCATCTTAGAACTTAAACTCCTCTTAAAAGATGGAAGCTTGTATACCAAATTTCAGCTCGATAGATCTTAAACTGCGGCACTCGAGAAGATAGATAGACGGCATAGATTTTGTGGGTATAGCTTAACATTAGCTGAGAGAATAGAAGCATTCATACCAACTTTTAGCTCGAAATTTTCTAAACTTCTATCCTCTCGCGGGGACATATGAAGGACACCCCAAAAGAGAGTTTGTATGGAACATGGGTGTAGTTCTTGTCCGATCTCGCACATCTTAGAATTTAACCCCCACTTAGAGGAGTGAAGCTTGCAGACAAAATTTTAGCTCGGTAGCTCTTAAACTGTGGCTGCGATCGCAGAGACATACCCCCAAAAGGGGCAATTTGTATGGCAGGTGGGAGTAGGTTTTGACCGATCTTGCTCACCTTAGAACTCAATCTTCACTTAAAGGGCAGAAGATTGCTTACAAAGTTTCAGCTTGATGCCTATTAAACTGCAACTGTAATCCCAGAGACATTCCTCCAAAAAAACGCAATTTGTATGGGAGGTGGGGGTAATTTTTGACTGATCTCTCCAATCCTAGAAATAAGCCTCCATTAGGAGGACGGAAGCTTGCATACCAAATCTCGGCTCGAGAGCTACTAAATTACTGCTGTAATCAGTAATCAGTTTGTATGGGGGGAGTAGTTTTTACTAAATCGGGCTCTTCGTAGAACTTAACCTCCGCTTTGAGGACATAAGCTTGTATTCCAAATTTCATCTCTTTGATATCTCTTTAAGTAAAGCTGTAGTCGAGCGGACAGAGTCCAAAAGTGGAATAAATAAATAAAAAAATTAATGTACACTTCACTCCGTTCGAGCGCGTGGTGAAGCGTATAAAAATCAATATGCACCTTAATTTATGACCCATTCACTTTATATTCATTTATATCATAACTCTACACAATAAAAAAATAGTCTTTGTATTGTCTTGCAGTTACTGCGAAATATTCCCTGGATGACGTCTTTATTTATTAAGTAGCATTTACAGTAAGCACTTTTCCCTAACTCATAATAACTTATACATTTAGTGATAAATACATTTTGTAGGTTAATATCCTAAAAGTATACTTTAGTTTCTGCAATAGTACATTTGAACTCAAGTGCATGCAATACGACAATACAAACTCGCATTATTTTTAACTCTCTTCCTAAAGCATCAGCACACACACACACACACACATCTTCCTGTAATCTCTTTTCGTACTGCTACTTTGAACTTTTTCTTCATCAAAGTATGTAAGTAAGTTCGTTCTAAGCTGCTGCTGCTGCTACTGCTCTATTCATTTCCGATTATTGGCATTATAGTTTTATAACCTCTTATTGACGCTACACATTTCTCTGGCCATCATGGTGCTGTTGCTCTGCTCTCGCATCATCATCTACACTTAAGTACTTATACCCCATATTTTGAAATAGTTTCGAACACTTCTAAACAATTGTTGTTAGTGGCGTCATTGTCGTGTCCTAAGTCGTCGTCGTCGTCGGTATTGTGTATTGGAATATGTCATCATTGTTGCCATTGTTCGATTCGTGGACGTGTTTTATTTTTCCAAAACGCTTTTCGTACAATGCCATCATCCACATTCATTGTAATTTTGGTACTCAGTCGTCTTTTGTTATCAATTTTATCGTGTTGAATACCACCCCGAAAGATACAGGGGGCCAGGGCGAGGCGACAGAGAAAAGTGTCAGTAGTACTTTAGACAAAATTGATATCAATAGGTGCTTTATTTCTCTATATATGTGAGCTCAGACAAACAGAATTATATATAGAAAGAAGAAAAAAAAAACAAAAACAGTAGTGTCTCATGTATTCACATCGATTTTTATTGGTATGGAGAATTTTTGCTTATACCATATGATTGTGGAGTATACAGACACTCGTCAACGGTATAAAATTGAAGACTATTCATATATTGTTCAGTTTTGAGTAAATAGTTTTATTTATTTTAAAGAGCCTTTGTTCCTTTTCTACACACATATGTAGAGCATTCCTGTACTTTTGTTATATTTTGCAAATAGAATATGACAATTCTATAGTATTAGACCACTTGCAGTGTCTAAGTGATGCTGGAGAGCTGACAAAAATAAAGCGTTATGAATGTTTAAATTTCTATTGTATTTAATGCAACAGTTGGTAGAAATACTTTTCATATACCGATGTACGTATGCAATGAAATATAGAAGTGAATAATCAATAATATGTTGCTGATTTAAGTTCACAGGGTTACACTGTGATATAGTTATGTCCAACACAATTTCCTTACAAATATTTTAGTACTTAAATGTCTATTTACTCTATATTTCTATGTACCATTTTGTACCGAAAGTAAAAAGCTATCCCAGTTAAAACTTGTTATAAATAATGTGTTTTTAAAGGCATAGAAATTTGTATACCATAACTCTAATCTTTTGATACGAGAACCAGTACCGAAGTCTCGGTCAGATAAACTGAGATCCATGGTTCGATTCTCTGCACCTGTCATCTATATTTTTCTTTCAATGCCGGTCCCCTCGATGTTGCCGTCAGCAACTTCGCAGTATAAGTGTCGAGTCAATCGGCATGTCTAGTATAAGCTTATAAAAGCTTATTAAACGTTCGCATTCGTCGATAAACAAGTAGGGTAGGGTGTAAAGGAATATTAAGTTAAGTTTTAAGCTAAAACTTCGTACACAGATACTTCTCGACACTTCAAGTTAAATATGCAGACAAAATTTATATTTTCGAGCGTGAGTGGAAAGGGTGTGGCCAACCTGTATTTAACTCCTGGAGAGATAAAATTTGATATCCTGACAATTATGAATATGACGACGTGGTTTAACTGTAATTTAATCCTAGATATAAAATTAGGTACACATATAATACTCGACAGGACTGGTTGCAATTTGCAGTAAACTTGATATGTAGATATTAGTCGGTACAACAATTATAAATTTTTGATCAGAGAGCGAGGTGGGCGTTGTCAAACTTGGCATTACAAGTTCAATTTTCAGAATAGGCGAATCGAAAACGCCCTACGGGTAGGAGGATATATATCATTTGATACGACCGAAAAGTGTAACACATAGAAGGAGTCACTTTAGACCAGCTATGCCCAACGTCAATGTATGCGATTTGCTCGCCAACGCTGTTTTGCGTAAACAAAAAATTATTTTCCCAAACATCATTGAACATTTTAACCAATACTGTAATTCGCTTTCTGATTTGTATGTGTATGTGTAAAAACGCAAAGCCCTTTATGTGTACAAGTAAAAGCACAAGAAGCTGTTTTCGCTCGCGAGGTCAAGCGGTGGGCATAGCTGCTTTAGACCATATGTTTCTTTGAACGAAATTCGTTTCATGACTTTTTAAGTCGTTTGAGCCATGCCCGTCTGTCTGTTCGGCTGGTAAGCACGATAACTTTCGAAAGACGTTACTAATTGTTTTGAAACTTTGCATTGGCTAATATTTCCCCAAAACTACTTACGGCTTTAGAAATGGGCTACATGGCCACTCCCCTTCTGGCACCTCCCATACAAATGTACCATTCCACTAACTTTAGAAATCATGTTATTATATCAATACACCCAACGCGATCATGCTCAAATTCCGTATTAGTAAAACTAAATCAGGTTAAAGTTTAGGAGAACAAATTGGAAGTCTAGCTGCACCTCTTCTGGTACCTCGCATACAACTGAACCATTCCGACTTTGATGATGTAGTAATAATATTAATACACCCAACGAAATCTTGCCAAAATTCAGTTTTTTTTAGGCTATAACGGGATAAGATTTGGGGGGAAAAAATCTGGAAGTCTGGCGTGCCCCTTCTGATACCTCTCATATAAATGTACTACTCCGCCCATTTTATAAACCGGGTAATAATATCAATAAACCCAACGAGACTATGTCCAAATTCACTATTTTGTTAAGCAAATTGTATGTTTTTACTGTGAGAAACTTCCTTACTTGTTTTGTCCCCAGAAAGATGAAATTTAGTACACGTATAGGTATCGGCAATATATTTGAATATGTAGACGAAATTTCTCTATTGCGAGCACTATTCCTCCGCTTGATTTCTTGGCTGATACTATTTTATTTATTAACGGAAGTTTCGAGGTAGGTAAATTCATCTTACTAACTTACTTAGCTGGCACTTCTTTGCAATCCCAGTGGATTATATACCGCACGTAGAAAAATATTATAAGTGCCTCGATCTTCTGCGCTTCTTCTCCAGTTAGTCATTCCAAGTGTTGTAAGGTTCTCAGTAACCTGGTCTTTCTAACATAAACAATTTTGAAAGAACAATTTTTTTAAGATGACTGGATCCAGGTTTGAACCTGCGATTTCCCGCATGGTAGTCGCGTGTTCTAACCACTATGCCACGACCGGACCCAACCGGTTCCAGCCAACGCAACCGCTGCACCTTAATACGTCTGACCACGTCAATGTCGGTGTACAGCTCGTACAGCTCATGATTCATACGACGCCGATACTCTCCGTTAACTGTAAATTCATCTACTACTTCAAAACAATAATTGTCAACGTTCACAATGCATCCCCATTAAAAGGACTGTTTTTACAGTGATGAGAAAACTACAGTAAGATCTCGCTGATTTCGGCCAATAATGTCTACATCATCGGCATAGGCTTGTGGCTCTTAGAGAATATGGTGCCAGCCAATTTGACACCAGCCTTTCTCATCACCTTCTCCATAACTATATTAAGTAGAGTACATGATATCGCCCTGCCTGAGACCTCTTTCTGTGTTGAATGGTTCAGACTGATCTTTACCAATCTTAACCGAGGATTTGGTGTTGTCGTAGGTACATCTGCAAAGTCGAATTAGCTTTGCAGGAATACCAAACTCAGACATGGCCTCATATAGCCTATTCCTTATCGGAGAGTCGAAGGCAGCTTTGTAGTCGACAAAGAGGTGGTAGGTGTCGATCTGCTTTAAATGAGTATTTTTTCCAGGAGATTTACCAGGTAGATTTACCAGGTCTGAAGCCGTACTGATAAGGTCCAATTAGTTTTCTACAATTGGCTTTAGACGTTCACACAATATGCTTGAAAGGCTTATTCCACGGTATTTCTTACATAAACCACGATCTCATTTCTTGTATATGGGACATAACAGACTGATAGCATTTTCGGGCTTTCCCTCTACCTGGGAGCAACCCTGTGCACTTATCCTGCCCCTTCTTCAGCTCCTTCTTTTTCCGTCTAAAATGACGAATTGCCTCTCGTCTCTTTTCCCTGTGCCGTTTACGAATCGCTCGCGTTGCCATTGGGGGCAGTTTCGCCCTGTATGCAGCATCCGTCTCCCTCGTGGCATTGCTACATTCATCATCGTACCAGGCATCTTCTTGAGACGCCTTTGAGTAACCTAGTACACTTCTCGCAGCCCGTTCTATGGTGTCGTCTATATATTGCCACTGCGAGGTTTTATAATCAGAGGTTAGAGCATTCCGCACAGTTGAGTTAGGTGATTGGAGTAGGCGTCCGCTACCTTTGTGGTCCGCAGTTTACCGATGTCCAGCTTTCGTTGTGCCTGGTTACGTACGTTTGTCGCCATGCTTAGTCTTGTGCGTACCTTAACTGCGGCAAGGTAGTAATCGGAGTCAATGTGCGCACCCCTGATCACTCGTACGTCCAGAACACTCGATGCGTGTCTTCCATCGACTACCACGTGATCTATCTGATTCCTCGTCAATTAATAGTGCTGCTAACTACTATATTTCTTGCCGCAGAGGAATCAATTATTCTGATGCCATTGTTCGACGTTTCGGTGTGTAGACTGAGTTTTTCTATGGTAGGCTCAAAATAGTTCTCCCTGCCTATTTGAGCATTAAAATCGTCTAG
This sequence comes from Muscina levida, assembly GCA_964034835.1. NCBI lineage: Eukaryota > Metazoa > Arthropoda > Insecta > Diptera > Muscidae > Muscina > Muscina levida. Next base: position 161,015,802 of record OZ035880.1, on the reverse strand, counting down.
TACAATTTTGATATAATGGCTTGGGCTACGGTCATATATACTTTCTAAGCTCTCGTAGAACTCGTCTTTGTTCTCATCGCTTTTCTCTTCTGTCGGAGCATGGGCTGTGGAAAAATTTTGTTTTGACTCATCGGGTTAAACATTGTACCCCGTAGTCTCTTGCCAACCTCAAATCCACATCCAAACTCGTTCTTGTCCGCATGGCCACTGTAGTAGATGTCTCATGTCTGCATGCGTGAGCACACGTGTCCCGTCCACCGGATTTTGTTTAAAGTGGTTATTTCAGCCTTGTATTCTTCAAGGACTTTCGCCAGTTGGATGGAGGCACCTGGTCTATACAGTGTTCTAACAATACAGGTGCATATTCTCAAGTCATGGTCCTTAATTCGTTTGTGGTGATAGTCTATATTTTGGGTGGCCCATTTTATCTTATCTTACCTTCTTCATTTTAATAGTTCAAACGTTGGTGGCGGGTTGCAAGCCCAGAGCACCACGTCGCAGTTTTCTCATCCTGCCAGGATTTTAGTACAGCCAGCCATTCTGTGTCTGGCGCTGACCAGGGTACCGCTCCCTCTGAGCCGACGTGCCTGAGTTTTAAGTTTCGCTCCTCACAGTTAGCCCTACACTCTCCTTTGAATTATAACACTATGCAACAAATTAAAACTTTTTGCAAAATACAAGAACTTGACAGTATAGGTTTGATTCTACTTTCGAAGGGTAACAAAACCCTATACTCAGTTTGGCGAGATTGATGATTAGTTAATTTTATTAACTCCAGACTTAAACTTTATCTTATATTGGGTGAGAGTATTTATCAGTCAGTTAACCTGAATGAAATTTCTGTTTTGGTTTTATGGGTTGACCTAAGCAATTTATTTTAAGACCTGTCTTATGTTTTGACGGTTATGATGCTTTTGAAATGCATACAAACTTCGTCTATGTCAAACTTTCAAACTTGAGGCCTTACCAGTATAACACTATAAACTAATTAAATTGTGGCCAATCTAAGCCTTCTTTAAGACATTAAATACTTTATTAAATACAACTTTATAAACTGTTGCTCTCACTCCCAACCACTATCTCAGTCACCAGAATCCAGAGCAAAACCTTACGTCAACATCATCATCTGCCACTCTCAATATATTTGTTTAAGTCATTTAATAGCCAAAATTGTAATCAGCTTAAATTTATCTTGCTAACACCATACATAAGTAAAATGCCATTAAAATCGTATTTGGCCTCGACCCCTTGCCCCCTCCCCCTGTTCTGAACCAAAGAAAGCATTTCACAGCTATACCGGATATTTGTATAAAATAAACTTATTATTCACACATGCCCAATCCACATACATACTCGTACATGGCCATCCTTAAAACTTCTCAGACGATTATGTGCAAATTGCTTTATTGAACAAACACTTTGCGAAAAAGAAACATAAAGATGACCCCATCTGATTTTAGATGTTTTCAGTTAAGCCAAAGAATGAAAGGAACAAAAAAAAATCCATCAAAATATTGTTGGCTAACAATGAGGAAAATAAACAACACACACCATCCACCCACCCAACCTCACCCATCCAGTCCAGCCAGTACGTATTAAATTGATACTCCCTCACCTTATATTTCCATCCCCTTGGTGATGCAAGCTGGCTAAGATTTTCTTAGCTAGATTTAAACTGTTGTATCAATTTTCTTTCTACAGTTAGTTTTCTTCTGTTGCCAATTGGGCAAAGTCTGGTCTGGTCGTTGGGGTGTGGTAGCGGGGGTGGAAGCACAAAGTGTGAATAGGAAGCAAAATATTCCTTAAGGAATTGATTGGTTCGTTTTGGTTAGGTTATAATAATGCAGAAACCATTATCAATGGTAAATACTTATAACACATGAATCGGGAACAATGCAATACATACAAATAACTAAGTGCCGTGGAGGCGGTGTTGTATGGCGTCGTGATGGAAAATAAAACCAGTACAGAAATTTCAGTCAGATAAACTTTAAGTCTTGAGTTATTGAAATTAATCGATTTGTAATTAAAACCAGTTAGAAAGTTTCAGTCTGGCAACCCGACTTACATATACCCTTACCCTCAGTAAAACAAATAATTTTCTATAATATTGTATTATTACTCGATTTCTAAAGTGGGCGGAAAGGTACATTTGTATGGGAGGTACGAGAAGGGGTGTGACTAGGCTTCCAGATTTATTCTCAATCACTTTATCCTGTTATAGCTTTACTAAATTCAGAATTTGGGCACGATTGCGTTGGGTGTATTGATATTATTACTACATCCCTAAAGTGGGCGGAAAGAGACATTTGTATGGGAGGTACCATAAGGGGCGTGTCTAGACTTCTAAACTTTTCTCCAAAACGTTGTCCTATTATAACATAACAAAATTCAGAATTTGGACACGATCGTGTCGAGTGTATTGATATTATTACCCTATTTCTAAAGTGGGCGGAATGGTACATTTGTATGGGAGGTACCAGAAGGGGCGTGTCTAGACTTACAGATTTTTTTCTCCAAAACTTTATCCTGCTTGAACTTTACCAAATACAGAATTTGGGCACGATCGCGTTATGTCTTTTAATAATATTAATAGATTTCTAAAGTGGGCGGTACCAGATGTGTATGGGAGGTACCACATGGGGCGTGTATAGACTTAAATTTTTTTCTTCAAAACTTTATCCTGTTATAGCTTTACTTAAAATAGAATTTGGATACGATCACGTTTGATTTATTGATATTATTCCTCCATCTGTATAGTGGGCGGAAGTGTTGATTTGTATGGGACGTACCAGAAAGGGCGTGGCTAGGCTTTCAAAATTGTCCACAACTTTATCCTGTTATAGCTTTACCAAATACGGAATTTGGGTACGATCCCGTTGGGTGTATTGATATTATTACTCGATTTCTAAAGTGGGCGGAATGATGTATTTGTATGAAAAGTACCAGAAGGGGCGGGGCCATGTAGCCCATTTGCAATACCGTAAGTAGTTTTGAGAAAATAATAACTCTTAATAAAGCTTAATTTCAAAATATTTGGTTACGTCTTTCGAAAGTTATCGTGCGAACCAGCCGGACAGCCAAACAGATATACAGTCAGACGGACATGGCTTAAACGACTTAGAAAGTCATGAATCGAATTTGGTTCAAAGAAACCTAGGGTCTAAAGTAACTCCTTCTATATGTTACACTTTTGGGTCGTATCAAATGATATATACCCTCATCCCTAAGGGTGATGGTATAATAAGCAGGGAAATTTATACAAAGATTGGCGAACACTAGCAAACTGTTAATTTCGTGCAACTTGCATCGTTGAAAATTATAGGTCATGTTAGTCTCAGCTACAATAGAAACTTTTGAATAGGGGCAGAAAATATATTAAGGAGTGGTCTAAGTCATGTTCCTCGATGTCTGTCCTAAGGCAGGTACTGTAGGCTTATAATGTTAACTCACACCTCTATTGACAAAGCCACTGTAAAGTAGCGTGTCGCTTTCATATATGTATTTGAGTTAGAATTAGGACCGGCGCCTATCCAACGGGGATCAGTCACAGGCCTCGTTCTGTGGTTTTTTGTTTTCCCGTAGGTTAATTATACGAGTTTCAATACCAACCTTTCTATGTTTTAGAACTTTTGTCAAAGTGTTTCCATTTCCGCTTGAAGTGTAACTAAATAACAAAATCTACGCAATTGTGACCAATACGTAATGGTTTTACTACCAAAGTCTATCACTCCAAAACTAAAACAAAGACATCCAAAGTCATGATTTAAAAACTAATCCGTGTGTTGCAAAACAGGCAAAAATCAGCACAAAAAACACACACACAATAAATGGTAAGGGCAGCGAAGAGCAGCTAACAAGGGTTTATTATTGGTTTATTGGTTCTACGATGATAGAAAAAAAATGAAGTGAATAGGGCCAACCTCGAAGTAGTAGTAGTGGTAGTGGCATTGGCTGTGCAAATATTTGCCAATTGTTTGTGCCTGTGTGCAAAAAAAAATACAACAACACCAAAAAGAATAACTCTTACTTAAGCACCATGACCACAACAGCAACCACACAGACTGACTGACTGGCTGAGTTTAACGTCATGGCATCCTTGTGTAGTGTACAGCAATCCTTGTGTGTTCCTGTATGTTACATTATGGTTACTTTGGTACGGCTGTAGACATACGATTACGGCATTAAATCAGTAATCAGCCAACGCTATTTTCAACTTCAAAGATCACAATTCTCTGGGGAAATTTACAAACAATCAAAAGAAACCTATTGTAACACATTTTGTTCAACGCTTTTTTTTTGTCTTTTTTGGGTTGTTCTTAAAAGAAAAAAAAAACGGCGAAAATTGGCAAAAATCTTTTGCAAAGTAGTTTATTGCACAATCCCTTTAAAAGCGCACAAAAGGGAGACAGGGAGAAAGTCGAAGAAAAAACTTTTTACAATACGGAAATGCTTCTTTCAGTTAATAATAAAAATACAAAATTCTTATGTGTTATTGATTGCTATATCGTAATATCAAATTTCTTAAATTTTCAATGCAGATTATTTAAGGCTCCAACTATGAAAATTTTTTTTTCTTGGTTGTATGGCTTCCTGTTGCTATACTCTTTTATTTCATATCATCCCTAAGGATATTAAGTGGAATTCCCGTTGCTTATCTCCATCTAAGGGTGTGCTTTGAAATTGAAAAGAAATGTTAATTCAATTTGTATTTTGCTAACAAAACAGCTTAAGTATTGTGCAAATATTTATGTTTTGAAACAAAGAGCTCTTATAGAATATCATTATTGTATAGGCAACCATTGCATTTCGATTGAAGTGAATACGCGGCATAGAGTGCTTAAGGAAGCATGAGTTTCCTGCGGATTGAAGTCTCTAATGCGCAGAGTTACATTTGTGGTAATTGTTTGTCAGTAATTTGAAGTCTATACAGACTCACTATACATATTTTATTAATAACATATTTGCCACGCCCCTTCCGCTCACTTATCAAAATAAAATATTTTCATATTATCTTTATGTCTGTATTGCCGTGAATACTTACATATGTGCCTCAAAGATTATCCTCTCCGAAAATAAAATGTTGCATCTCAAGCCGACTCACAAATTCCTTTCTGGTGGCACTTGCGCAAAGTTTTTCGTGTTATTTCCATTCATGAATAGCGGCAAATAGTGACCGACGAACCCTGATGGGTGGGCTAGCCACCCGTATTCAGGTCCTTTACTGGCTACGAAAGCACAAAAAAGAAGAAGTAACAAACGGAACCCCCCAATTGTTGACGACCCCCGCAAACGTTATAAGTACCAAGACTTAAGAATATGCCCCTGGAACGTTCGAGCTTTCTATGAGAAGGTGCCAATATCCGACTGACGGATGTCCTCAAGAAAATATAAGGCTGTCATTACCGCCATCCTGGTGGTGAGATGCACAGGACAAGAATGCTTGCGACGTCAAAACTGCGACATCTACAAGGTGGGCCAAAAGAAGTCATCCGATGTTGTTTGGCTATCATTTTTTTCTAAATAAAAAACTACGATTCTGTTTTTTGATTATGTTTATTTGAATTATGTCTCGCTGGGAAATGGGAGGTGCCACACTTTTTTTTTAAAAAAATCGTTATGTCGTTCATATTGTTGAACCGATTGTAATAAAATTTTTATAATCTACAAGGTGGACCAAAAGAAGTCATCCGATGTTGTTTGGCTCTCATTTGATTCTTAAAGAAAAACTTCGATTCTGTTTCTTGATTATGTTTATTTGAATCTTTACAAATTTTATTGGTTGTCGAGAAAATTATATCTGCCAAATGGGCGCCGGCACAATTAATGATCATCCTCGCTCTTTAATGACATTTTTCATCACTTCGGGCGACATATTCTCGCACTCGTGTCGATTGTTGTCCTTGAGGGCTTCCAGCGTCACAGGTTTGTTCACGTGGGAGGGGAAGATGTTCTTGGTCCATTGATCAGTTGAGCCTGCATACTGATACGTCGGACAACGGATTTAGGATGGTTAGTTTCGCAGCGGGAAGGAACATGGTAGTGAGTTGAACCCGATTTCGGTACAAAGATGTCCACAAGGCAACTTGTCTATCCCCCTATGAAAACACAAAAAATCAAACTGACCATGTGGTAATTGATAGCAGGCATGCATCGAGTGTCATGGACGTGAGTGTGATTCGTGGTGCTAATATTGGCTCGGATCATCACCTGGTTGCAGCCAAGGTGCGCACAAGATTGAGCAGAGCGATAAACGCACGAAACCAAACACAAAGAAAGCTTGACATCGCGAAGCTGCAAACCCCAGAGATAGCCATTGCCAACTCCCAACCACTACGACTCAACGCCTCTACTTCTGACGTTCCCGATACACATGGAAGCATACTGCGCATTCCATGGCAACCGTCACAATAACCGTGCTAGGATATGAAAAACAGGGCTCAGACGAATCCTGCTACGATGACGAATCCTGCTACGATGACGAATGCCGCATAGCGTCTGAGGACCAGGATGCCGCTTATAGAGCAACTCTACAGGCAATTGCAACCCGTGCTGTTAGGCGAGCCAGGCGAGACAGCTACTTAAGCGATAAAACGTCAGATGAAGGATCGGGAGAAGGGGAGAACGGGGATATAGAGCGATACAGGGATAGAGGTGAGGCCCAAAAATGTTGAGAGAAAGTAAAAGCAAAACGCTACTGTGATAAGCTCCCCTCCTGTAAAAACAAGGATGGAAATCTGGTTACAGATACGCAGAGTGTGCTGCACATATGGAGAAAACACTTTCAGCAGCTGTTAGTTCTAGAAGCCAGCGCACGTGAATGTTTCACGGCAAATGTTGACGACGGCTTTTATTGCCCACTACCAAGTTAAGTTGAGATAAGGATATCAATATCGCGACTGAAAAATGATAAAGCAGGCGGTGCCGACACACTTCCGGCAGAACTCTTCAAGTCCGTAGGCGAGGAGCTGATAACGAGCATGCACCAGCTCCTACGCACGATTTGGCTTAACGAGTGCATGCCTGATGATTGGAATCTTAGCGTATTATGTCCTGTGCTGAAACAAGGTGATCCAAGTGTGTGCTCCAACTTCCGCGGGATCAGCCTTTTCCGCATCGCATGTTGCTGTCGTGTGTGATATGTAAAAGACTAAAGCTAGTGTTACTCAACCTGAGCAGTTGTTCACACTTCCTGGAAATGACCCAAGAGAAACAGATTAACAAATACCATCTTTTCATTGACTATAGATCTGCCTTCGACAGCCCGATACGGCGGAAATTACAAGAAGCCATGGCTGAGTTTGGTATTCCAGCGAAGCTGACTAACACTTTGCCGAATGGCGCTGACTGAAACAAAGTTTTTAGCAAGGACCTTACGAAGTCATTTTATACCAGACAGGACCTTCAACGTAGTAATCGGGGATAATAATAAGGAAAGTTGCAGTAAACACAAGTGGCACGATATTCAACAAAAGCCACATGCTTTTCGAGTGCCCTGATGACGTATATATCATCGTCGGAAACCGGGATGTGACTGCATCCTTCTCAGGTATACAGGAAGGACAAAACGATGTTATTAGCTTCAACGAACAAAGAATCTACTTTTTTTGGGAAACTGCGTGAACGTTGACAACTATAATTTCGAGGTGGTAGATAATTTTATCTACCTAGGCTAAGCCATCAACAAAAGGATAAGATTTCTGCTTGCCAATAAATGCTACTACGGCCTAGGCAAGCGATTTAATGACAGAGCTCTCTCTCGACGAACAAAAATCCAAATATATGTACTAAAAAATTGCTGCTAAGGTTACAGATTAAAGTTGTATACATTAGAAGCGTTGAAAAATTAATAGCTTGAAAATTTGTTTTTTCGTCCATTAGTCAGATAAGTATACTATATATATATACTATATATACATATAATATAATATTCCAGGCGTTTTACCACACGTTTACTCAAATGACAATATGAATGTCCTTTTCCCCCAAAGTCATATGGAATTATGTTGCCTGTTGTCTTTAGTATTAAAAATGCTATAATTCCCTACTTCAAACAAAAAAAAAAGGAAAACAATTTTGTAACCAAAATGGCAATAACAACAGCCAAGTATGCTGTTAACACAAGTGCAAAGCCATACAAAGTGAAAATGTATTCATATTTTTTGTACACAAAGCTGCCCAATTTTCCCCTCGAAGCAAATATTGAATACAGATATCAATAAAAAATTTATACAAAATATCATAAGGCCTCCTTTTCAACCTCTGCCCCATATGAGACGAGCTAAGTTGTACGAGTATAATACTCATAGATTGAGACGACGAAGCAACATTTTCAGTCTGTTTAGTGTTGATAAATAAATTATTAGCATATTTTCCATTATGTTGAAATTTTCCACTTTTCCACTTAGATGACCACGATGCCGCCGCCGCGTTGCAAACGTTGTCAAAATATCACTAGAATCTAAGGGGACGACCAAATAATACATTAACATGCCACAAAACATTTACAAGTGTGGCGGGGCGGTGGACGTTGAACAGAGCCAGAGTCAATGATTTGTCTCCCTTGTGTTGTTTTCAGTTTCGTGTTTTTTTGCTGAATATGTTGAAAAACGCAACGGGAAAAAATAACGTGCGACAACAGAATGAACGAATGAATGAATGAATATGGTGAGGGGCCGCTTGTATAATTTTCAATTTAAAATTTGTATTTATTAAGTTGTTATAATACGTTCATCGTTATATGTTTGTTTGTCATGCATTCATTCGTTCGTTCGTTCGGTCTAAAGCACTGTCCTTCCTCCACCTTAGTGTACTGCTACAACTTCGCTCTGCCAGCAGGATAATTATTAACTTCCCTTCATTTCCATCATCATCATCATGCAAAGCTTCCTGTTCTCACTCTCTTGTAACATTCAATTGATGAATATTGTTGTTGGGTGCGGACCATTCTTTCCAGATTGTTGTGACAAATCTCTGCTTATGTCAACAAGTTTCGCTCTCACTCTATGCGTGCTGAGGTTGCTGTTGTTTAGGTTGTTGTTTTTGTTGTTCTTATTGTGCCTGGTGTTTTCAGAGAGTCGGGGATATGAAATATGATTTTTGTTTTTATCCTGTTTGGAATGTGTGTGTCTCGGTTTTTGTATCCACCCATTTCCGTTTTTGATGATTTCATTGACATATGGCAAATTTATATGCAAATTTATTTTCTTCTTAAATGAAAAATGCAAACAAACAATTAAAATTTTATACAACACAATAATGTACTAAAAACAAACGGCTGTGTTATTATGTAAAGCGTTACCAGTCGTTATTATATCGTAAAGATTACCCGAACTGATTTATTCACTTGTGTAATAATCTAATCTAATAATCTAATAATTCTTTAAAGCGCAGCTTAACAGGTTGGAAAGATGCATTTATCACCTTATGCACTTCTGTCGACTATTTCTCAAACTTTGGCCAATGATAAATGTATCTTCGGCGTACGCCTTAATGAACATACATGACCACATCTCTACACCTTTTAACAAAAGACGTCAACAGTTAGCACTGAGAGACTAGATTTAGGAATTTCTTAGAGAATTTCGAATGCATTAAAACATATGCGTTTTACAAAATCATACCCACAATGCTGCAAGTATGAATGATGTGAACACATGCCAACATACTATATTATTAAAATTCTAAATGTGTGACATATCTTTGGGGGTAGTGATTTGAATGTTTTGTTATTATAAGATATGACATTTGTAACAAAAATAAGTATTTCTTTGTTAAGTCTTTGAAGTATTTCGATGTGATGAAAGAGCCTTGAGTAGCTCTGTACATAAAAGTCAAAGTTAAGAAAATTGCTGTGAGGGTCAAAGAGACCGAAAACAATATACGTACATATTGAGGGTCTAAAAGGAAATTGTGGAGAAAATCGTTTTCAAAACATATTAGTATATTTCCTGGAAATATTTTTTTTGTATTTGATATAAAATGATTTACCTTAGGCAAGGACAATTTACACCGTTTTAATGCAAGTCAACAATAATTTGTTGCAATATTAATGAGTACTTAGGTAAGTTGACACGAGGGGCATTAAAGCTTGCCAAAAATGTATAATTAATTATAATTCACATTAATTGCTGCGAATGCTCGTCAGTACGAGTGCAATGCTATGTAATGTGTCAGTTTTATATAAGAGTATCTCTTACTTCTAGCAGAAAGGTAGTTTATTTCCCTCGATACATTTATTCCATAGTTTTTTTCCAATATCTTTGTATAACTTCTAATTAATACGTTTACCATGACTCCCAAAATATAAAAAAAAAATAATTTCATAAACGTATTCGTCAGCACTGTGTGGGATTGGTCACCATCACACACTACTTTGAATTTGTCCCACGGTTGCGCTGTAACCATAGCAGTGATAGTTTTTTTTATTTCCACATGTGTGAATTACTCACTCAGTTGAGATACCTATAACTTCAGCCACCTCACGCACTTTACTTCTCCACATCTTAACTATTGAAGCTACTACAGTCGAAACTCTCTATAACGAATTCCAAGGGACTGGATATTTACTTCGCTATAAAGAAAAGAAGAACAATTTTGTTCCTTTTAACATTTTTTATTTGTAGTCAGTTATTTTGGTTTGAAGTACATTTTTCCACTTTTTTTTCTTCAATATAATTTTCAAATACATTTAGAGAAGTATATTAACAGTTTCTTTACATGGTTCATCCAACGACGTTTTTGGCGCCCCTACAGAGCCATTTATCCAATTTATTGCCGAAGACTTTTCGAGTTGATGCCTTTGCATCCATTCGTACAACATATCCCGGACAGCGCATTCGGTCCATATAGACGCGCTTGACAACCTCGATGTCATTATATATGATGCATACGGCCACGGTATTCGCCGAAGATTTCTAGAAATCAATCTGTCACAGTATTCTGCTTTGTGCAGCAATACAGGTAGGATCAGTGTCTTTTAAATGTGGTTTTTTGTTCGTCGATGGAGTTCTTTGTCATTAAATCGCTTGCTAAGCGGATAGCAGCAATCAATACTTCAATACTCATGATTTCGAGGCTATCATATTTACTTTTATTAACGGCGGAGCCAATATGGTCAATATTATCCACCACTTTAAAGTTTTAGTTGTCAATGTTCACGCAGTGTAGTAGAGTCTTGGTTCTAAGTAACTTGGTTATGTCCTCGTTTATCACCACCCCACCCCAGTCGACTTCTTTTCATGTTTGAAACGGTCGCAGTAACATAACGTAGTTCTAGGCCAATGATACCTATATCATCAACATACGCGAGCAGGATGTGGCTTCATATTAAGTTTGTACAATTCGTGTTTACTGCAGCTTTTCGCCTGATCATCTTCATTAGAATGTTAAAGAGATCGCATGACAGGATGTGGCCATTTCTATAATCCTCTTGTTATACTTTGTCTCCGTTAGATGTTTATCTATCTTTACCGAGGATTATCCCACGAAGTGATATAAGCTTTGCAGGGAGACCAAATTAGCGAAGGTAGGTAATAGTTTCTGTCGTATCGGACTGTCGAATGTTTCTTTATAGTCGACAAAAAGATGATATGTGTCAATCAGCAATTCTTGGGTCTTTTGCAGGAGTTGTCGCGGTTTGACTATGTGTTTTGTCTTGGAGTTGCCAAGTAAAAAGCCACCCATAAAGTCCTATCAGGTTTGATGGGATGAATTATTTCTGTCGGACATTTCAACTCTCTATCTTGACTCCTTACGTTTCCTTTCAGTCCTTATCTCGAGGGACCTTAAAATAGAACTTAACAACTTTCAAATGCTCTAAAAAAATGCTGCTCTTATACCAAAAATCGATACAGTATAATTTGCTTAGTTGCACTGAATTTCGGCGCACACACAGAAAAAATATATAACATATGATTATAAGATACCGATTTTAAAAGTGTTGGTAAACGAAAACTCTATAGGTAATTGAATTGTAAAACACAATCATCGAGGCTACTAGGACGAAAGTGCAGCTAAGCAAAACGCAGTTAATTGAGATAATTTCATACAAATGCTGCAATAAAATGCAGCCATAACGAGTTTAAGTGCTCTTATCCGAAATGTGCTGCTAAGCCAAGGGGCAGCTAAGCGAATTTTACTGTATATCCAACTTTTACTAATCATTTTGTCTCTTTTCAAAGCAATGTGTGAATAGCGACCTAAAATAGTCAGTGCGAGTTAAATATAGCGATTTCCAGGTACAATTTTCTATGCAACATTTTTCTGAAAAATTTAAATGTCCTAAAGTTCCTTTGTAAGGTCCTTTCCTGCCCTTTCTCAAAAAAAAAGAACGAAAAGGACGCGTAAAAAGTCAAGAAAGGGAGTTTACCTGTTCCACAAAAAAATACTCTTGTATTTTCATTGAAGATATTTGATAACGAAAATGCACTTAAACAAAAACAAACATACTGTTTCGCTGACTGTTTCGAGTCCCTGTTCCCACAGAGCTTTGAAAAGAGACAATATGATTGGTAAATGTTGGAGATGTCCCTTTTTGTATCTGTATCTGTATCTTTGCACCCTGAATTTAAATACACTCACATAAGGTTTTCATTTCTTAAAGGAATTATTCCGCCCCAAAAAAATTTTAACACTGTGTGAATCCGTCACTTGTGCTACCTTCGGGAGAGAGCTGATTATACAAATGTTTAAAATGTTTCCTCTATATTTTCAACATACTTTGCGAGTTCTCGACCAGATTTCCAACTTTTGGAATTCTTTATTGTGGGGCTACACCTCTAGTCCTGTTCTTATCGATCTTATATTTTTTACTTATATGCAACATTCTTTTCCTCAGATAATGCGCGACATTATTCATTGTCTGGCCGTGTTTTCTCATACTCACATCTGTCGTTTTAGCAGTGGTCATGGAATGCACAATATAGTTTGGTTTATTTAGTAGTTATCTAGTGATCTTGGGATATTAAGGTTCCCTTATGAATATCTTTGTGTGGAAATCTAGAAACTACCATGTTTCTTGCCAAACCGAAAGTAACCAAAATGAATCCGTTAACGGATGTGTTGCTGTTGAGTCTTATTTTCCGACTGCTAAAGCAATGATACCTCTATTCTTAATTTAGCATTAAATTCTCCCAAAACAACTTTAATATCATGGCCACGGCAGTGGTCGTAAAAATCGATGTTGGATTTTTGTCGGTGACACCCCCCAAAAATGATAAGTCTATGCAGATTTTAGGATATCCAAAGTTTGAGCACGTTTGGAGTACGCCGCTTGGGGCTTAGAGTTTTTAAGCACCTACAGCCACGTTTGGGGGGCATAACTCAAAAACAAAGCCCCCAAAACGAAGCAGTAGGAGCTTAAATCCTTTAACCCTAGAAGGGTCATCATATTTTACACACACTAAGGGTAATATTCGTCGAATCGACGAAGTCCTATTTCACTTGAAAATTCTTAGCAAAAAATCTAGCGAACCAATCCGAAACATCACATATAATCAATTACAGACTCTAGCGAAGAAGAAAACACAAAAACTGTATATTTTTAAAGCTATTTGGTTTATTTTCGAGCATGTTTCTTTTCAGCCCATTTTTTTTGGTCTCAAGTAGATACTTGTATTTAAATAGTTCTTTAGTATAAAATAAAATAGACATGGCTTCTCAACTTGTGCAAAAACATTTACAATACACTTAATTTTATCAATTAAAACAAAAAACACGTCGAAAAATTATTTCTTTGTATAGTAGGCACAAGTTAGAATCTGAGCTTCCCACATACAGGTATAAATAAAAATCTTTTGCATTTTTCTTTTTTCGCAAGAACAACTTTAATAAAAATAGTGTTTTTTGTTCTTCTTTTTCGTTTCCCACATTCGACAATTTCATAAATAGTTGTTTTCAGTATTTTTTCTTCTTCTATTATTGATAAAGAGGCTCAAAAAGGCCAGAATTTAGTTATTCAAAAACTCGTGTCGTTAAACGGGATTCTCAATCTCAACATTTTTTTTAATTTACAATTTAGTCCGAAATATCATCGCATTCGAATTGTTAGAACTACGATAAGGGGTTAGTTCGGCCAATTGCTTCACTAGTCGGTTCTCACCTTTGATGCAATATATTTATTAAACGCCTTAAATCATTTTATTTTTAGTGGACCAAAAATTTTATTTGTTTCCCACGAATTGTTTTTTTTACACATTATTAGTAATTTCGGAACAAATTTAGTGGCTCATGATTATTTTCATCACCCGAATCTGGTATAATATTGTCATCGCAGTCGTAGACCTCCTCATGCAAAAATACATCTTCCTCGACATATTTTTCAATTTGCTCTTCGATCATTGAATCGCAATTGGAGTATTTAGGAGCATTTTCACAATTTTCAATTAAATCATCTGGTAATTCCGATATTTTAAATATTTTAATTTAAAAAATCAAAATATTTTTTGATTTGGTGGCTTTATTGCAAGAGCAAAAAGTCACACAAAATGTAACCTTCGTCGTTTCGACGACACGAGATTTTATTTTTTGCAAAAAAAAAAAAAACAGTTACGCTTAACTAATACTGTCATATATGCAATCATAACTTGAAAAAAACATTACAAACTAACGCTATTGTAAAAGGCAATAGAATATTGTGAAAAATAAGAGAGATATTTGAAAAAAAGCAACAGTGTTCGTCGAATCGACGAAGATTACCCGTCTAGGGTTAAGCCGAAAGCAGCACGAAACATGCTCAAACTTTGGCTACCCTAAAATCTGCAATGACGTATTATTTTTGGGAGTGCCAAGGACAAAATTCTGCAATTTTGTTCCCCATATAACTTCCGACCACCCTAGTGGTCATATACCTCCTCCATTGAATACATCTTAAATGACCTCATGAACTACGCTATTTCGCCTTGATGCAGATAAAATCTATGCAGTATCAATCTCCTACAAATTTTAAATCGCAACCCAATTCTTGTCTTTCTGCAAATTTCAGTATGAAGGTAAATTTAGTATTATATTTGTTAGAAATTGGGTAGATGCACAATATCTGTATAGAAGACGTTCATTTTTTTAGCATATCCTTAGGTAATGGTCTATATGACGTTTATAAATGTAGCTCACAATGAACGGCTTAATAAGCCAAAACATCGCAACTGAGCCTAGATTTTCAAGGGTCCAAAAATGATAGCAATTGTGTAAAGTTTTAGTACATCGAGTTAAGCCCTCCTTACTTAATCTTGCTTGCGGCTTTCGCTATTGATATCATTAGACCAGTGGTAGTTTAAACTGAAATCACGCACACGACAATGTAGTGTGTTTGTGTGCGGTCGCACAAAAAGCCTCTGCGCTGTCGCTCCCAACATTCGTGCTCTTCCAGCGATCGTTGAACATTGTGGTTCTGTCTTTACTTGTATCTGTTATTGTGTTGAATGCGAAACAAGCATATGTGTTGTTGATTTTATAACAATCAAGCAGAGACTAGCTATTTTGAGTACGTGTGTGTGTGTGTGTGAAGAAACGATGTTTACCGGCCTCGCGAGGCTATAGAATGCCTATCATTGCTGTAAAATCCGACATTATTAAAATTATTCCAATAAATTAAATTTACATACAGTGTTGTTCGTGGGAGTTTTTCGATCGTATTGATTAGTTATCAATTTGTGTTAGTGTATCAAACGATACATCAAATCGATCAGAAAAGTTTTAGGACAAAGGACAATTCAGTGTCACGCACTAGGATAAATTTTTTCATATATCAAAATGTCGGGAAAATTTACGCAAATAAATTCAAGTACCTACATGAAACGTAATAATCTAAAAACTTGTTTCCTCAAATCCTTATATCCCTTAGAAAATATATGCCTTCGTGTAATCCAACAAGCAAATTTCTCCCTCCACTTATAATTTAACTGCCACCACACCTCTTATTCATACCCAAAAATCCTAAACAATTAAACTCAGACGCCCATTGGAAATTTGTTGTACTTTCTGTATTAAACCGTTTAAACATTAAACGTTTTGGTACATTTAGCAATTCGTCAGTCATAATTCCTACGCTTACATGCAATATTAAATTTCAAACAATATTATTACTCTCGGATGTATTATTGAAATCATATCCCCGTAAACGATGAAATCGGAAATGTCATTCATTACGTTCAGCAAACAGATGTTACCTATTGTTGACGCAACAAAACGTAATACTCAAACAATTTATGTCAGATTTTACGACGACTACGACGACGACGTCGGATAATGACAATGACAACATGAATGAATGTTGATGCTGATGTTGATGTCGATGTCGATGCTGATGACAATTGACGATTTCTATCAAATCAATAATGTTTTGATTGCTATTGATACGAGAGTAGAAGCAAAGAGTAGATTGACAATTTTGCATTTTACGGTGGTGTAGTGAAGTAAGAAAGCAACTCACAACAAGTGTATCACATCAGCATCCTATCAATGCCATTGAATGTTCCAGGCGTACAAGGAACAACCCTTGCATGGCGCGGCTGATTTGCACTTGCCTGAATGTGTTGTACGTTGGGTGCGGTGGCACAGTGGGCGGAATTATTATTGATGAGATGCTATAATGCTTTTGATTAGTTAAATATGCGTTACGTAGCTGCAATGTGATTGATAAGGCGAAATAAAGTTAAGGCCATGGACGCATCGGTGTTAGCGTACCATTTATGTTATTCAATGTTGCGGCTCTTCGCAATTGATTACATTAGACCAGTGGCAGGCATAACCGAACGCACGCAAACAACAATATGGTGTGCGGTCGCACAAGAAGGGTCAGCACTGTCGCTCCAACAATTGTGCTCTTCCAAAAATCGTTGAATAGTATTTCTCTGTATCTGTTTTTGTGTTGAATTACACAGTAGCACATTTTCCAACCTCAAACTCTTGAACCAATTGAAACCCACAAAATCTGAAAGCTTATCATAGTAGATGAAAAACCCTAACTGGGTTTTGAGTTATTAGCTAAGGTTTTCTTTTAATTCATTTTGGAAGTTTTCGACTAAGAGGAGGATTTTAGTAGTCTATATCTCATGAACTATTTCAAATATAGCTTTTCTCTCTTCAGCAAATCTTTAGCTCTTAACCAGATCTAAAAATTTTGCCCTGAGATAAAATCAAGAAAACAACAAACATCTTACACAAATCAGCAAAATTGTAAAGAAAACACTTTCAATTGTACGTTTATCGAAATTAAAAATGCTATGCTTTTCAAAATGAAATAAATACAAAATAGAAATAAATCAAAAAACAATAAAATTCTATGAAGAAATTTTAAGATTTTTTTACATTTTTGTTTTTTTGAGTGAGATGTTGTTGTGTTTTTGGTTTTATCTGAAGGTTAAATTTTTAGATCTGATTAAGAGCTAAAATTTTACCAAAGAAAGACATCAAAATTTCGAATAGTTCACGAGATATAGCCTTAAGAATCAGTACATGATTTTCGATAATTTTAAAAATTAATTATAAAAAAACCTTAGCTAATAATTCAAAACCCTGCTAGGGGTTTTCTTCTACCATCATAAGCTTTCAGACTTTGGCGGTCTCAATTGGCTCAAGTTTTTACTGCTGCACTGTGTTATAAACAAGCGTGTATGGTCTTCCTTTCATGCCACTCAAGCATAGGCAGACTGCTTTGAATCAAACACAACTTTGCGGTCGCACAGGAAACGTCAGCACTGTCGCTCCCCATAATCGTGCTTTTTTAACAATCGTTGAATGGTGTTTTTTGTCTGTGTTTTTGTTGAATGCGAAACAAGCGTGTATGGTGTTCCTTTCATAACACTCAAGCAGAGGCAGACTGTTTTGAATCAAACACAACTTTGCGGTCGCACAGGAAGCGTCAGCACTGTCGCTCCCAATGATCGTGCTCTTTCAACAATCAATGAACAGTGTTTCTCTCTCTGCGCTTGTGTTGAATGCAAAACAAGCGTGTATGTTGTTGCTTTCATAACACTCAAGCAAACACTGACTGTTTTGAATTAAACAAAACATTCGAGTACGTGTAAAATGCCGATTGCATATATCATAAATTTATTTCGTTAAAAAAAATTTTAAACTTTTTTCAAGAATATCTTTCTCCTGACATTTATGAATGAGACACAACATCGTTTAAATGACTTCAATTTTGTCAGTACAACAACATCATCAATGACGACGACAAATTCAATATTAATATACCTATAAATGGCCAAATTTACATTTCAATCCTATTTGAACTTTAACATCGCCTTTCAACTCACTGAAATTCACACTTTATCCAATTTCAGCCATTGTGCTACGCTGTCACTAGTTCGACACACACTTTGATGCAATCTGTGGAAAATTGTTTAATGTTTCATCAGCGACTAATTGTTCACGACGTATTTACAATATAATGAGGGGCGTACTGTCAGGTCAGAGTGTTTTGTTTTCTTTCTTTCTTGTGTGCGTCGTCAAAGGTGTCAAATTGTTTACGTGTAAGAATGAATGGTTGGTAGTGCGGTGCGGTACGACCCATGTTACTAAAAACATGTAAATATTTTTATGTTCCGTACCACAATGTACCGTAACGGGAAACTAATTGCTACACCCAACAACCCGGGGTAAAAGCATTTTAAACTAACTTTTGTGTTTTTCAGTGAACCTTTGCTTTTAAAGGAAACGGGACGGAATCACTGTCGGAAAGAACCCCTTTTTTGCCGATTGTTATACACTTTACAACATTTAAACATTTTGATGTTTTATTGTCATCATGTTGTAGTTGTTGCTGTTGCGGCAGCTACTTTTTGTTACACATTTATCCTCCGGGTGTTTGATTGGTATTTGAGGGTTTGTTTGATTCCTTTGGTTTTGTTGTTTCTAACCCTGTTGGTATCCCATCCGCACTCACTCACTTTCTCTACTGTACATATTTTTGTTTTACACAAATAAATGAAAGTTCCGTCTGATATACGTATGTATTTGAAAATAGCTTGAAGGTGTTCATTAATAAAAAATTGCATCATTTGTTGTTTTGGACCCGCCGCCACTGCCACATTTGTTGTGATTGATGAAATATTTTGACATTTGTTGCAAACAAGTGAATGGGATAAACATAAACCAAAAAACAAAACAAAAACAACAACAGAATTGTTTCGGGCTTCGAAATGTGTCGTCGATCAAGATTTTGTTATGGCCTTAACAAGGACCTTAATTGGCGATTGAAAAATTGCCAGCAATTATTTACTAAAGCGCAGTTATTTCGCCGCTTCTGTTCGTTTATTCTCAGTTTTTCGTTTTTGTACAGATCTGTTGTAAAGTTTCGTTATTATTTTGATTTATCGAGGGTTAAAGTGTCAGCCAAAGGACTAACAAGCGCGAGAAAAGAGAATATAATAGAGAAACCATTATGGGTCGTTAGACAAAAGTATTTAGGCATGCATTTTATTTGTTGTTTCTATAAAACATTTAAATGTCTGACAAGTTTTGGAAAAACAAACAACTTTAACAAATGTTCTAGTATACACTAAGGACTACAAATTTGGATAATCACTGAATTAGAAATTACATGAATATATATTAGCTATTTTTGAATAATTTGGATAATTTGTAGATTTGTCATTAATGTAGACCGTTATGTACCAAAGTTAAAATGTAGACTAAAGTGAAAGTGAAGAGGACAAAATGTATTAAATCCAATTAAATTAATAACAAAATTAACAATAATATTTAATGGGTATAGAGAGGGTTTATTCTACTTTTTTATCGCTTTCTTTAATATGATATATGATGATCACATCAAAGTTAAAGCCAATATTTTCCATATTAAAAGTCATAGTTTGGGGGACAGGAATTTTCCTATTTGTGGGGATGTCCTCAATGTGTGTAAGTCTTAAGCCTATCTTAACGATTCTAATTGGACTTTATCAGTGTTGAACTGGTCCAATAGCTGATAATCTATGAGCTGATAAATCCATGACGGACACTACCACAAATCCTGGATAAGAACCAAGAAAAGCATAGCGACACTTACCATTTGTTTATCGATTGTGAATCTGCATTCGACAGTCCGATATATAATAAATTACACGATTTATATGTTATTACTGAGTTTGGTATTATTGCGAATTTCATACGACTATGCGAGTTGGTACGCATTCTTCAGTGAAAATAGGGAACAATTTGCAAGTAATTTTTTACCAAGCGAGACTACAAACAGGGCGATCGTCTGTCATGCGATCTTTTTAATTCTCTAATGGTGATCATCATGGGGAAAGCTGCAGTTAACACGACTAGTGCCATCTTTAATAAATATCACATGCTGCTCGCGTATAACGATGATATAGATATCATTAGCCGAGGACTGCGGGATGTTACTGCGGCCTTTTCAAACATTGAGAATCAGACGGCAGATATGAGTTTGGTGATTAATGAAGACAAACCCAAGTTATTTCTTTCAAAGAACAAGGAGTCTACTCGTTTGTGTAGATTATTTTGTGTTCCTTGGCTCCGCTGCAAACAAACAGAAGCTGCTAACCAAGAGACGAGTATTTATCTCAAACCGCTGCTACCATGCGCTAAGCTATTTAATGACAAACGACGAACTAAGATCCAACTCTACTAGACCCTGAAATTTACCTGTCTGGCTATACAGCGCCGACTTCTGAGTAGTCACACAAGCGGATTAATCTATTCTGGTAGTCTTCTAGGTAAAAAAAAATACTTCACAAAATATTTGGATAGAATTTAACAATTTAACATCACCGATATGTAACATGAGCTGTATAACAACATCGACATAGTCAAGGGCGTCCAACTAGACCGAATACGATGGCTGGGACACTTTATACGAATGGATGAAAATGGTCTAGCGTGTTCTAGTTTTCGGCAAGAAACTCGATGGGTGGCGCAAGAATGGGCATCCAAAAGTTCGTTAGATGGACCAGGTAAAAGAGCTGTTATCTAAACTTAGTTTGATGAACTATCTATGGAACGCAAAAGACCGAAACGTTTGGAATTATTTCTTACATGCGGCAACTTATGGATAAATTTCTATTGTTTCTACCCTAAGCAGCTCGAGGGTTCCGTATAGCGCGGGCAATGTCACCGGACGTTCGTCCTATGGTGTCAAATGTGCGAAGGCACAATATGGATTAAACCAAATAGATAGAATAAGACGCTGTACCTTCATAATAAACTCTTTTTATATAAAAAAACCAGTAAGAAAGTCTCAGTCGGGTAAACCGACTTACATTTACCCTGAAGCTCAGTAAAACATAAAATTGTATTGTATATTGATATTTTTACATGATTTCTGAAGTGGGCGGAGTGGTACATTTGTAGGGGAGATACCGGAAGAGGCATGGCTTTACTTCCAGTTTTTATTTTCTCCACAACTTTATCCCAAGCATTGGGTTTATTTATATTATAACTCGATGACTAAAGTGAGCGGAGTGGTACATTGGTATGGGAGGTACTAGAAGGGGCGTGGGTCGAGCTTTAGCTTTACCAAATACATAATTTGGGCACGATTGCGTTTGATTTATTAATATTGGTACTCGAGTCTTTCGAAAGTTATCGTGCTTACCAGCCGGACAGGCGGACATTTCTCATCGAATTTGGGTCAAAAAACCTATGGTCTAAGTGACTTCATTTATGTGTTACACTTTTGAGTGGTATCAAAAGATATATACGGTAAGGTAAGGGTATAATGATGACCAAAGCACAGAGAATAACCAGGAGCTCCCCAAATATAGACAACAGCATCACACAAAATAATACCATGATTTAAGGATGTGCACCTGGAAAGTGCGAAATCTCTCTATCCAATTGGCGGATGTCCTCGGCTGACATAACTTAAAAAAACTTTACACCCCATGAATGAGGTATGGGATAGCTTCTCGCATTGTTTTGAATTAACACGATTTCTATTTTTAAATTCACCACTAACGACACCTACTAGTTTATCGACGAATGCGAACGTCACTGTTTGAAAACCTTTTACTAGACATGCCGATTGACTCGACACTGTACTGCGAAGTTGCAGTAGACAATATGAAGGGGACTTGCAGTGAGCGAAAAATGATGACTGAAGCTAGGAATCGAACCATAGATCTCCCGCATGGTAGTCTCATGGTCTAACCATCATGCCGGTCGAAAAAGGCCGTGAGTTGGATACACTTGTTCCCAGACATTTTTGTAGGGTATTAATATGTTTTAGCCACTCAAACTACAATAGATTGGTTTGGTGTTACGACTGCCCTCTTTCCAAATACTGCATCTAAAAGACGAACCAAAATTGAGGTCAATGTTAAAGAGCATTTCACAGAACAACGCATAATTTTGGAACTCAATTCGATTATACTAAAGTAATATTCAAGGTAAGGGGGGATGGGACTTTGTTCAGAGGTGGAAAGTTACTGATTGTTACTCACTTGGGAGTGACCAGAATCGATTCCTTTGTGGCACTGTCCAAGCAGCTAACTACTTCCGGTCTTAGACCAAGTATTCCCCGGGCAATGACTTCAAAGCAACCGCTTAGAAGTTAGCTAAAGTTAGAAGGCATTACAACCATGTATCCTGAATGGTCAAAGAGACGTCTCAGGAAAGTAGGCTTGAACCGCTGAAGCATGGTTGCATCGTGGGATTGGACGTGCAGATGGCAGCCGTATTACCAATCTAGGAGACGAGGGTTAGCAACCCACATCTACCGAAAACTAAATTGCGAAAATCCATAGCGTCTGTTCCATATTGGGCGGCTTCCTGGTCAGCGTCTGCCTCAGAATGAGCGGCTGAAATGTTTCCTGGCAGTAGGAATAAAATGCAGAACCTGGTGGGCTGGGCTTGCCACCCGCCACCAGTATAATGGCAGTGAATAAAATGAGAAATAAGAGAAAAAGAAACCCCCAAAATGTTGACGACCACCGCAAACGTTTTAAGGACCATGATTTGAGAATATGCACTTGGAATGTTAGAACTCTTTACCGACCAGGTGCCTCTATTCAACTGGCGGATGTCCTCGAAGAGTATTAGGCTGACATTACTGCTATACAGGAAATTCGGTGGACTGGATATGGATGCTCGCGGATGAGGACGTGTGACGTGTACTACAGCTGCCACGCGGATAAGCATGAGTTTGGTTGTGGATTTGTGGTCGGCAAGAGACTACGACACCTGGTCTCAAGGTTTACTCCTGTCAGTGAACGAATCGCCACCATAAGACTAAAGGCAACATTTTTCTACATCACCCTGATATGTGCTCATGCTCCGACGGAGGAGAAAAGTGACGAGGTCAAAGACGAATTCTACGCCCAACTTGAAGAAACATATGACCGTAGCCCGGGCCATGATGTTAAAATCGTGCTGGGAGATTTTAATGCCAAAATAGGCCGGGAGAATGTCTTTAGCCCAACAGTCGGAAAATTTAGTCTGCATACTGACACATCGCCAAACGGAATCAGACTGATTGATTTCTCTGCAGCAAGGAACATGGTAATTAGCAGCACACGATTTGACCACAAAAACATTCACAAAGCAACGTGGATATCTCCCGATCAAGTAACGAGAAACCAAATTAACACGTGGTAATCGATGGAAGGCACACGTCAAGTGTCTTAGACGTACGAGTGCTCAGAGGTGCGAACATCAACTCGGATCACCACCTCACTGCAGTGAAGGTGCGTACTAGGCTAAGCAGAGCGATAACCCTGCGCAACCAGGCACAGAGAAAGCTGGACATCGCTAAACTGCAGACCGCGGAGATAGCCAACGCCTATTCTGACCAACTCACTCAACTACTTCTTGATGCTCCAACTCCCGAAAATACTAGCGCGCAATGGCAACATATTGCCCACTCGATGGAAAGGACTGCGCGGTCCGTACTAGGGTATGTGAAGCCCTTTAACGATAATGCCTGGTACGATGACCAATGCCGCGATGCCACCCGGGAACAAAATGCTGCATACAGGGCCAAACTGCAGCCAATGGCAACGCGAGCTGTTCATGAAAAGTATAGGGAGAAGAGGCGGGAGGCGACTCGACTCTTCAGGCGAAAAAAACGAGAGCTTAAGGAGCGGAATAATGTGTGTATTGAAGATTACAGGAACAGAGGTGAAGCCCGAAAATTCTATCAGAAGATAAAAGGAAAGGTACATGGAACAGGTCTTCCCTCCTGTAAAGACAAGGATGGTCATCTCGTTACTGACTCCGAGAGCGTACTGAGAATATATAAAGAGCACTTCTGCAGCCTGTTGATGTGTGAAAACTTGACGGAAGACGACTGTGCACCAATCCGAGAGGATAACATCGAGTGTCCACCTCCGAGCCAAGCTGAGATAACAACTGCCATATCCCGTCTTAAGAACAACAAGGCCGCTGGGGCTGATGGTATTCCAGCTGAGTTGTTTAAGGCGGGTGGAGATGAGCTTGTTTTAAGCATGCAACAGCTCATAGAGAACATTTGGCTTCAGGAGAGCATGCCAGAGGATTGGAATCTCAGTGTACTATGTCCAATCTACAAAAAAGGTGACCGTAGTGAGTGCAAAAACTATCGTGGAATTAGCCTCTTACCGATTGCGTATAAGGTCCTGTCTAGCATACTGTGTGAACGTCTAAAGCCAATTGTGGAAAACCTGATTGGACCTTATCAGTGCGGCTTTAGACCAGGCAAATCCACGACGGATCAGATATTTACACTACGGCAGATTCTTGAGAAAACCCATGAGAAGCAAATCGACACTTACCACCTCTTTGTCGATTACAAAGCTGCCTTCGATAGTCCCATCAGGCATCGACTATACGAAGCCATGTCTGAGTTCGGTATTCCTGCGAAGATAATTCGTCTCTGCCGGTGTACCCTTACGAATACCAAATCCTCTGTTCGGATTGGCAAGGATCTATCTGCACCATTCGATACGACGAGAGGTCTTAGACAGGGTGACGGTTTGTCATGTATGCTGTTCAACATAGTGATGGAGAAGGTGTTAAGGAAAGCAGCGGTTAACATGTCTGGCACCATATTTAATAAGAGCCACATGCTGCTCGCATATGCCGATGATATCGACATTATCGGTTGAACGATGCGAGAGGTAACAGCTGTTTTCACATCAGTCGAAAGGGAGTCAGCGAAAATGGGTTTGGCAGTGAATGAGGACAAGACGAAGTTAATGGTATCATCGAACAAAGTGTCCACCCGTTGGGGACGCAGCGTGAACGTTGAAAACTATTGCTTTGAGGTAGTGGATGAATTTATCTACCTTGGATCCGCCATGAACAAGAACAACAGTGTCAGCCTCGAAATAAAACGGAGAATAGTGCTTGCTAACAGGTGTTTCTTTGGACTACGCGAGCACTTTATAAACACCACCCTATCTCGAACTACCAAAGTCCAGCTGTACCAGGTACTAATTTTACCGGTCCTGTTGTACGCCTCCGAATCTTGGGTGCTTACACAGGCAGATGCAGCTCATCTGGCGGTGTTTGAGAGAAAAATACTCCGCAAAATATATGGACCCATTTGCGTAAACGGCGAGTTTAGGATTCGGATGAACCATGAGCTGTACGAGTTATACCACGACATTGATGTAGTCAAGCGGATCAAAGTGCAACGATTACGCTGGCTAGGCCATGTCGTGAGAATGGATGAGGAAACTCCAGCGCGAAAGGTATTCTATCAAGACCTCGAAGGGCGGCGCAAAAGAGGGAGACCGCGACTACGTTGGAAGGACCAGGTGGAGGAATCACTGACGCTGCTTGGTAGGACTGACTGGAGACGGTGCGCACAAGATCGAAGCGAATGGAAATCTTTGATCATTTCGGCCTCTGACTTAGGCACTAAGATATAAATATATATGTGTCAAGTTGTTTTAAAGGCTAATAATAATAATAATAATATTCAAGGTAAATCATACCATGGAATACAATAGTTTTTTTTTAACTGCTACAAAATAAGCCCAGTTCAAAATCATTTGATGAAAATAAATGTGAAACTGTTGCTTATGTAGGGAAACTTTATATGAACAGATAAAAGGAATTGTAATTCTGAATTTATTTAATTTAAATCGGACCAGTGGTTCTCGAGTTATGTCAAACAAAAGAACCTTAATCTTGACACTTACTAACTTCAAATCGATATTTAATTATTATGGCATGAAAATTGACAAAACGAATAATGCAAAACTTCTTCTTTTTGGGGCTACTCTCACGTGCAGTTCTTAGAATTCAGTCCCAAATCAATGAGCTGAAAAATGTTGTACTGTGTTAGAAGACTTGTGAGATCGTGGTCGACATTTTATATGGTTTTGTGTTCGTACAAATATTTCCGGTAGTTATGCATTTGCAAAAGTCAAAATTTTATCCAATACATTGCTGCGAAATCTTTAAAGTGCTTAAGATTTATCTTTCATACGCACTCTTAACCTCCTACCTAAAATATGTTTGACAATTGACCTATAAAATGCTCAAACACGACAGAAATGCAAAATCTAAGCTACAGCTATAGGCTTATTAAGCACAACAACAAACATGTATAATACAATCACACATTTTTCACAATTACACTTTTCTATCGTTTTATTGCCTTAATGGCCTTTTCTCTTAATGCAACAAAGAAATTAAGACAATTTCAAGAGTTATTTGCAACCACCGCGCCGAAAAGGTTTCTTTAAAATCTAAAAGCAATGACTTAAGATCTTCAGTTGTCGTCTCCCCAACCTAACAAAAAGTAATGAACATTTTGTCAATTTCCTTTGACTATTAAACTCATCAGGCTTTTGAGCTTTAAACGGATTTCATTCCGTTTGTGCTTATGTTGGCAAAAAATAAAACATAGAAAACAAAATACAAACGGGTATTGAATGTATTGCCTTGCCTTACTACGCCTCTTCCCCGGTGTTTGGTTTTTATAACCGTAAGCTGCGTAATACAGTTTATCATCATTTACTTTTTATTTCATTTTATAGACTACCACACCGAACAATTCGCAATTCGTCTAATGGCTCTATGTGTGTGTGAGTGTTTTTGTCTGCGTGTACTTTTGTCAGGCACCTTCCGTTTTCTTGAACGCCTTCCTTGACGCTTTGTGTCCTTTGGTTTTTTCCTTTGCCTCTCCTCTCAGTCATTTCGTCTTGGAGTGTGTTTATCTAAAGACATTATTCTTACTTTATTCTTAACATGATTTTTATTGCATTTCTACGCCATTTCAAAGTAAAGGGACTACGTACAATTGAGTACATACTCCAACACACACACATGTACACATGTAGTGGCCTTTGAGTTGAAAAGAATGATGAGAATTATGTGCATTTGCGAATAAGGACTCTAAATATAGTACCGACATCTATCGTTTTCTTTTTTGGATGTGTGTGGACACATTTTGTACGCAGAATAAAACGAAGTCAAGGCCACAAATATTGGATTAGTAGTATTTGAAACACGGCGTTTATTGAGTTAACAACGACTGGATGGGAATCTACAATAGAGGTGGCGTTATATGGATGCATCACTTGACAAAATAATTATCATAACTTTTGAAGTTTTTTTTAAATTTAATTTGAAATCCCTGAAAGGTTCAATATTTTTGCAGTTCAAATATATTTTTGCGTCATTGTAGTGCATGTGTTGCGTGGTGTCAGTATAGACTCGGATCACTACGTAGTTGCAACCAAGACACCCAAGAGATTAAACGGTGGAAATTACGGTTGTAACCAAACGCATACTCGTATACTGCTTTACATTACAAGGCTGCGCATTCCCGAGATAGCCAATGCCTGTTCCAACCAACAATCACAATTATTGCAAACAAACGCCACTAGTTCCATTGTTCCAGATACCCAGAGGCAGCATATTCAGACAAGTCCTGGTGCAATGAAGAATGACACATACTGGGGATAAGGATGTCACGCATATAGACTTATGGCCCCGAATGGACCATAAACTTAAAAAACTTAATTTGCCTTTGCACCCCATGAATGAGGTATGGGATAGCTTCTAGCGTCGTTGTGAATTAACAGCTTTCTATTTTAGATTCACAACAAACGGCACCTACTTGTTTATCGACGAATGCGAACGTCACTGTTTGAGAAGCTCTTACTAGACACGCCGATTGACTCGACACTTATACTGCGAAGTTGATGTCAACAACGTTCGAGGGGAGCCGACAATGAAAGAACATTTTTTTTTAAGATGACTGGAGCCAGATTTGAACCTGCGATCTCCCGCATGGTAGTCGCTTGTTCTAACCACTATGCCACGGACCATATGGACCCACAAATTTAACAAAAAGGTACTTTATCTAACAATAGAATGCTGTAGGGTATTCACTATAACATATGCTACAAATATCCTTAAGAAACCTACCATATACGTGATTTTATGCTATGGAACTAACAGCAACAACAAACATTGCTGCCGCCACGCTGACAATGAAGGCCAAGCACATGCACATTGAAATCTCATGTTGACTTGTGTAATAATGGTGATGATGGTCATGACGATTATGATGAGTAAGACACATGTGTTACCAACACCTACTCAAGCGTACAAACACACTCACACACACACACAGAGAGACACGTATTGTATACCTTAGTCAAGGAACAGTGCAAAAAGTGGGCAGTTTCCTTTTTTTTTTTTTGATTTTGCCAAAAGAGGGTGCCAAAAAAAGACACATTTTTACAAATACTCTTCTCATACACGTGCCCACAAAGTAGAACTTAGTCGTTTCGGGATTTTAGTCACGAAATATCCATCAACGTATTAAGATAATGTTCAGCTCTAAAATAAAGGACTTACACACTGCTGACTGTGGTCATACGCTGCTGAGGGCACAAGTGAGAATCCCAACAATCAATGGCAGAAATCATGTAGCACATCATAAAGTCACAATTTCAAGGCATTTAAAGGCTTTAAATGCGATTTTAGTAAATTCCAATAGTAATTGTTATGAGGTGTTATGTTGGGGGGGCGTTGACATCGTTGGTAAAGAAATGGCATAATTGTACATTGTGTGTAACAATTGGCTTATTCATGTCTTTTTTTGCAGTTACAAATATCAAATTATATATGGGAGTAATCAAAGTCATTGGGTTAAAAAAAAGACTTAATTTCCCTTTACACTCCATGATGAGGTATGGAATAGCTTGAAGCGTTATTCTAAACTAACACGCTTTCTATTTTTAGATTCACAACAAACGGCACCTACTTGTTTAAAGGCAAATAGGCGAAGAGGTGCTGTTTTAAAAGCATTTTGTTGACTTTGACTGCGAACGCACTGTCGACAACAGCGAGAGGGTCGCCGATGTAAGAAAATATCGATTACTGAGATAGGAATTGAACTGTGGATCTTCTCTGATATATCAACCAAATTGGATCAAGTGCACCATATAGCATACAATATTTTACTGCACATTGACATCGACAAGACAAAGGTTCTAAGTATTATCACGAATAATCCCTTCAAGTTCATTGTCCACAATGTAGGACTCGAAGATGTTCAATCTTTTCGATGTCTGGAGAACACATGATGACATTTGGAGCACTGAAATATTTATGGAAATCTGCCTAAATCCACCTTAAAACTAAACTCTGCCTTTTCTTTTCGAATATGAAATCTACACTCCCATACAATCATCATTGCAAGCTTTTTGTAATCGTTGTCTGCGAAATATATTGGAATTTTTTTGGCCATATATAATTTCTAACCGACGCCTCTGGTAACGAAACACCAATCTGCAACGAAATTACAAAAAAAAATTGAGTTGGATTAGCCATGTTATGAGACGACCCAAGAACGATGTTTCAAAGATGGCAATTGATTGGAATCCGCAAGGCAGCAGACGACCAGGTAGACCAGCCAACACATGGATACTTAAAAAACTTAATTTCCCTTTGCACCCCATGAATGACGTATGGGATAGCTTCTCGCGTTGTTGTGAATTAACACGCTTTCTATTTTTAGATTCACAACTAACGGCACCTACTTGTTTATCGACGAATGCGAACGTCACTGTTTGAGAAGCTCTTACTCGACACAACGATTGAATCGACGCTTAATACTGCGAAGTTGCTGTCAACAACATTCGAGGGGAGCCGACAATGAAAGAAAATTTTATTTATTTTTTTTTCTTTTAAGATAACTGGAGCCAGACTTGAACCTGCGATCTCCCGCATGGTAGTCTCGTGTTCTAACCACTATGCCACGGCTAAGGATAAGGTTACTAAAATCCGATATCAAAGAAAGTGGAATGACTTGGTCCGAAAAAAAACTGATGTAGCAAGAATGATCCCGATGGTAGAATTTTTTTACAGCCATTTGCTCCAACTTGGAGTCAGAGGAATCAAATAAACTATTTTCTGAACAATATTAAATTTACAATTTATTTACCATTTTAATATATTACTTTTTTGAGAAAAACTTTAAATATGATGTGCATTTTTGTACCCTCATTCCTACACACCTCGCCTGAATGACAAATGGGTTGACATAAAATGGCAACAAAAATGATAAATGGGGTTTTATAGGGAGGCAATTGTACATCAAAAATCCACTGTAGTAAATACGGCTGGTACCATCTTTAATAAAAGTCACACGCTGTTCCCATATGCGGATGATATAGATCTCATTGCGAAATGTTACTGCGGCCTTTTTAAATATTGAGAAGCAGTAGCCAAAAGTAGGTCTGGCGGTACATGACTTTGTCTATCTTGGCTTCGCCGTGTAAAAAAAAAAATAATGTCAGCCTTAAAATTAAGAATCGAGTATTGATCGCAACCCGCTGCTACTACTACTACGCTGCTACAGCTACCAGACACTGATCCTACCTGGCTTGTTCTACAGCGCAGAATCCTCGGTAATGACACAAGCGGATGAATCTATTCTGACAGTCTTCGCGAGAAAAAATAATTTTCAAAAGTATTAAAGGCGAGTACCGTCGTTGAATGAAATATGAGCTGTATAACAACATAGACGTAAACAATGCGCTGCACAGTGGTCGATTTGCTTGATCTAGCGTAACGAAATTAATAATTTAAAAAATAATAAAATTTTCGTCAAAATTATCATTTTTCTGGAATAATAGAACAAGAAAACAGCATCATTCAAATTTTCTTTCTAAATTTGCAAAAATTTTCTTAAAATTTTTCTATTTAAATTTGTTTTTAAACAATTTTTTTTATATGTGAACGTATAAAATTATTTCGAGTCAATACTCCAGTTTGACTCGGACTGTCGTACTAAAAAAGGGTGCGCTTGCAGACCGATGCACAATGGGATCATTTTGTAAATTTTTGTGAAAAACTATAAGGAGTGGTCCGTGGTCATTGAAAGTTGGCACCGTGCATTATATTAACTCAATTAAGAAAATAATGGAAATACATCAATATTTGCCACGCCCACCAACCACCGCTCATATAATCCAAATCGCTTATGTCGCGAAAAATTTTTCATAAAATTCTTTAAATTTGGTGTATATACCACCAAACCTTCGTTGGATGGACCGGGTGCAAGAGCTGTATAAACTTTGTGTGACAAAATTCCACGGACTGCAAAAAAACAAAGCGATTAATATTCTTCGCTGCGGGCGGCTACTGATGGCTGAATTTATGTTGCTGCTGCAAAACTTACTTACTTACGTAGCTGGAACTTCATTGCAATCCCACTGGATTCTATACCGCACGTAGAAAAATATTATAAGCACCTCGATTTTCTGCGCTTTTTCTACAGTTATCCACACCAAGTTGTGTAATGGTCTCAGTAACCTGGTCCTTTCAACGGAGTTTTGGTCGCCCTTTTCTCGAGTTCGCCGCGCATCGAGTTCAATATCGAAGACTTTTCGAATGTGGCTTTTGTTGAATATCGTGCCACTCGTGTCTACTGTAGCTTTTCTCATTACCATCTCCATTATTATGTCCAAGAGGTCACACGATAGGCCGTCGCCGTGGTTTGGGCATCTTCTGGTATATAATGGCTCTTTAAAGTCTTTGCCAAGCTTCAATGTGTCAGTATAAGGCGTATCTGCTTGGCTTTAATCAGCCATAGCTTTGAGTAATTTTAGCCGTAGCAAGCTGTAGAAGGTAGCTTTGGGATCACATTTTTTCGGTACAGGACATAATGCGCTTAGAGTACAATCACCGGGCTTGCACTTGTTAAGCCAAACCGTGCGTTGGAACTGATGTATACTATTTATCAGCTCCTCGCCACCCTACTCGAAGAGCTCTGCTAGAAGTCCGTCGACACCGGCTGTTTTATTATTTTTCAGCCGCGATATTGCACTTGTTACTTTGGTTTGACTTGATGGCATGCACGTGCCTTCACGTGCGCTGTCTTTCGAAAGCAGCAGTTGCTGTAAGTGTTCTCTCCATATATGCAGCACACAATGCGCATCTGTAACCAGATTTCTATACTTGTCCTTACATATAATTGGCTGTAGCGTTGCCCTATAAGCAGCGTCTTGATCCTCAGACACTATGCGACATTCTTCATTGTACCAGGATTCATCAGAGCGCCGTTTTTCATAGCCAAGCACCGTTGTTGCGGCCGTTGCCATGGAATGCACAATACGGCGCCACTGTGTATCGGGAACGTCAGAAGTAGCGGCGTTGTGTCGTAGTAATTGGGAGAGCTGGTTGGAGTAGGCAGTGGCTATCTCTGGAATTTGCAGATTGGCGATGTCCAGATTTCTTTGTATTTGGATACGTGCGTTTTTTTTGCTCTGCTCAATCTTGTGCGCACCTTGGCTGCAACCAGGTAATGATCCGAGCCATTTTTGCACCACGTATCACACGCACGTCCATGACACTAGATACATGCCTGCTATCAATTACCACATGATCAAATTGATTTTTAGTGTTTTTCTTTGGGAATATCTTTGTACTAGATTCTGGTTCCACTCACTACCATGTTCCTTCCCGCTGCGAAGCTAACCAGCTTAAACCCGTTGTCTGACGTGTCGGTATGCAGGCTGAATTTACCGATCAATGGACCAATAACATCTTCCCTTTCTATATTTGCATTAAAATATCTCAGGTCGAATTTAAAATCGTCGGCAGGGCAGCTGTCATATTTTTGCGCAAGGAAAACGGTTATAAAAATCTGACTCGGGAGTGAATGCAGGATATATAGTTTTAGGTGCCGTGACATAAACCCCACGCTATGCTCCGCTGACATAATCCCAAATGCTAATTACAGAGCAGAGCATGGCGGACATAAGCCCCAAAATCGTTTTGGGAATTATGTCCTTGGGGGTATGTCCGGGCACCATAGTTTTCCTGGTATCTCCCGTACAAAATGACCTATTTTTGGGAAAATAATATTTTTCCATAACCTTCTAACAGATAACTACTGGATAGTTGGATTTAGTTAGTTAGTTTGTCCTGTAATAGATGACAAAACAAAAGTATATACCACACCCCTTTGGGAACCTCCCAAACGAATGCCGGAGTTCACCCACAATTATTAAGATACATATCCTTTTTGTAATTACACCGAATTCTGCCAAAGTTTCGCTTATGGTAAACAGCTGAAAAAGTCTTACTCACAATTGAATATGTGCTATTTCGGTCGACTCATTCTGGTACCTCCCATACAAAATGGCCTATTTTTTTTTTTGGAAAATTCATACTTCTTTCCTAACTTTCAAACGGAAAACTGTGGTGGTTATTGAAATTTGGTCAGTGTAATTATCTTGCAATAGTTGGCAGAACCTCAGTATATTTTGCTAAATTCACCCAAAATAGAGGGTCCATAATGCGCTATACACACTTTATCTTTCGCAGGTGTCTTGCATAATGCTTTTGGCTAAAAACACCTCACTCTCCTGCTCTCTGCAACGCAACATACGATTCTTTCCTTATCCAAGAATTGAAATATCATTTAACATGCACGCCCCTAGGATGTGGTGCTTTACATGGCACTTCTTCCGGCATATACTTTAATATAAATTTCTCTCGGTTACTCAACTCGTTTTAACCATAGCACTCAACCATACATGCCGCTCCAGACGTTGCATACTTTAGCAATGGTCTGCAAAATTTACGGAAAATATCTTTTATTATATTCTGTGTTTCTGTGTTTTATTATTTTAATTTTTGCAAAACCACAAAAGGATTTCATATCTCTTTCCTCGTCATTCTGTTGTTTTTTTTGTTTTGTTGAATTTTTCATGTTGGACAGGTGTTTACTTAACAGAAGGAGATCAAAATAAATATATACACCTACAAGTATATTATAATATATAAGTATGAATATATATATATATATATATATGTGGTTGTGAGTACATGCTCTTATATGTAGTATGCTCTTATGTCACATATGAAGTTGGTAAACCCATGTGTACGTTTATCATCTTCTCCTTCATTTAATATTCGTATAATGCTGTGCGTGTGTGTGTCTGGTTCCTATGTCGGTTGTCATCTTTTTTAATCACTTTTTATTGTCTGGATAATGGAATGCCTGGCTGGACGTTTGCTTGTGTATAGTGTTGGTATACCAACGTCTATCCGTTGGTTTGTGTTGAAATGCCTTGAAAATCCTTAACTTAAAATTTAATATATGAAGTGATATTGTATGTTATTCTACAAATAATACTGCTGCATATCCTTAGCAAGGATCAGTGTTGGCTTTACTGGTTGCATTCTGTAAGCATTTTTAAGTTTGTTGCTAAGATTAGAGACCACATTCAGGGGGGTTAGTGTTTCAAATATATGTTAAAATAATTGCACTAAGCTCGACCAATGTGTAAACTTAATGTGTGGATGAAGAAGTTTCCCGCACAATTTATATCATAATAACAACTTCATTTTGTACGAAAAATGAAAATTCACATTTGGGACAGTAGATATTCATTCATCAATTGTCTCACGTAAAACTTAAAAAAAAAATAATATTTATATAAGGTGTGTTTTTAGAGGTATATAACTTTTTTTTCAAATATTTGATTATATTTAAAGTCACTTTTTGGTATCCATTTTATAAGATAGTTGCCAACACTGTCACAGAAACAACAATTACTATATCGGACATCACCAAAGCTCACATGATCTGCTTTGCCATACCTTTGAACCCTCTTATGAAAAGTGAAACATACTCAACATTCTTAATATCCTCAGTCACTCTGATGACTCCAATATTGTTATACATTTAACCCTAAACTCTCTATAGAAGCAATTACACCCCGTAAACTTTCAGTGCAACTTACCAACAGACTAATGACATTATCACTTACTACATGCTAATTACTTTGCTGACAGTACTGCCTCTCTCTGTACTAAATTTTCAGTTAAATTTCATTAAACTTTCATTTATAGCCCCCAATTAAGCATCCATCATCTCCAACATTGGGGTGTCAGTGAAAGTGTTCACGCCAAAATTCATGACATTTCAATCCGATGCAAAGTAAAAGTACATGAATGACCAGACCACCAGACAATCTGTGCAAAAGGACAGACGTGGTGGCTCAGACACCAATCAAACAGGCAATTTGTCACCTTCGCACGTGGTAATACAAACGATTTTTTCTCTCATTTTTGTCATGCCAAAGGAGTGGCTAAATGCAGTGCCATCGTCACCAAAGACATCATGGGACTTGTCAATACCAGCACCGCCGGCAATACATTGAGAAAAACACCCAAAATGACGTCTACGAGATTAAATTGAAAGTAAGGTGCTATTCTTGGCTGCAGCTCTGGACAAACACAGACCACCTGAATCATAATAGAGTGTTCCCCGAACCGAACATCTATTAACAAACACAGCCGTTAATTGCATTTTCATGTAGGCACTCACACTGACGCCGCCTCCCCCCAGTGTTCACATTTATGTGGATTACAGCAAGTGTGTGAGTGATTGTTGACACCCTATCACACACAAGCACACGCACACACAGTGACTCTTGATTATACATTGGATTTTGTTTGTCAAACTTACTTTGTTCACTTTTGGCTTCGTCGAGAATATAAAACAACCCTTTTCAGCTCAAAGGCTCAACTCATTGATGTTTCATACTTTCCTCATCATGGGGCAATGCCTTCTTTCCTCGGTGTCCATCTGTTGTTGAATGCTTACTGAGTGTGGCCCAGCTGATAATTTTTAAATTTTATAGAAGGTTGTCTGTTTTACAATTAAATGGATGGATTGAGACATTATTAATTTATGGTTGGGGTAAAAGGTCATTTATGATGGGTCATTTGTCGAGGTGTCTGGAATGAAGGGGTTGCAAGTAATAGTTATCTTAAAATGAACAGTAGTTTTAATGTCCTAAAATAAAGCTATAATAAGTAGTTAATTTGTGGACAGTGATACCATTGGCGGCATATCACTTTGAGGGCGAAGGACCATACACGGCTTGCTTGGCATAACATTATGGAATGGCTAAATAGTGCAAAATTTTCAACAAATAATAATGTACATAGTAAGTGCTTTAAAATATAAAAGTACAAAATTGTGACATCAGTATTCGCACTATAATTTTTTGTTGTACTGCCATCAAATAGTCGAAGGACTCATAATTAAAAATTTCCAATTTTATTTTTATCTATAATTTTTTACCCTGATCAATAGTTTGGGAGTTATCCGTCAAATTTCCAAATATTTGTACACCATTTAGT
The DNA here is from genome assembly GCA_964034835.1 of Muscina levida. NCBI lineage: Eukaryota > Metazoa > Arthropoda > Insecta > Diptera > Muscidae > Muscina > Muscina levida. The sequence continues at coordinate 160,979,223 of OZ035880.1, read as the reverse complement.
TAGTTCTTTCATTTCTAACGCCCATAGGAGGCGTGTTAGGTACGACAATCTATATCGCTCGTTTTGTGCAAGACCGTCATAACTCAAAAAAATCGATTCCGAGATAAACGCGTTAAAAGTTTTTAATTTACACCCAACTTGTTCGAAATGGAGGAATTCAAATAGTTCTCATGCGGAGTGTTTAAAAGATATTAACATGAATTTTTTACACAACATGGATAAACCCAAAAATTACGTTTTTTAAGTTATGACGGTCTTGCACAAAACAAGCGATATATTCCTATCTTAACATGCAAAGGCTCTAAGCCAACTTTTTTTAAGTAAATGAGATTTTAATGCAGTAACGTGCAATATGTCAAATTACATCGGCTACAATTCAAAACAGTACGAAAGTTTCAGTCGGGCAACCCGACTTACATATCCCATCACCCTCAGTACAACAAGAAATTTTCTATTATATTGATATTATTCCTTTTTTTTATATATATTATATTATTCTATATAGATATTATTACTCGATTTCTAAAGTGGGCGGATAGGTACATTTGTATGGGAGGTACCAGAAGGGCCGTGGTTAGACTTCAATTTTTTTTCTCAAAAACTGTATCCTGTTATAGCTTTACTAAATACAGAATTTGGGCACGATCGCGTTAGGTCTATTTATAATATTAATCGATTTCTAAAGTGTGCGGTACCAGATGTGTATGAGAGGTACCAGATGGGGCGTGGCTAGACTTCCAATTATTTTCCAAAACTTTATCCTATTATAACTTTACTAAGTACAGAGTTTGGGTATGATCCCATTTGATGTATTGATATTTATAATCGATTTCTTAAGTGGGCGGAATGATGTATTTGTATGGGAGGTACCAGAAGGGGCGGGGCCATGTAGTCCATTTGCAATACCGTAAGTAGTTTTGGAGAAATATTAACACGTGCAAAATTTCAAAACATTTGGTTAAGTCTTTCGAAAGTTATCGTGCGTACCAGCCGGACAGCCAGACAGACAGACGGACATGGCTCAAACGACTTAAAAAGTCATGAATCGAATTTGGTTCAAAAAAAACTTAGGGTCTAAATTGACTCCTTCTATGTGTTACACTTTTGGGTCGTATCAAATGATATATACCTTCATCCCTAAGGGTGATGGTATAAAAATACAGTACCTCATTTGTACACCATTCACAAGGCGCATGAACGGAGTGTTTGTAACGCCCATAAGGAGGAGGTATGACAAATAACTGACTGATCTCTCCCCAGCTCAAAGGGCTAGAGCTATAACCTTCAATTTTGGAATGTAGGTTCCGTTTTTGACGAAGGGATGTTTGAAAATTCGGACTGCAATGAGGCAAAAGGAAGAAATCGTTATATCGGCTAAATAAATGACTGATGGCAATGACATTTTCACTGTGTGGTTCTGTGAGTAGGACATCTATCATAAGCTGCATGAAAACATAATTAAACAAAGGGCCGTCCCACCGCTCAAACAAACGAAAACTTCATTCGATCACATTTCATGAGTCATTAAAGGTATACAGATGAGATTTGCTTCATGTGTTAATGGTACAAGAATGATTTGGTTTCTCTGGGAAATCTATTTATTTAAAATTGCTTGGTAACTGAGTAAATGATTGGGTGAAACAGCTGTAGATAGTGTGATTACTTTGGGGTGGTTGTTCCCCTTTTCGCAAAACATCAGCTTAGATTTTTGGAAATTCGGATTTTTAGGAGTAAAATTGGCCGAAAAGGGATAAAACTTGTACCATCACCCAGACTAAAAGGATAAACCTATATTCGTATCTGGACATTCGTCTTCTCTTCTTTAAAGGCAGCAACAACAGACATTTATCTATCAGTAGTTGCACGTAGAAAAGTATTTCAAGCTCCGTAAATAGTTCTTCACACCAAGCTTAGATAACATTTCTTTCACCTGGTCCATCCAACGAAGTTTTGGCCGCATTTGTACAACGTGTCCAAACCAGCACATTCGGTCTATTTTAATGCGATTGACTACGTCGGTGTCGTTGTGCAGCTCATACAGCTTGTGGTTTATTCGACGACGATACTCGCCGTTAACGACGATGGGTCCAAATTTTTTGCGAAATATTTTTTTCTCGAAGACTCCTATAATAAATTGTCATTCTGCGCTGTAGAGCAAAACAGGTAGGATCAGAGTTCGGTAGAGTTGGATCTTTGTTCTTCGAGAGAACGCTTGCATAGCTCATAGTAGCAGCTGTTTGTGGTCAGTAGTCGTTTCTTGATTTCCAGGCTGACATCATTATTTTTGTATATGGCGAAGGCAAGGTAGACACAGTCATCTACCACTTCAAAGTTATAGTTGCCAACGTTCACGCAGCGTCTCAGACGAGTCGACTCCTTGTTCTATGAAACAAATAACTTGGTTTTGTCCTCATTTATAACCAGACCCACTTCCGACTGCTTTTCAATGCTCGAAAAGGCCGCAGCAATATCCCGCAATCCACGGTCCATTATATCTATATCATCGGCATACGCGAGCAGCATGTGACTTTTGTTAAAGATGGTACCATTCCTGTTAACTGCAGCCTCCAGTACGATGTTAAAGAGATCGAAAGATCTCCGAGCTTCGCTTGGTAGAAATCGGCTCAGTGTCAGTCAGTATCATCCAGCAAAGTCGCGGCTCCACGAAAAGCCCCCCAATGAAATAACGCCCAAACGAGAAATGAAATAACACCCAACAATTTTTAAAATTCGGGGCTTGATTCATAGCGGGTATAACTTGGGTGTGTAAAGGTCAAACGTAAAAGGCAAATTGTCTTCCGAACTGCAAAAATAGAGCAGGGCTACAACAATCTACAATCCCTACAATTCATTTCAATAATTTTGCGACTTTGCTGTTGGACTCTTTAATGAATTTTGAGCATAACTTCATTTTTGTTGCTGATGGGGTTTATTTCATAGGGGGTTAATTCATTTTCATCACTGGGTGTTATTTCATATGAAATAACTCCCAAATATTGAGGGTTCTTTCGTTTTCGCTTTGGGGTTTATTTTATTTATTTTTCGATGTTATTTCACTCACAGTTTTTGGGTGTTATTTCCTATTTTTTAGGGTTTTATTTTATTGGGGGTTATTTCCTGGGCGTCATTTCATTGGGAGTCTTTTCGTGGAGCATAGCATCTAACAATTTCTGTCGTATCGGTCTGTTGAATGCAGCTTTGTATTCCATAAACAGACTGTAGGTGTCAATCTTCATTTCTTGAGTCTTCTCCAGGATTTGTCTTAGTGGGAATATCTGGTAGGTCTTGGATTTACCAGGTCCAAAGCCACACTGATTAGGTCACATCAGGTTCGCCAGAATGGGCTTTAGTCTTTCACATAACATACTAGACAGGACCTTGTATGCGATGGGTAAAAGGCTGATCCCACGATAGTTTGTACACACACTTTTGTCGCCTTTCTTAAGCACGGGACATAGGACACTCAGATTACAATTATCGGGCATCCATTCCTTGAGCCAAATCGTGTTTATGAACTGGTGCATGCATTTTACTAGCTCATCGCCGCCGGCTTTAAAAAGCTCTGCTGCCAGTCCATTTGCACGTTTTGGCTCGGTGGTGGACAGTCTACTCCTTCGTCAATGATTGGTGTGATTTCCTCACTTATGCTGCTTTCAGGGACGAGTAGAGATTAAAAGTGTTCCCTTCATATTTCCAGCACACTCTGAGTGTCCGTGACCTTTGCTTTTAACCCTTTGGTAGAACTTTAGGACCTCACATTTATCCCTGTAGTTTTTGATATCCTGGCTCTCTCTTTTCTTCCACAGACGCTTTTTCCGCCTAAACAGACGTTTCATCTCCCTCCTTTTCTCATTATAACGCTCGGTCACCGCACGCATTGAAATTGGCTTCAATTTTATTTGTATGCAGCATCCATTTCCTCAGACATTTCGCAACATTCATCATCGTACCAGGGCTTGTCTGAGCGTGGTTTTTCATAACCCAGTACGGTCGTTGCAGCAATGGTCATATAATTCGGAATATGCTGCCACTGTATGTCGGAAACATCAAAGCAAGGGAGGGTTTGTTTGCATCCTCATCGTTTATTGCACTTAGGACCTATAAAATGTCTTCATAATTGTTGGCATAGTAGTTAACTGCTTCAAGCCATGTTACCCATCGTGTTGTTATAGCTTCTGGAGGTAATGGAAGGTCTGGAAACATTTGTTTAAAAAGTTCCTCCCTACATGGAGCTTTTAAAAATAATTCTTCACATTAGCAATAGTTTTATTTACGTTTTCATAAAAATTTCTAATACATTCACACAATCGATGGACACCATGAGCAGTACATGTCACATGCGTCACTTTCGGATAAAATGCCACTATAGCTTTTGCAGCCTTTACCATGTATGGAACTGCATCCGTCATAAAAAGCTAAACATTATTCTTATTGAAGTTGACGTCCGTCGTATATTGTCCCTGCAGTCGTTGTATAATATTTTTAAAAGTTTTGTTCAAAAAACTGTTTCGGATGGCACTTGGTAGTCCGTGTATTCCTCAAATAGTGTTCTTATATTTTGATTTCTCATTTTGTAAAGTGGAATATCAGCAGACACAAAAGCTCGGCACAGTAATTCTTGAAAATCGTGTTCTTTTGAGAGTCTACCGGAACATTCTGACAAAAATAATTGCTTGGTCTGCTTATTTTCACTTTCTGCGATCTGCTGCAGATTTTAGAATAGAGGAACCCACCATCAGCTCGTAAGTCTGGAAACTTTTCTACAACCGCCTTTAGATTTGCTGCTTTTATCGGATTAGCTTTTGGCATTATGTCCAGGGTCGTAATCGGTGGTGGTTGAAAAGGACCTCTTTTTTATGTTTTGTTTACTTATTGAATAAGAAAGCGCGTTAAAAGATTAATAAACGTTTAACATTTCACAGTTGTGTAAAACATGATTTGGCTGTTACGTTTAAAAACACAAAGTTGCAGACACTTGTTTATACGAACAAAAAAAAAACACAAAATATGCTTAAAAAGAGATATTCTTGAAAAAATATGACCTACAAAATATAAATTATGCTTTAAAAAAGGAGGTTTTTTTAAAATTATGCTCCTAAAACTAAACTGTAACATATCCAAAAAGCGTTTTCTAGATTAAAGAAACAAAAAAAAAAATTGTAAATATTTGCTGCAATACTTTTTAGTTATAACTCAAAATATGTTAATATTAATATTGTAAGATATTTTTAAGTGATGATGATAGAAGAAATAAATATAAAAAAAATATAAAAAACTAAAATTTCCCGAAATATGACGTAGTGGGTAAAATATGCCAAAATATGCTCTAACAAATAGGTCTCAAAACACTTGCAGGACCATGAAACGTGTAAATACATTACCCACTTCTTAATATCTCGTCGTAAAAAAAACATGCTGTAGCATATTTCCGGTTGCCCTGGTTATAATAATGCGATTTAAGTCAAATATGCGCCGTTTTGTTCGATGACGAGTTCCCAACGAGATGCCAACTTCATAATGCACCTTTTATAGAAGCTCGCTTCCCTATTGTCAAAAAACTCGGAGAGCCAATTTTCACAGGACTCTCTTGTGGCCAACTTCCGACTACCAAGCTCGTTCGCCATGGACAGAAATAGGTGGTAATCACTTGGTGCGAGATCCGGACTATACGGTGGATGCAAAAGAACCTCCCATCCGAGCTCCCGGAGCTTCTGGCGCGTCACCAAAGATGTTTGTGGCCTGGCGTTGTTCTGATGGAAGACAATTCGGCCTCTGTTGATCAAAGATGGCTTCTTCTGCATGAGTGCTGCATTCAAGCGGTCCAGTTGTTGGCAGTACAGGTCCGAATTGAGCGTTTGGCCATAGGGGAGCAGCTCATAGTGGATGATTCCCTGCCAATCCCACCAAACACACAGAAGAACCTTCCTGGCCGTCGATCCAGGCTTGGCCACCGTCTGGGCAGCTTCACCGCTTTTCGACCACGACCGTTTGCACTTCACGTTGTCGTAAGTGACCCACTTTTCATCGCCAGTCACCATCCGCTTCAAAAACCTTTGATTTTGTTGCGATTCAGAAGCGATTCGCATGCATCCATACGGGCAAAAATGTTTTTTTGCGTCAAGTCGTGTGGCACCCATACATCGAGCTTCTTTTGAATCCAAGCTTCTTCAAATGGTTTATAACGGTTTGATCACTCATGCCCAGCTCTTGGCCGATGCTACGGCTGCTACTATGCCGGTCTCTTTCGATCAATTCAGCGATTTTATCGCAATTTTCGACGACAGGCCTTCCGGACCGTGGCGCATCTTCGATCACCTCTGCACCAGAACGAAAACGTTGAAACCATCGTTGTGCGGTGGAAATGGATACTGTATCGGGTCCATAAACTGCACAAATTTTATTGGCAGCATGAGATGCATTTTTGCCTTTATCGTAGTAGTACTGTAAAATATGCCGTATTTTCTCTTTATTTTGCTCCGTGTTTGCGACGCTTTAACTCACGAACGACTAAAAACAAACAACAATAAATCAAACACGAGTTAGCGCGTGAAACGAGCTTTCCAAAAAGCTCTAGCGTGAACCGATGCGACGAATACAACTAGAAATACGCGCTTGCAAAGACAAGCTTGCGGAAATACCGCAAGACTTTTTTGACAACCTTTATATACTACAAATCGAAAATATTTGTTATAGTTTGTCGTAAAATCTGAAACACAACATCTTATATGTACGAAATGTTATAGAGAAGTTTTGGTGTATTGAAAATAATGTTGGCACATTTCTCTTACATTGATTTTTTTTACTTAATAAAACTATCAATAGGAAAAATTGTTGGTCCCTGCTCTCAACGAAACTTCCACAAAGGTCCAAGATTACATCAAATAACACATATAATCAATATCAAATTTTTAGCATTAGGCTACGGTATCAATGTATGTATTATATTTTTAGCACTCATGTTTTTGACATTATGTCATCATCTGCTCTATGGAAATTACTGCGATGTTAATGATGATGTCGATGATAACAGACGGCCACAGTGGGTGAGCTTTAATGACAGTCTGTCCACGTATCTGGGTGTTTTTTTTTTCGTTGTTATTTGCGGCGTTATAAATGTATATATTTTGGTTTTGTTATGTCACAGTGGCAGGAGGGCCTGTTAGTGTGGTTGTTGTTTTTGTTGGCGGCCAACGATATTGATGCTGTCGCAGCTTGAGCTACCACTTTTGATGCTGGTGTGTAATTAACAACGAAATAACATCATCAACAACAAAAACGAGCTAATGAAGCCCTCAAGTTGTCATTCTTCCCCCAAAAGCAACAAGGACAAAACAGAAATTGTTGTTAACTCTTCTCTACTACTACTACTACCTCTACTACACAAACAAGACAAAGCAACATTGGCCAAAACGCATGGACCCCGGTAGTACTCCTAGTAGTTGTAGACACGTTCTAAAGAGTGATGTGCCGTCGTACATATGTTTATGTATTCGTTGGTGTATTTGTATACTTTATTCTGAGTACGTAATGGTGTAATAATACCTTTGGGCTATGTGGACATGGACCATATGCCAACAAACTACAACGTATCAGTGGCAGCACCAACAGCAGCGTTAGCAGATACCGACAACGAAACAACAAACAAGTGTAGAAAAACACAAACGTGTGCGCTAAGAACCCTTATGAAAAGTCCGTCCAAATGTCCGGTCCAGTTTAGTCCAGCTGAGGTATCACAACTAAGGAGGCATCGTTGATGTGACAAACACATCAATGTTACTGTTGCAGTATACGCCTTCATCAGTGACAGCCCGTACTCTGATTTGGAGCAGTCATTACTACCACCTTCGAAGCAAAACTCTAGCAGTTGTTTTATATCATACATTTAGACTTTGTGTATACAAAGTAGTTAGTGGTTGTAAATACGCACGCTAGGACTTTAAACTTGCAGTGTAGCTTTCATGTAGTTTTATTTAAAAAAGATAATTCCGTACAACCTGAAGATTTTTTGTCAAATAATTCTAACTAGGAAATATTCAGATGCGAACAGAGTAAAAGCAAAACATTATTTTACTGTGTTAAAATAAAAAGTGATGAAAATGATTTCAGTTATAACTTAAATGCTGCATTTATTTCTTGTCCCACTGTATTAAGCATTTCACATATTTTCAAAAAGTTTTTTGCTAACCATAGTGGAACTACACTATCATGTCACATCATGTGGGTGTGGGTGCTTTTTGTCTACTTTTCTGTGATGCCATTGAGGTTTGTTTCAAGAATGTTTCATTAATTAGTGTACCTTTAGTTGCATAAAATAATTAAGAACTTTTAATGAATTATATCCTAAGTTTGATTGCATTATACTTTGAGGAACAAAGAAGCCATGGAACGTCGGCTCATTTCATGCACAAAGAATCAAGTATATTGTACCCAGCAAAATATTATAGCTGTCTTTCTCATGGACTAGTAGACTAGTATATTTTACAATTAAAAGGAGTAATTTGAAACCACATTTTATATTTCTTTCTTTTAATTCTTCATTATTTTTTAATAGCAACAACAATAGAATTGTATATATCAGTAGCCGCACGTAGAAAAGTATTCTAAGCGCTTCGGTCTTTTGCGCTCCGTTGATAGTTTCTACCGCCAAGCTTAAATAGCAGCTCTTTCGTCTGGTCCATCCGATCGAGTTTATTGCCAGATACTTTTTGAGCTTGCGCATTTTCATCCATATGTAAAACGTGTCCAAGCCAGTGCATTCGGTCTATTTGAACGCGCTTGACTATGTCGATGTTGCTTATGGTTTATTTGACGACGGTACTCGCCATTAACAATGATGGGTCCAAATATTTGACAAAGTATTGTTCTCTCGAAAAATTCCCAAAATAGATTGATTCGCCTGCATCATTACCCAGGATACTGCGCAAGACTGGTAGGATCAGTGTTTGGTTGGTCGAGAGAGGGTTTTGTCATTAAATCGCTTGCTTAGCGCGTACTAGCGGCGATTTGAGATCAATAAGCGTCTCGTTATTTCCAGGTTTTTTTTCGGCGGGGACAAGGTAGACAATATACTCTACCACTTCAAATTTTTAGTAGTTAACGTTTACGCAGTATACTCTTTGTTCGTTGAAACAAATAACTTAGTTTTATCCTCATTTATCACAAAACCCATTTCTGCCAACTGCTTCTCAATGCTCGAAAAGGCCGCAGTAACATCACGCAGTACACGGACAATGACATTTATATCATCGGCATACGCCGGCAATATCGATTTTTACGACCACCCTGGTGGTCAGGCTACTTCGTTGTCGATGATTGGCGTGATTTTGTCACGTATGCTGCTTTCGGGAGGGAGCAGAGAACGAAAGTGTGCCCTCCATATTTGCAGCACACTCTAAATGTCCGAGAACCAAATTTCTCTCTTGGTCCTTACAGGTGGGAATCCCTCAGCCATAACCTTTACTGGGACCGGCCGTGGCATAGTGGTTAGAACACGCGACTACCATGCGGGAGATCGCAGGTTCAAAAAAAACAAATTGTTCTTTCATTGTCGGCTCCCCTCGAATGTTGTTGACACCAACTTCGCAGTATTAGTGTCGAGTCAATCGACGTGTCTAGTAAGAGCTTATCAAACAGTGACGTTTGCATTCGTCGATAAACAAGTAGGTGCCGTTATTTGTGAATCTAAAAATAGAAAGCGTGTTAATTTACAACAACGCGAGAAGCTATCCCATACCTCATTCATGGGGTGTAAAGGGGAATTAAGTTAAGTTTAACCTTTACTATTTACCTTTTCGTAGAACCTTCGGGCTTTACCTCTATTCCTGTAATTTTCGATATCCTAGCTCTATCTTTTCTTCCATTCTCTCTTTTTCCGCCTGAATATGCGTTTCATCTTCCTCCTCTTCTCATTTTAACACTCCGTCACTACATGCGGTGACATTGGCTGCAGTTTTTCCCTGTTTGCAGCATCCTTTTTTCTTCAGATATTTTGCGCCACTACTCATCGTACCAGGCTTGACTGCTCGTGGATTTTATAAACAAGTGCGGTCGTTGCGGATGCGTTCATAGATTTCGCAATATGCTGCCACTATGTGTCGGAAACATGGTTCGAAGTAATTGGGAGTGTTGATTGGAGTAGGCATTGTCAATCTCGGTGGTATGCGGCTTTGTGATGTCTAGCTTCCTTTGGGTTTGGTTACGAGCGGTTTAGCACTAGTTAATCTCGAACGTGCCTTGGCTGCAACTAGGTGGTGATCCGAGTCAATGTTTGCACAGCACTTCACATGTACGTTCATAACTCTTGAGATATGCCTTCCATCAATTACCACGTGATCAATCAAGTTTATTGTATTTTCATCAGGGCATGTGTGGTTGCTCCGTGGATATTTTATGCGGGAATCTGGCTCCACTCCCAGCCATGTTTCTTGCCGACGCGAAGCTTACCAGTCTGAATCCGATATCGGAAGTGTTGTTGTGTTGGCTGAACCAAGAGCATCTTCCCTTGCTATTGCAGCATTAAAATCTTTCTGAACAATTTTAATGTAATGTGCAGGGCAGCGGTCATACATTTTCTACAAATGGTCATATAATGCATCTTTAATGTCCTCATCTTTGTCTTTCGTTGGGGCGTGTACACAAATCAGCCTAATGTAAAAATATTTCGCCTTGATGCGTATTGTGGCTATTCGGTCACTTACAGGGTTAAACCGCGAGACCAGATGTCAGAAGTCTCTTGTCGGCTACAATATTCGTGTCTTTCTGCATTGCAGCTGTAAAATATGTCACAATTTTTTCGACGTGTGCATCCCTGTCCCGTCCATCGCATTTCACATCTGGCAGTTGGAGAGAGTTCGGACATTCCAGGTGTATATACGTAAATTGTGGTCCTTATAACGGTTGCGGGTGCTTCAACATTTGGGGGGTTCTTGTTTTTTCTTTTCTTCGTGTTTTCATAATAATTGGTTTTGTGTGGACCGGCCGTGGCATAGTGGTTAAAACACGCGACTACCGTGCGGGAGAACCCGGGTTCGATTCCCGCCTCCTGTCATGTACATTTTTCTTTCATTGCCGGTCCCCTCGACGTTGTCGACAGCAACTTCGCTGTATAAGTATCGAGTCAATCAGCATGTCTAGTAAAAACTTCTCTAACAGTGATGTGTGAATTTATCGATAAATTGTAGGTGCCGTTTGTTGTGAATTTTAAATAGAAAGCGTGTTAATTCACAACAACGCAAGAAGCTATCCCATACCTCATTCATGGGATGTAAATGGAAATTAAGTTTTTAAGTAAGGTTTTGTTTAAGGATAGTGGCTTATTAGGCCAACGCGCCCGATCCTAGTTTCTTGGGGCTGCCAAAGCCACTTAGAGATCCGTTGTGTTGAGCTTCAGTAACTTCTGTTACCTATTTCCTAAGACGCATCGGTGGTAGCATGACATTTAGGTTACTCAACATTGTGAGTAACCACATGCCTGAAAACAAGCCTTTCTTTCTGAAATATTCCGAGCTCTTATTCACTCCATTCATTAACGACCAATGCTTCAGGGCTTCTTTGAGAAGGGAGAATCAAGGTCTTTGATGATTTGTTTTTCCACCATTCTGTGTGTAAACACATTCCGTCTTCCTTCTCATAGGAGAATTGAGAGGGAGCAAAGAGGGACGTGTTTGTGTGTTTTTCTCCAAATAGTTTATGATTCAAATACATCTTCATAGGCTAGACGATAGCATGGCTGACTAATAATCGCGAGGTATTGAGTTCAAACTCCAGTAAGGTTTACTGTCGTTGGAAAAAAATTGTAAGTATAGAGAGAAATATATAGAAGTGAGAAATATCTTAAAATATCCACTGCAGTTTCAATAAACTAAAAAAATTTGATGGTGACCAACCGCGTAGTTTTTCTTAATTTTCAAGTCTTTCTTTCTTCTTGTGCGTGCAGGCATTCCAATACGCTTTCCTATAGGAACCGACGATACTAGGCCTTGCCACCCAATGGTACTCTATGTTTTTTTTGAAAAAGAAGAGGGAATGCAGAGGGACGGCCGTCTGACTGCTCTGGAAGGCGTTCTATAAGACCTTCGAGGTCCTTCCTTTCGCCGCAGGGTTAAGTGTACTACTACTACTTTCACTACTATTTATATCCTCAAAATTGTAACACTGTCATGTTATGTATCTATTTAGGACACGAGGAGAAATTTCAATTAAATACATATGAGATTAAAAATTGTAACGCATTGAATTTAAATTTTTTGTTTGCAACACCCCACGACACCACTAAGTACATATATCACTTTCATTCAATAACTATAGGTGGCGGTTATGGAAAGGTCAGAGGACAAAATAGTTTCGTTGTGTATGATGTAACGAGCAAATTCCATCCATCGTCTGAGAGTTTTGATGGCTTTGTTGATAAGAATGTGTGCAGCTGTTTTTTACATTGTTGTTGCTAGCACTCTGATTTGATAGCGGCGTGTCGTCGTTTGTTGATACTTTTATTAAGATGAATAATAAAAGTATTCGCTTGATATGAAGTTTTTGTTATTTTTTTTTTTAATTTCATAATCTCTTTGGGGATTTTATTAATTTTACATCTCTTTTCTATGATACGGTTTTTGGGATTGGTCCTTGCGGTTGTTAATTCAGTAATGAATAATCATAATTTGTGAACAGTTGGTTGATATAAAGATATCAGGCATCGAAGTGTATGAAGTTAAAAATTATAATGCATGCTATTCAGGTCTTGCTGTCAGACGACAGTACCTGCAACTACCCTCGTTTTTGAGCACTTGTGTATGTAGAGTTGTGTTACATTTTGTATAGGGTTTGCCGCTATAGTGTCTATAGACACATAAATGATACTTTGTGATGTCTCAAACAAGATATTGAAGGACCAGTGGGTTTTAGCTAAGTTGTTTTAGTCTTGAAACCAGTTTGCTTTTGTTCATCCAAGATTAGGGATGTATCAAGAATACCGATTATTCTAAATTCTGTAAAAGTATATTTTTGATTGAAGTATATTTTAGAGAATATTTATCAATTACGCCGTTAAAAAACACAACACCACAGTAATTCGCAAATCAAAATTATACTTCTTTAATACTTTACAATCACTTTTGTGACACATCCTTGCTTCACCAATCTCTGAACTATCCCACTTGCTACATAGATGTTATAAATTGTTTTTTTTTTTCTATTACACTTAAAAATATCACTTTAGATTGCTTTACAAATATATTACTTGCAATATAATGTAATGGTCAGTAAATCCGCTACATTGATATTCTTTGAAAACATCTTCCATCACCCTTAATCAATTGCTTGTTAGAATCTTTTCAATACTATCGCTACATCCTGGAAGTTCAACAATGAAATCGTTCTTGTGTAAACACGAATACATTCGTACTGTACTGTCTATTTTTTCGTAATCCCTTTTTTAAGGAAAATTAAATCTTACATAGCGAACTTTTTTCTTGTTGACATTCCTTAAATGCTCCATTGAGTCCTTGTAAAAGGCACAGCGTTCATTGTTTCTTTACCGTCATCTGTGGCTTTTATACGAATCTTCTTCATTCCTTAGCTTTCAACCTGCATTCATCGTCATGTATTTGTACAAGAAAGCAATTGTTGCATATAAAGAAGATGTTATTGTAGTTATGCTCAAAGATTCCCGCAGCACATCCTTTATGGATGCACATTGCAAGCGAACGTATAGAATGTTGACTTTGGTACTATGCACCCATTGTTACACGGTTTCTTGGTATTGCCACAATGGGATTTAGTTCGGAGAAATGTTGTATTCTTACATTTGTAGATGGATGTTATTTCATTGCAGAGGCGTTTGAGATTTGGAGTCATAGGACAATTTGTGTTATATAACTGATACCTGAACCTTAATGATTATTTTGGGAACAAATTGTGACAACACATGATTTGGGACTCAATTCTGAGAACTGCACGCGAAAGTAGTTCCAAAAAGAAGAAGTTCTGCATCACTCGTTTTGTCAAGTTACATGCCATAATAATTTAATATCGATTTAAAGTTAGTAAGTATCGTTTAGGTGAATTTGTCACGTTTTAGGCTCAGTCGAGTGTAACTATAAGGAGACAACTACAAATTATTTCACCTTCAGTGTATTTCTTGTCCTGCTAGCACATACCCCCCCCCCCCCCCCTGACCATATCATGGCTCCGCCTCTGCTTGTGAGTATTAATTTATCTCTTGTTATTATTGTAAGCGTAGAATTTATACTCCAGACAGAAACTTTCAGAGCTAAATTTTGTTTGCAACCATATAAACCAAATGCTTACTAAAGCTCTAGCCATTACTGATCTCTAGCTATATATATATGTGTGTGGGTGTGTAAACAAAGTGTATGTGAATGCTTTACCTCAACTTCTTTGTAATTGTTAAATTTATTATATAAATAGAGAGTTATAAAAGTATTTGGCCAACTACATGTAATAGGAATACAAAGAAACAAAAGTTTTGTAAAAATATTTAACAAGAAAAGGAAAAAGGCAATAGGTTTAAAAGAAATCCTTTTTAATTATAGGCATAGAGTTTGACTATTGGGTGCCACAAATTACTATAGGTAAACAAATCTACAAAAAGTGTATATCCCATTGCATGCATAAAAAGGAGCAACTTTCCCATACCTCCAACTACTACAGTCACTGTAGTGTTATTTTCAAATTTAGTGCATTGTAATAAGCTTTTGCTTATTTTCTCAAATAGATTTGCAAATTTCTGGCCAATTGCATTTTATGAATAGCTTTACGTTGTTTTTTTCCGAATACCACTATAGCGCTTATTTAAATCTATGGTATTTGTAGACTTTATCTGAAAACGCATAAATAATGTTGATAAATCATATGTGTGCAGGCGTTTTATACCTTATGAATAATATGAATTTTGCAAAATATTTTAGGTTTTTTTTCTGGCCATCGAAACACAAACAACGAAAACAAAAACTATTGCCAATACATTCTCCTGAGAGTTCCACATCGAAAGAGCGCAATGGCATTATACACATTTACGTGTCCGAAGCGGAAAATATCGTCCTGAATGGGAAATCATGTTCCACATGCCATAATAAGCCATGACTAGTTTCCTCACATGTGTACCCATATGGGTCTGAAAGCCTAAATGTATACATTACACTTAAAAAAACGGAAGAAAAACTTATGCATAATATATATTCGTGCATGGGGTAGTGAAAATTTGTTTGTGTACCATTAGGGTTGTTCATGTGAGTGTGAATTTACGTTAGATGCAGGGTACAGATTTTAACGTGGTAAATATTTGTTTTAAATCTTTTACATATATAGAACACAGTTGTCTCAACAGTAAGTGGGCATGGCATGGTAGTTTTGATAGGATGCTTGGGAATACCACAAGAAAATGCATCTTAAGCCAACTCATGTGGACTGGGCAACGTTTTTTGTGATCGCAGCCATCAGCCTTTAGATTGCATAACGGCAAGAAAACACGCAGAGGAAAAAATAGCATATTAAACCTCCCAAATGTGTCGACTCCGGCAAACGTTATAAGGACCATGTTTGTGGAACGTGCGGAATCAGCATTGAGAAGGTGCCGCTAACAGACTGGCAGATTTCCTTAAAAGTACAAGGCTGACAACACCGTTTTCCTGGAGATGAGATGGACAGGACAGGTCGAATTTGGATGTGGATTTGTAATTGACCAGAGATCGCTGCACTGACCGCAACATTGCAATTATTCTGGAAGATTTTAATGCCAAAATTGGCAGGTAGGATATTCTTGGTCCTTTGGTCGCAAAATTCAGCCTCCAGATCATTTGACGAGGAATCAGATATATCACGTGGTAGTCGATGGAAGGCACGCATCGAGTGTTCTGGACGTACGAGTGATCAGGGGTGCGAACATTGACTCCGATCACTTCCTTACCGCAGTTAAGGTACGCACTAGGCTAAGCATGGCGAAAAACGTACGTAACCAGGTACAACGAAGGCTGGACATCGGTAAACTGCGGACCACAGAGGTAGCGGACGCCTACTCCAACCACCTAACTCAACTGCTGCGGAATGCTCCAACCCCTGATAATATGACCTCGCAGTGGCAATATATAGCCGACTCCATAGAATGAACTGCGAGAAGTTTACTTGGGTACTCAAAGTCGTCTCAAGATAATGCCTGGCGCGACGATGAATGACGTAATGACACGGGAGTGATGGATGCTGCATACAGGGCGAAAATGCAGCCAATGGCAAACCGAGCAGTTCGTGAACGGCACAAGGAGAAGATATGAGAGGCAACTCGTCTTTTAGTCGAAAAAATAAGGAACCGAACAAGAGACAGGATGAGTGCACAAGGTTGGTCGGAAGAAGAGGGAAAGCGAAAATTCTACAAGAGAGTTAAAGCGAGAATGCGTGGAACAGGGTTGCCCTCCTGCAAGGACAGCGATGGTCAGCTAGTGACGGACCCGGATAACGTTCTGAAGATATGGAGAGATCACTTTAGAAATTTACTGGATACTGACACCACTCCAGAAGACCCCGCACCAACCCATGACGATGGTATTAACTGTCCACCTCCGAGCCAGAGCGAGATACGTAAGGCCATCTCCCGCCTTAAAAACAGCAAAGCTGCTGGAGCCGATGGTCTCCCTGCTGAATTGTTTAAGGCTGGCGGGGAGGAGCTGATTAGGAGCATGCATCAGCTCATGGAGAACATCTGGCAATAGGAGAGCATGCCCGGGGATTGGAGTCTGAGTCTGTTATGTCCCATATACAAGAAAGGAGATCGTAGTGAATGTAAGAACTATCGTGGAATAAGCCTATTACCAATTGCGTACAAGGTCCTTTCAAGCATATTGTGTGAACGTCTAAAGCCAATTGTAGAAAAACTAATTGGACCATATCAGTGCGGCTTTAGACCTGGCAAATCTACGACGGATCAAATATTCACCTTACGACAAATCCTGGAAAACCCCCATGGAAAGCAGATCGACACCTACCACCTCTTTGTCGACTACAAATCTGCCTTCGACTCTCCGATAAGGAATAGGCTTTATGAGGCCATATCTGAGTTTGGTATTCCTGCAAAGCTGATTCGACTTTGCAAATGTACCTTAGACAACACCAAATCCTCGGTTAAGATTGGTAAGGATCAGTCTGAACCATTCCACACGGAAAGAAGTCTCAGTCAGGGCGATAGCCTGTCCTGTACACTATTTAATATAGTTATGGAGAATGTGATGAGAAAGGCTGGTGTCAATATGTCTGGCACCATATTCCACAAAAGCCACATGCCACTAGCCTACGCCGATGATATAGATATCATTGGCCGAAATCTGCGGGACGTTACTGCAGTCTTCTCATCCCTAGAAAAGGAGTCGGCAAAAATGGGTTTAGCGGTCAACGAGGACAAAACAAAAATAATAATTTCGACGAACAAAGAGTCCTCTCGATGGGGACGCAGCGTCAACGTTGAAAATTATTGTTTTGAGGTAGTAGATGAGTTTACCTACCTCGGATATTCCGTCAATAAGAAAAATAATGTCAGCCAAGAAATTAAGCGGAGAATAGTGCTAGCCAATAGATGTTTTTACGGACTTCGGCAGCACTTTTGTAATACCACCTTATCTCGGAATACTAAGAAACAGCTTTACCAGGTGCTAATCTTACCCGTTCTTTTGTATGCTGCCGAATCATGGGTGCTTACGACAACGGACATACAAAACCTGGGAGTATTCGAGAGAAAAGTACTCCGAAAAATTTGTGGACCTATCTGTGTCGACGGCGAGTTTTGCCATCGGATGAACCATGTGCTGTATTAACTTTACCACGACATCGACGTAGCTAAAAGAGTCAGAATGCAACGACTACGATGGCTGGGTCATGTTGCCAGGATGGATATAAATGCTCCAGCGATAAAGGTGTTTGAATGCGAACTTGAAGGACGGCGCAGAGCAGGGAGACCAAAACTCCGTTGGAAGGACCAAGTGGTAGGCGACGTGTCACCATCTGGTTGGACTAACTGAAGAACACACGCACAAGACCGAAGCGTGTGGAATTCTTTAGTACTTCAGGCCTCAAACTTATGAGCCATGTTTGTAAGTTGTAATAGGCCACTTAAGTAAGTAAGTAATTAATTTTCTTTAATCTTCGTTAATTTGTATTTCTTTTCTTGGAAAATGTGTTATCCGTCATTCTAAAGGTTGTCGGTCCGGTACTTAAAATCCATTAACGTTTGTCTTCATAGTAATCGGTTAATGGTCGGCGTCTGTTTCCAGAAGAGAGGCAGGTTTTCACGCCTGGCAGTTAAGCAAAAAATGTAACCCAAGCTTTGCAAATGTCCGAAAAAAAAATCATGCCCTGCGTATCCTGCCAAGTGCTTCATAATCTTCAGTGACCCAACTACTACAGCGTCGGTTTCAGGCTGTAGTATATTGGCTGCTACTGAGACCTCGTCTAGTGGAGTGGTGGTGCCAGGCTCCGCCAGTCAATCTGTGACTAGAGTGCCAAAAATCAAACCGACACAGCCAAAAGGCAGTCATAACACAAGCCTGATACATAAGGTTCTTCGAAACAAGGTACCTCAAAGGCTACTAAGGTGTTGATGGGATGAATTCCTGTCGAAACCTCTGCTTCAGGTGCTGGTGACTCAACAAGGCTTCAGTTGGCCGCCAATTCAGCTTTCTTAAAGCCTACAGCTGAGCAAGGAGAAAATGCGAATAATCAATCGATTCTCTCCGAATCACCTCCCTCGGCCTCCACTACTATTCCCCTAGGAAAAAAAACACATTCCAGAAGGTGTTTCATTACCAGGCGTTCCACCTAACTGTAAAATAATTAGTCGGCTCGGTGAATCTCCGGTGGGCACTATCCCAAAAAACGTAACGGAAGTCATCTGATATAGAGCCTTAACGGCAGCGGTCTGAGAACAATGCTCTTCCGGGTTCCAAGTTATCCAAATTTAGTCCTGCACGTACACTACAAAGATCATATAAGGATGTCGCAACGGCAACGGCACTATTTCTCCAAGAAATTCGAAATCACTTGTCTCTTCCCTTACTGTGGCGTTCCTAAAATTCGTTCACGAGCGATCCGGACCACCGCCTCAATGTCATGGGGTGGACTGATTTCAGGGACACATCAGACTCGTTGCTTGTGCAGATGAGCGCTCAGCGCAACTGTAAAAGGCAGCTATAGAGTCGCTCGGGGAGGTTTGGCCTGGTGCGAGATTTGATGCAATACATCTTGCTGATGTTTCACAGAGGCCACGATCTATTGCCAAGATTCCTGCTTTCCGACCCTATGGATATCCTGGCAATTTGACAATACAGTAATCCTTAACTACACACACATGACTGGAAAGAAGGAAAGGTTTTTGAAGCGGTGGAAGACTCCAGGAAGGCCACCATAATAATTAATAGTGACTCACTTTTGCCATTTAGAGAGACACAAGGAAGGGTGTTCTATGGATTTGACTCCATCTTTCGCGTGTAAACAAAAGCGATGATCGAAGAAGCCCTTAGCTTAAGGATGCTCCAATATTGGCGATAATTAAAAGGCGTGTCCATCTGTCAACAAAGACTCTAACTCGCTAACTTGGTAGCAGTAGATGAGGACCTCCTCTTGGAATCTAAGGACGACCCAGAGGACGACAACATAACTGTCGTCCACTTAAAATTAACTCAAAATAAACTATAGTTTTCAATTATATTATCTTATATCAAATCTGTAAGTGGGCTTTACTTTCCTAGGATATCATGAGAGATAAGAGCTTCAGCGTTTTGAAAACGCTAAAAAATACCCAGTTATCTTGCCGTTCAGAAAAAGCAGCAGAGTGTGCTGCTTATATGGGAGAGCTTTTCCGCCAATTGGCGGTTCCGGAAATGTGATGGCGCTGGCGTACATTTCCCTCCACTAAGCCAAACCGAGAAGCGGCTGAAAAATATTAAAGCAGCCGGTGCGTGGAAGAGCTTTTCAAGTCCGGCGACGATCAGCTGATATCGAGCATGCCTACTCTCTTCGTCGACTATAAAAGTGCCTCATACACCCCCGACAGTGCAGAAAATACTCGAAGCCATGGCCGAGTTTGATATTCCTACGAAGCTGATACACATGACGCTGACTGCCACAAAGTTGTCAGTGAAAATTGGCAAGGACTAGACAAGTCATTATATAATGTGTTTTGCTTCTCCTGCAAAATTATCAAAATCGGGGTTACGCTATTGTACATTCTAGGTGACGATATTTATCTTCAAGTCCGAAATCTCTTCCAAAATCTCTTCTACGATAAGATATATCCACAAAAATTATAAGAACACATATGCCATTGAATATATACTATATAATTTGACACTATCTAAGGATTGTAACATCGCTTAAGACGGAAAGTATGTCTCTTAGATTGACTGTGTAAGCTGTCGCATAATCGCGATCCTCATTGAGACAAAATACTTTTTTACTGCCTCCAATTATAATAATAAAACAGCATTTACCGGTCCATATTAAATTTGTTGTGAAAAATTTTAATGACATTTGTTTGAACTGAATTTATAATTTAGCATGTTATAAATTCTATCGTTCCCGAGGCGTATCCCCCTTTGTTAAGTGGTCAAGCAGAACAAGTAAACGGAAACGAAATTTTGCACTCGTTAAAATTGAAAACAATTTATGAAGAATTTGTTCCACGCGCTACAGCGATAAAGGCAGCATATTTAGACTATATAGAGCATATTATATTTTCCGGAATAAGGATACAACTGAACTGGTGCGGAGTTTGTTATCCCTTACAATGCCTGATTCATTAAGAACCGATATTTTTAAATGTAAACATAACACTTATGGTAGAATTAAATGTCGGAAAATTTTCTTTGAATTAAGAGAACAATATTTTTCATAAACATTTTAAAGAACATTATTTTCAACTTATTGCCATGACTATGGCAAATCTTGATTGTTTCTTCCAGCATCGCTACCGGTACAAAACTTAATTTGCCTTTACATCCCATGAATGAAGCAGGGGATGCTTCTCGCCTTGTTGTGAATTAATACGCTTTCTATTTTAGATTGACAACAAACGGCACCTACTTGTTTATCGACGAATGCGAACGTCACTATTCTGCGAAGTTGCTGTCGACAACACCGAGAAGGGCTGGCAATGAAAGAAAAATGTTAATATTTTATTTTCCTGTTTAGATGACTGGAGCCAGGAGTTGAACCTGGGATCTCCCGCATGGTAGTCGCGTGTTCTAACTATCATGACACGGCACTTCACATAATCATATCAAAAAAACTCTGGGCAGCTAGGAAATTATGTGACCATATTCATTTCTAAGTGAGTATATAAGTAAACCTATGAGGGTCAATTCGGCCCTACCAGAACGGAAGTGACAAAGCTTTTGGTTTTCTGAAGGGTTGTTTTTTATTGCAAGATTATTAAACTGACATAATTCACATATAGAATTCATCATTTTGTATGGGAGGTACCAGAAGGAGAGGAACTATGTACCTATTTACAATTCCATATCCTCATTTTGAAAAATAGTAATACTTAAAAGGAACAATTAAGTTGTACTTGAGACCTCAAACGAATTTGGTCTTAAGATGCCTGGGGTCTAGCGTTACACTTTTGCTCGTTTCAAATGATATACATATACCCTTATACCTAAAGGTGAGGGTTTACAAATGCAGTGGGAATACTGATGTAGAAATCTTTTTATATTTTGTTGCTTCATAACTTGAAGTGGATCCCGTTGAGTAAGTTTTGTCATTACTTACTATTTCTGTCCATAGAGTATCTTATTTTTTCATTGTTAAATTCCAAACGAACGTTTCGCTTTCAAACGACGATGTGTATAGGTTGATTATAGATGGTTAAACAAGACATCTTCTATTACCTATAACTGAATGTCTCTCTTTCTCAATTACAGCGGCTTCTTAGGTAGGCTATCACAAAACCACAACTACCTACTAGTTACCTCCTTCATTATCAGCCAACAATTTAAGACATACCTTATACATACCAATATTTATACATACATACTTATTTTTGTATATCATTTTCTTGGTTTTTACGAAACTCATGCAATATTCCTATCCATACGATGCAACCTAAAAGCTTAGGTCATTGCCACCCATTTGTACCTGTACAACTAATAGTACACTACAATTTTACTTAGATGCAGTAAGGCTAAGGTGTATCCTCAATATGCTGTTCGTCGTTGCCGGCTTATGTGCTGTTGCTGTTGTAGTCTCCTATTTTTGTTTCGTTATTGAGGTTTTTTTGTGTTTGTGTGTGTGTGAGAGAACACCAATTGGTTTCGTTAGTTTTTATCGCCCCAACCAGACAGACAGTATAAAGCATAATATTTTCTGTGTGGTGGTCGTGTTTGAAGTGGCTTATGGCCACTTAATACATTTACCAGTAGTCCGTATTGAACACCGATTACTGCATCGGATATCGGAGGAGCAAAACAAAAAAAAAAACTCTGTTTATTGAAACTGAATTATTGGGAAATTGCTGAAATTTCTATTGAAATACGGATTATCCATGCTCGATTTTGGTTGACCTTTTTGTTTCTAGTATGATGTCTAGCATTTCAATTTAGCTTAGGGTCATTGGAAGGAAAGAAAGAAAATTTTATTTATTTTTTTCTTTTAAGATGACTGGAGCCAGGTTTGAACCTGCGATCTCCCGCATGGTAGTCGCGTGTTCTAACCACTATGCCACGGCCGGTCCCATTCCCATTCTTTCTTTCTTTCATTGTCGGCTCCCCTCGAATGTTGTTTGACAGCAACTTCGCAGTATTAAGCGTCGATTCAATCGTCGTGTCTAGTAAGAGCTTCTCAAAACAGTGACGTTCGCATTTGTCGATAAATAAGTAGGTGCCGTTAGTTGTGAATCTAAAAATAGAAAGCGTGTTAATTCACAACAACGCGAGAAGCTATCCTATACCTCATTCATGGGGTGCAAAGGGAAATTAAGTCATTGGAAGGATTGCACTGTTGTGTAAGTGATTTTATTGCACTAAAATTTGATATGTTTTAAAAATTTGTCATTAAATATATGGGGTTTCAGTGTGTTTTTTAGTAATTTGTGTTTTTTTATTATTTCGATGTTGTTGACAGCAACTTCGCAGTATAAGTGTCGAGTCAATCGGCATGTCTAGTAAGAGCTTCTCAACTGACGTTCGCATCCCTCTATAAACAAGTAGGTGTCGATCAATTGACATCTGTCTATAAGGTTAACAAAAAAAGGAAGGTAATTAGCTTTGACCGTAGCTCAAAAACCCTTCACCATTTGTAAAAATGGCGACAAAATTTTTAATTTTCACTACAACTATTTTCACAGGCAATTTAAATTTATTACTAATTGGATAATAGACAGTTATAAAGCATATACAGCAACGCCTAGGTGTTCCTTCCATTCCAGTTAAAAATATATAAAACTCTATAGTTTCTGGTAATGAATTATGTCAAAATGTTACTTGACAACGTATGTATACAAATCTAGAGCAGCTACCGACCGCCTAAGAATATTTATATTCCTCATACGTATTAGTGTCATTTACAGAAAATTAATTTCTTTTTTGGCCATGCCAACGAATTGTTTACGTTTCCATAACGTTACGTAACGACAACACCAACAACATTCATACAATCCGGACTCCAATAAGAACTATTGCAAACAAGAATCTACAGAAAATGATATTAAATAATTACCAAAGAATATGTTAAGTTGACACTTTTGAACAAGTGTTTGTGACAGCTATAAAGCAAATAAATAAATGTATATACGCATACTTGTACACTACTTGTGCAGTTGCGGACAACAACACAAACACAAATAAAAAAAACAAAAACAAGAAAAAATAAAAGAAATACAGCCATACTCACACTATTGTACACGTACTTCTCATGACAATAAAAAGGACACAAAATGACCGAATGTATATAGAGGAGCAAAGGGCGGCACAAAAAAAGAAAAGAACAAAACAACAAGAACGAAAATATGACTGGGGGCTAAGTGTAAATTTGTTTAAAGTTAAGTAAACATACACACACACACACACATACTCGATCATTTTTCTTTCGTATATGTTGTACTGGACATGAAAAAGTTTTTTAATTCTTTTTTTCTTTTTTTTTGCTTTGTTAAATCTGTACACATTACATGATGTTTTCGTGTTTATGTTAAATTGGAAGTGCGCACTGGCCGACACATATTTAGATATGGGAAAATCCATGTTTATGGGTGGCAGGGTGACATCGCTTGAAATATATAAGTAAATCCAGAGGCCAACATGTTGCTAATGATAATAGAAATCGGTCCATATATGAAGCAGTTAACATAAAATATATACATACTGTATATCCGTTGACGACAATTGGGTTTCCAATAAGTTTTGATTTGAACTATACTACACGATTTGGACCCACAGTGATTACTTTCAGGAAGAAAAATCACAGAAATTTAAATCCGTGGAAATATCTTCCATAACGCATTTATGCAATGCAGTAGAAGACATAAAATACGCACTCAAGTATGTTGAAAAAAATATTTAAACAACATACCCTACGTTGCAGCATCACTAGTTCCAGAACTTCTGTATAAAGAGAACCAGTACGTTTTGTATGGGATTAGTTATTTAAGTGTCCACTACTCCGCTATTGACTTTGTAAAGGGTGTCCCAACAAGAACGCAATTTTTAAATCTGGCAACATTCGAATTGTCATTGTTTGATATTTGAACAATTGTTATTGTTTGCTAGTAGAAGGTACGAGGTTAGTAAAAATGGAGCGCTACACGAATGAACCACGCATTCTCATTGTGAAATTGTTTTACCAAAATGGTGAAAGTTTTGCGGCTACAGTTCGCTGGTTTTGCCGCTAAAATCATCTTCAGTGACGAGGCCCATTTCCATCTTGATGGCTTCGTCAATAGGCAGAATTGTCGCATTTGGGGTGAGGAAAATCCTCGAGTGATTCACGAGAAGCAAATGCATCCTCAACGTGTCACTGTGTGGTGTGGTATTTGGGCTGGAGGAATCATTGGACCTTTTTTTATGAAAATGAGGCGAGTCAAGCGCAAACAATCAATGGTGTTCGGTATCGTGAATGATAACCAGTTTTTTCTTGCCTCGAATTGAAGAAATGAATGTGGAGGGCATATGGTTAGAACAAGACGGTGTCACATGTCATACAGCCAGAGAAACAATTCAATTGCTGCATCAGTCATTTCCCGGTCGTGTTATTTCGCGTTTTGGAGATCAGAATTGGCCGCCTAGATCGTGCGATTAAACACCATTAGATTTTTTTCTTAGGGGTTTTTTAAAGTCGATGGTTTACGCGAATAAGCCGACGACGACTCAAGCATTAAAAGAGGAAATTGGACGCTGCATTAATGAAATACCGCAGCATTTATGCGAAACGGTCATTGAAAATTTCATTAAAAGATCGCGTGCATGACAGCAAAGCCGCGGCGGCCATCTGCACGATATATTGTTCCATACATAACCTCATTCTGTCTACTTTACGATATAATAAAGTTTTACGATTTTTTTTAAATATCTTTGTTTTATTTAAAATTTAAAAATTGCGCTCTTGTTGGGATACCCTTTACATTGGCTATAAATTGAATAATAACTATATTGAATTTCTATTCACCGACCATATTGACACTTCTTTAACACTTTAGAAACAATTTTGTGACACTCCCCATCCTCACCAGTCTCAGAAAAAGTACTTTAAGACATCTGATTTCTCATTTCTCCCATGGGTATATTTTAAGGTATTTTTTTTTTAATTATTTGTTGTTATATAAAAGTTTCAAGAAGATTTAAACCCTTTTTTAATTTCATTATTTTATTGGATTGAGCATTTATTTTCAATAGGCCAGTTTGATGCGGACTATCTCATATATGTATAATATACGTACGAACAATTTTGCGAACATGACAATTAAAACATGAAATGAAATACAACTACCTAGCAAAAACTTTCGTTTACTTACAGTATCCCGACAACGTTTGAAGTCATTCAAATATGTCATTCAAGGCACGATGTTCTTGCGGATGCACAACGACGTTAAATATTAAAGATGGTGTATTTGGCTTTATATTCAAGACGCTATATAATAATAATACCAGCCAAATTTTTCTTTCGTAGAGCCCTTCAAGATGAAGAAAGTGACAGAATAGTGTTTTTAGTGAAATAGGTTATTTTGTATGGGAGGTACATTATTCTTTTACCTATAATGGCCGAGTTATTAACAAAACACTGAAAAAAGACGTTCAACAAATTTAATTTAATCTTTGATAGAGAATATCTTAGTAACAGTAAAAATAATCATCTTTTTATTTGCCTTACATAGTAGATTCTTAAAAGTGAAACATATTTGTAATCCTGCTTAAAGTGTAGAAGTACCAGGCGTTAAAAGTTTCAGCAGCACCAGAATGGTCAACTTTGACGCCCTGTGTTGACACAGGTTGCCTCTGAATACAAAATTATTAAGTCTGGCACCTCCTTTACATATGTTTAGAACATTTCAAAATGGTCAGAACAATACTTAAAAAGTTGTGAAAATATTACCGTGTTTTTTGCCAATCGGCCCAACTGTGCTACGATATGATACTATTTAGCTGATAGGAGCTGCGGAATACAACAAGAATCTGTTTTTGAAATTTCCTTAACACCCCCAAAATCATGAGTTATGGATTTAAAACTAGTTTTTCGTACCTTTACGCAATTACAAGCGAGTATGAACCGATTAAAAATTTCTCAGCGGATTTGGAAAGAAGTGACCTAACCATTCCAACGATATATTTCATATTGATTAATTGCTGACTGGATCCTTAAACAGCTTGTCTCGCGGTTTAACCCTGTAAATAGTCACTATGCGCATCAAGGCGAAATGAGTGGAACCAGATTCCCGCATAAACAAGGGATCCTGGATATCACCTGATCAAAAGACAATAAACGTGGTAACATATGGACATACATTCCATAGATTACACTCATAACCAAAAGTAAAACAAGCTAGACGTCACAAAGCTGCACACCACCGAAATAGCAAAGTCCTACTCCATCACACTTTCTAATTACTTCCAACAAACCTCCCAAATCTGATGTTCCCGGCACACAGTGGCAGCATATTGCGAATTCTACCACTGCAGCAGCTCTTGTACGATGAGAAATGTAGCGTTATGTCTGAGGTAGAGATGTTGTATATAAGTTAAAACTGCAGCCAATGGCAACTCGTGCGGTGACGGAACTATATAATGAACAGGAATCCGTACCTATAAATACAAAAATGTGGTCACCGGCACGAAGCGGGTGCTGAAAATATGAAGGGTATACTTTCTTCTTCTGATGATTGTTGAAGGCAGCATAAGAGCCAAAATCAGGCCAATCATCAACGACGGAGTAGACTGTCCACCACCGAGCCAAAACGAGATCTGCACTGGAATTGTACGGCTTTAAAACAACAAAGCTGCGGGAGCCGATGTACTGTCGGCAGATCTGTGCATACACAAGTTCATAAACACGACTTGCCTTAGGAATGCGTGATGATTGGATTGGATTCTAAGTGTTCTATGTCCTGTTCTTACGAAAGGCGATCCAAATGTGCGGACCAATTACCGCAGGATTACCCATTTACCCATCACATACAAGGTCCTGTCTACAGTGTAATGTGATAGGCTAAAGCCCGTATTATGTAACCTGATTGGACTTTATCAGACTTTATATTTTGACCTTGCAAATCCACGGCCGACCAGATATTCATAATACGAAAAATCCTAGGGAAAACCTATAAAATGCAGATCGACACCTAGCATCTGTTCATCTATTAAAAAGTTGCGTTCGACAGTCCGATATGACAGAAGCTATAAAATGCTATGTCTAAGTTTGGTATCCTTAAAAAGCTGATACGACTTTGCGTTGACACCGAATGTCACGAAATCTTCAGTGAAAATAGGGAAAAAGTTTGACAGAGCCAGTTTCTTCCAAGCGAGACCATAGGCAAGGCGATAGTCTGTCATGCGATCTCTTTAACATCATAATGGGGATGATTATGCGGAAGGCAGCAGCAAACACGACTGACACGTATGCCGATGATAAAGATATCATTGACAGAGGACTGCGGGATGTTACTGCGATCTTTTCAGGTATTGAGAAGCAGTCGACGGAAACAGGTTTAGTGATAAATGAGGAAAAAGCTATATTATTTGTTTTAATGAACAAATAGTCTACACATTTGTGATAATCAATTGTCGATATCTCCTGAACTAAGCATCCAATCACAAATAAGAGCTTAATTTATGATAATTATACAAAAGTTGTCATCTTGCAATGGCTGGGAAGCCTTCGATAATCATATGAAAACGTTAAAACTATGTGTCCGATCGCAAATAGAAGCATAATTTATAATCACTATATACAATAGTTTCGAAATCCCCGATATACAGATGAAATCTCATCTTAAAAAAGGTTGGGAACTCAACTTGAAATGGGTGGGTAGCGTGTTGATATTTATATAAAAAACTTGAAGTGCAGTTATCTCCCTAACTGAGCGTTTAATCGCAAAAATATGTCTTAATTTATGATCACTATACAATATTTTAAGAATCACTTAAATACAGTTGGGATCTCATCTTAAAATAGATTGGAATCTCACTTCGAAATGGATGGGAAGCGGTCGATATTCATATGAAAAACTTGTAGTGCCTTTGAACGGTCATTTGTAAAAAGGACTCTAATTTTGGATGAAATCAGTACCATAATTCTTAACCATGCTAAGTTCTAAGTTTTACAGGAAATGCGATTATAGGAATATATAGAATATAAAGAAAATAGAATTAAATAGCACTAATTAATTGCGAACATGGTAAGTTGACTTAGCATACTTTAAAATTAAGGTATCGATATTCATATTTAATTCAATATTTGGTGAATAAAATGATGTTGGGTTGATTGATTGCTGGTTAGGCAAATTGCGAGCGATTGTTGTTGCCTTAATAAATTTGCCTGAGAACCAGTAGTAAACCCAATAGGAATAATAGATGTGGACTGTATTTCGCTGTTTTGCCCTTGTAGGCTGATGTGAAGGCTAGCACCTGCGAAAGCTGAGAATAGGGTTAAGTCCAAATAAAAACTCAAGAAGTTTGAGATATTATTAGGATAGGGAATAAATAAAAGAGGTTGGGAATAATTAGATTTAATTCAAGTATAATTTTATTGTGGAAGCATATGTGCTTACCGTGTGAGTTGAGCTGAGGAACTAACTTTTACATTTCATTTAACAAATTATGTTGGTTTGCTAAACGGTTTCTTAAAGTTTCGTTAATTTTATGTTAGAAAACAATTCACAATAAATGAAGTGTACTTTTAGAACAACTTCTTAAAGGGTTTTAAAAAGTTCATTTTAGTTCACGTTTGGTACTTTTGACCGTTACAATAATTCAAATCAATTAAATAATTATAAGTAGAAACGTAGTTTATACATTTGGATTTATTTTACAATTATCGAAAACCGGACGAAAGTGGTTAACTCGGTTTTTTACTTAAACAAGTTGGAAAAATAAATTTTTCGAATAAACCGGAAACTTGTTTTGTGAAAACTTCAAGTATTTTAACACTATAGTAAATATATGTTTACTAGTACATATTCGATTTATATAAGGACAAGGGGGCGTGTCACCGCCCACATAAACCGAAATTTCAATCGGACATATCTCACGAACCATTAGAGTTATGAAAACGAGTTTTGCTACATATGTTCCTGGAACAAGGAGTACTACGTCTCGTTGGGAAAGGGTGGTGCCACGCCCCTTTTGAAAAAAAATTATATCGGTCATATGGGACTGATTGCTCCCCCGCTCAAAGTTGAGATGTTGTATACTTGAAATACATTTAATTATTTTTGTTCCATTGTCATACTTCAGTGCCCCAATACTTTGCGCACGACACCATCAAATATGATATATTTGCATTAAACACACACTCACAAATTTAACCGTATGCAGTTTAGCCTTTTGTTGAAGTCAACAACAACAACTTCATTGGGTTAAACTAACGCTACACATTAGGAGCGCAAACAAAAACAATCGCACAACAACAACAATGACGATAGCAAACAACAAATACTTTAAGCTAAATTGCAATACCGCAAATATTTTTATATTTCTCAAAAATATTATTGCGCATACTGTTTGTAAAGTTTACAATATGTGTGAATAACGGATATAATAATTCTAAAATATTCACATGACTTGTGTATAATAAGTGCCAGACATGGTTTAAAAGTGCGGTTAAGCAGGTGCAGTTACACTACATGTCATATTATAATGTGTTAAACATATTGTTACATAATGTCCAGACAGACGAACCTGGCTTAATTGGCTTAAAATGTTCTGAAACGAATTTAGTCTTAAGATAGTACTTGGGGTCTAACATGTCTCCTTTAATGCGTTACACTTTTTCTCGTTTCACTCTCTCCCTAACTATTTTACTACTATAGGTTTTCGCCACCGCAGTGCCGGCAAAGCCGTCCACCGATAATGCGTGAAAGCCCTCCCTAGAAAGCCCTCCCGAGGCTCTTCTGCGGGGAGAACACCCTAAAGAACCATTTTCTGCCAAGCAGGACGATAGTCATTTTTAGCCATTGATTGAAGGTAATTGCGACATGTTCGTCCTCTCTTTCTCTCTCTTTCCCCTAAAAGAAGAAATTTCTAAATATGCCTACTCTAAAATGAAAAAGTATTCTATTCCCTCTAATTTTACCATTTATCAATTGCTATATGGTCTAGGTGTCTACACAAATAATGGTATTTAAACGCTAAAATTTTCTTAAAATTCTGATTTTAGTTTTTATCTTGTTCATATTCAAACAGTAACGCAACAATGTCAAAGATATATATATGTATACAAATGCTCTCACCAAATACCTAATGAAAGTAATATGTTTTTCCAAGTCCTCAAGGACAACATCTTAGACTACGCTGCACGTATTTCGATAATCTTGGTTTACATTCCATATCTTGTCATTCCCTTTTTTCTGATGTTACGTGTGCAAAAAATTGTTCCCCCTTTTCCAAATGGGTGTGAAATTCCTTCCCCACTCCCTGT
The DNA here is from genome assembly GCA_964034835.1 of Muscina levida. Taxonomy (NCBI): domain Eukaryota; kingdom Metazoa; phylum Arthropoda; class Insecta; order Diptera; family Muscidae; genus Muscina; species Muscina levida. The sequence continues at coordinate 160,948,110 of OZ035880.1, read as the reverse complement.
CATCTTTAATGCTGCACAATTGACACGCACCATCTTTTGTGGTTTATTTGCATCTTCCTGCGACTGCTGATATCGGTCGCTGTTGTTTTGATATCCTAACAATTTTATCAGTCAAGGAAACATTTGTTGCCAGAGGACCACCAACCAAAGCCAAGGAATCTGTTTTAGTGAGGGATATTGAAATTCTATGCATGTCTGTCATTGATTTGTCACATATTTCAGTGTCTATTTGTATTGTATTTGTTAGTGGCATTCTTACTTTTTTCAGCGATATTGCTGCTGTTGTCTTGACTATCAGCCAGTTTCCCTATACAAGTGATATTTTGAGTATTCATTTCATTGTCCTCTATATAAGTGTAGGGGGCGATGCTATGTACTATGTGTGCTATGCGATTACTAAAAACACATGTCGGAAATGTTTATGCAAATTGATGTGATTGTTTATGGTTTGTTTACGCACAGACCCTAAAACGAACATTGTACAAAGGGTGTTGTAAGGATTTGTGTCAGTACAATTGGCTTTTATGCGTATTGATATTTTTTTTTTTTATTAGTTTACAAATGAATACTTGACAATTATACGGATTATAAATATCTGTCGATTGTAGGAAAATGTTTTTTATTTTAATTTTATTTGGTAGCTATTCTCTGATTTTGTTGTTATGTGTGTATAATCTATAAATAACATGGCATGTAATTTTAATTGTATATGTAGTTGTTGTTTCTTAAAGGAGTTTGACTATTTTTTTTAGAAAATAATAATAATAAAAATAATTACAAGTATGAAGTACACAGTCTACAAGAGTTTGGCTATTTTGGGATATCTATAACAGAATAAGCCCATAAACATATTTTGAGTCGAGAGTAGAAGTACAAATTAGAAATGAAGTAATACTTGTCAGAGACTATTAATTACATTCCAAATATCACCGAATAACATTTCTAACATAATTCAAAAATAAACACTCACTTTTCATCGTATGTATGAGATATTTTGGTATAGGTTAGATTTTTTATACCATTCGATTCCATTACCGAAATCGCCATAAATAATAAATGGTGATTCGCGAGTCCAAACTTTTTTTTAGTGGGCTTGGCAAAAACGTTGTATGTCTTTATGAAGAGGTATCAACAATAGAGCGACTCATTTTGTATGGGGCCAAATAAAGTATCTTCGGTCCACCCCCCAAAATGTACCTTGGCTTGTTTTATGATTAATCCCAAAAAATTTCGTGCCTACGAGTAAGATCCAGCGAGCTGTACCATTTTTAAAAAAAGTATTTTTTTGAGTTTTTCGGAGATTTGTGATATTTATCTGAAGACAATATGTGCAATATTAGTGTCATAGGAGAGAGTATTTAAAGACGCATCCAACGGTATGAAAAACATGCCAACAAATGTGCTGACAAGCTCTTTTTCAGTGATATTCTGCAAAAAATACCAATTTTTTAAGGTTTTAGTAGCGACATTTTTCTAAATAAAATGCTATTTAATTCACTAGAAACAAAACTCATATCAAGGCAAAGAAAATTTTTTTTAATTACACCATGTTACAAGAAAACTAATTGTATTTGCTTCAAGAATTATTATGTTGACGATTTAGGTCTTGCCGTGGAGATCAGAAACCTATATTAAAGGTGTACAGTATACACTCAAAAAAAGATGTTAGGGAAAAAAGCTGAAACACGTGGTTACTTAAATCGACTAAGGATAAATATATGTATTTTCACATTTATTTCAGAAAAATGTCGCTACTAAAAACTTAAAAATCCATATTTTTGCAGCATATTTCTGAAAAAAGAACTTGTTAAGGACATGTGTGGGCATGTTTTTCATACCATTGGATGCGTCTGTAAAAACTCTTTCCTATGATACTAATATTGCGCATATAGTCCTTAGTTTAGTATCAAAAATTTTTGAAAAACTCAAAAAAAGACAATTTTTAAAAACAATTCAGATCACTGGATCTTCATCCTAGGCACGAAATTTTTAGGGATTCATCATAAAACAAGCCAAGGTACATTTTGGGGGGTGGAACGAAGATACTTTTTTTGGTGAGTCGGTCTAATAAACAATAGTTCTCAACCAATCATACAAAATTTAAGAAAACATAATAGCTTCTAAATTGATCCGCTTGTGTCATTACACAGGATTCTGCGCTGTAGAGCAAGACAGGCAGGATCAGTGTCTGGTACAGTTGAATTTATTCTTCTAGAAAGGGCTTTGACATTACGTCGCTTGCATAGTACCTCCCCAATGCACAAAAAGGCCGCAGTAACATCCACAATCGACGGCCAATGATATTTATGTCATCGGCATACGTCAGCAGCATGTGACTTTTGTCAACTCCATCATGATGTTAAGAACATCACACGACAGTCTACCGCCTTGTCTATAAATTCGCTTGGTAAAAAATGGCTCTGTTAGATTTTTGACTATTGTCACTAAAGACTTCGTATCAGTCAGTGTCGTACCGCAAATTCATGTCTGCTTCGAGGGGATACCAAACTCAAACAGCGCATCTAATAATTTCTGTCGTATGAGACTGTCGAATCAGGTGTTGATGCATTTTTTGGATCATGTACAGGATGTGTAGTAGAGTGCATATCAGTCGTGGATTTACCAAGTCAAAAGCCACACTTTTAAGGTCAAATCAGGTTCGCGAAAATGGGCATAATTCTTTCACATAACACACTAGACTGGACCTGGTATGCAATGGGTAAAAATCTGATCACGAAATAGTTGAAATACACACTTAAATCGACTTACTTAAGCATAGGACATAGAACACTCAGATTTCAACTATCGGAATCGTTTTTATAAGCTGGTGCATGCACGTTGCCAGCTTATTGGTGCTGGTCTTAAACAGCTCTACCGACATATTGTTTGTAAGTTTCGTTTAAGCACACTGATTATCCATCACTGTGCTAATCCGTCGTTGATCATTATTGTGATTTCGTCGCTAATGCTACCTACGGCAACGAGCAGAGTACGAAAGCATTTCCTCCATATTTGCAGCAGACTCTGCGTGTCCGTGTCAGTGAACAGATCTCCTTCTATGTATATACAGGTAAAGATCCCTGTTCCAAAACCTTTGCTTCACATCTATTACTGTTATTTAAGATATCCTGGTTCCTGAAGAGGCGTTTCATCTTCCACCTCTTCCCATTATATCGTTCCGTCACCTTCTGCGTTACCATTGCCTGCAGTTTTGCCCTATATGCAGCTTACTTTTCTTTAAATATTTCGCGACATTTCTCATTGTACCAGGGCTTGTCTGAGCGTGGTAACCCAGTACGATCGTTGCAGCAGTGGGCATAGAATTCTCAATATGTCGCCATTGAGTATCGGAAACAGCAGAATTCGGGGGGTTTGTTTGAAGCAGTTAAGAGAGTTGGTAGAAAATATATTGACTATCTCAATGGTATGTAGTTTTGTGATGTCTAGTTTAATTTTCGGTGTGTTGCGAGCGTTTTTAGCACTACTTAATAGCGAACGTACATTGGCTGCAACTAGCTGGTGAGCTGAGTCAATATTTGCACCGCGTGTCACACGCACGTCCATAACGTATGAGACGCTTGATTACCACCACTTGATCACTCTAGTTTCTTGCCTTTGATCAGGGTTTATCCGGGAATCTGGTTCCACTCACTACCATGTTTCTTGCCGATGCAAAACTAACGAGTCTAAGTCCGTTATCGGAGGTGTTATTGCGTACCCTGTTTTTCCGACTGCTGAACCAAGACCGTCTTCCCTTCCTATTTTAGCATTTAAATCTCCCAAAACAATTTTAATGTCATGTGCAGTTCAGCGGTCATATGTTTCCTCCAGGTGCTCATAGAATGCATCTTTAATGTCCTCGTCTTTTTCTTCCATCGGGGTGCGTACACAAATCAGCGTAATGTTGAAATAATCCGCCTTGATGCGAATAGCGCCTATTCGGTCACTTAAAGGGTTAAACGGCGATACGAGATGTCGAAGTCTCTTGCCGACTATGAATCCACATTCAAATTTGTGTCATTCTGCATGACAGCTATAAAATATGTCACAGTTCTTTCAACGTGTGCATCCCTGTCCCGTTCATAGCATTTCCAGTATGGCGGTTATGTGTTTGTCGAGGACATCCGCCAGTTGGATAGAGCCACCATCTCTGTAGAAAGTTCGGACATTCCAGGTGCATATCCTTAAATTTGCATGGGTCGTCAACATTTGGGGGGCGTTCTTGTTTGTTACTTTTCTTTGTGTTTTCGTAATAAATAGACCTTTCTAGTTTTTTGGGGCTGCCAAAGCCACTAAGAGAGTCTTTGTGTTGAACTTGGTAAATTCTGGTACCTACTTAGACATACCGGTGGTAGCATGCCATTTAGATTGGTCAATATTGCGTCTTCGGAAATTTGCTGCCACTGATCGGATGTTCTGTGGAACACGTAATCGGACGTTGTGAACTTGGGGATATCTAAAGAGAGATTCTGGTTATTCTCAAGTGAATAACGATCAGAAAATAAAAAGAAAATCCCCCATCCCCTCTGTGAATGAGTCTTCATACAACGGGAGCTACAGTTTAATAACCAGGGCTACCGGAATTATGCACTATTTCTTAAAATATGCCCTAAAAATAACAAAATATGCTCTTAAAATCATAAAATTTACTCTAAAAAATTTAAGTCATACAAATTTTCTTCTTCTTTATCATTTAGAATCTTTAAAATGCCTTCATAAGTGTTGGCATAGTTATTAACAGATTCAAGACATGTTACCAAAAGTGTAGTTATAGGTTTTGGATGTAATGCAAGGTCTGGGAGCATTTGTTTTAAAGCTCTTCATGGAGCTTTACAACAGCAACGCCATCATCTGCGATCAATTACCTATCTGCCTATTTGCACTTCTTTGATTTTGTTGATTTATTTGCCACTTTCCAAATGCTGCTTCACTTGAAATTTGCAATCTGCTGCATTAAATTTCAGCTCCCAAGTCAGGAAACTATTCTGCAAGCGTCTTCAGTATTTATGCTTTTGCCGTTTTAGCTTTAGGTATTATGTCCAGGATCGAAATCGGTGGTTGTTAAATTATTTTTTTTATGTTTTGTTTATTTATTGAACAAGAACACGCGAGAGATACTAGATTTTAAAAACGAAAAATTACTTTGAAGGATGCATAAAAAAGGATATTTTTGAAAAAATATGCTCTAAGAAATATGAAACATGCATAAAAAATATTTTTTTTTAAAAACAGGCTTTTAAACCTTAATATCCTAAAATATGACTTTATGGGTAAAATATGCTGTAGGTAACATCGAAGGGCCAATGAGAAAAAACAAAGACAGGGATGGCATCCATGTGTTGCCGACATCACAGGCCTCACAAATCCCGTTATTATGGTGCGGTAGTGCTTGCAATTAACTGTTAAAATACCGGATCGATGATTTCGTCAGCTATTAAACTATACCTACATGGTAAATTATTGTAGTTCGAGAATCTTATCGGGTTGCTTACCAACTAAAATACTTCAGTTTTAGTTAGCCCTATAGCCAGAGATGCGTTTCGTGACAACATAATTTGAGCAGTTGCAGGGTCCATTGTTAGATATGCAAGCGTAAATTCAAGTCTTCAAGATTCTTGTCTAAAATTCGTCGTTATGTTGCATACCAGAGGTCAACATCTTAAAAATGCGTAATCTTAAAAAGTGAAACACATTTAAAACTATCCTTAATTGAATCATAATCTATATTTTTGCATTTGACTGCCTAAAAAAAGATAAACACCCAATTTTCACATTATTAAAACTACCTTGACAATGGTCAATCTTCAAATCAACTATTCATACTTAGGAATTACTTGGTTGCAATCCATTAACTTTTTTTGCCACCAATTCAGAAACTTCCTTTCTATGTTTTTGTGTGCAAAATTAAATCCTTGCTCAAAAAGAAAGCTGAATACATTTGTTTAAAACGTTTCCGTTTGCACCTGAAGCAGAAGAGAAACAAAATCTTACAGCAATTTAGATTTTCTTGGATTATGTTAACAAAATTGTCGTTGTTGTTGTCGTCGTCATCGTCATTTTATTTCCTGTGATGCAGTTTATTTTTATTTTTTGGTTTTACAAATCTCAATATCACACGCAAATGGTTTGTTGGAGGGATCAACGAAAATACTAGAAATTCAGCGATATTTTTTTGTACGTCTTAGATTCACAGACTGACTGTATTTGAAGGTTTTTGTTTTATTTTTTTTTGGTCGTGTGAAACGTTTTGCAAATTCAATTTAGTGAAGCACTTAAAAGGAGCACCACTGAGCACACAGTGCTGGTGGCTTTCCTCCATTCAGAATACAATCAAAGTGACACTTTAATAGTTTATAGTTTTTCTGGAGCGTTAGCGTTTACTGTTTTTTTTTTTCAATTCCTTATCGTACCCATTACTCCTGGCGGTAGCGATGATGATGGCGATTTGCGATGGCAATGACGACGATGGTCAATCTACCAGAAAATTAAGTTGCAATAATATGATGATGATGCAGGCAAGGGCGAGTACGATGACGAGAGGGGGACATCGATGACGATAGCGTGAGCGCTGCGAATACAAAAGCAGATTTTGCCAAGTGCTATTTTTCGTGTACAAAAAAAAATTCATAGAAATATCTGTGTAAAAAAGCGGAAAACAATAAAGGAAACGAAAGTCGTAAACGTTAGAAGGACAAGTATAAAATGCAATTTATGCATTTCATATATTTTGTGGTATTTAGTTATAAGCTGAGAGCGCCCTTGACAGCATTGCTTTTGTTTTGTCTGCTTTCGTTTTATTGCCAAGTTGGGAATTTCAATGGAAACGCTTTATGTTGCATGTCCCGAGTAATATTATTTACCGATTCTCTTTTGATGGCTATACGTACGTTGGAATATTGCTCTTGATTATTAATTTATTGTTTTATTAAGAATTTTGATGTGGTGGCACAGTGGATTTAAATAATTAAAGTTTCTAGTGGGGAAAAGGAATCGAACAAATTAACAGCAAATAGGAGCTGCTACGACAGTTTGTGAAAATGCATTGAAGGTTAGATAAAGTCTATGCTATCCGAACTTCGAGGGTCGGATTCTACGTTTCTCCAGAGCATTTTCAGCGGCATTAAATTAAATACCCTGCAAGGTGTTCATTACTTAACTAAGCTTGATCTAAGCTGCTCCTTATAACATGCAATCACTAGAAATTGTCACCCTTGTAGGCCACCGTGCCCCCGAAAAACTCCATTATAGTCATCTAGTCATAAGATGCCCTGTCATATCAATTGCATGACAGATTTTATATGATGAAGTTTATATTGTTTCCCATTGTCTGCTATCTGTTCTCCACACTACTTATTTCACAGCAAGGACACTAGAAAATATTTTGTGCTTATTTTTCGCCATTGTATTATTTTTCCGTTTTACAATTTTCACAAAGTACTTCCTGGTGGGTAAGTTTTTTGTTGCTGCCGCAGCAGCAGTAGCATTGTCATTGTACATTCTACTTCTGCTAGAATTATATCCCTTTCGTGCTTCTTTCGCTCACGGGTTTACCTACGAATGACATTAACTGCCACTTGAGATGTGTTATTTCTTAAGCTGAATCCGCTGCTTTGCTGTGTTCCTTTCACAGTTAAACGTTAACATTTCAATAGAGAATTCTTAAAGAAGCGCATTTTTTCTCGCTTTTTATCTTCTTCCTCACTTTCTTTATGCTAACACTCTATTCTAGTTTTTTTTCTCTGTTCTTTCAGATTTGATAGCATCTCGCTTCGTTTTTTTTTTTCGTTAAATGCAAAATCGTATACATGCACATAGACGTAAGTACATTCTGGCTACATTCATGCATAATAAATCCTTCGGGATCATTCAGCACGTAATCAATTATGTTACGCTTCACATTGCATTCCTTGGCAATATTCGCGTCTATTCGGCCATGTCGTCGTCGCTGCGAAGAAGGTAAAGTGTTGGCTTTGCAGGATACGTAGAGATGCGGGACGATGCTGGCTGGCTGACGCTTTCAATGTAGATTTTGCTCTTCTGGTATTCGCTGACTAAACGTGCGAGAATTTCATTCAGTGAAAGGAAATTCCTCTTGGAAGAATTACATTTATTTTAATTGAATGCAAAAAGATTTTTATCTTATGCAGAGTTTTGTATGAATATGGAATAAAAGCTTTACGACGATTACGTTATCGAAACATCAAGTGGATGAGAGGGCGTTTTGATAATGGCAACCACTAATTATAACTGATGTAAGAAGAGTCATATTTCCGAGAGCAACAAACAAGTAAAGTATTTTGAGTTATTATATCAAATGTTAAGTTTTATGTTAAATAGTTATAATTGGCACTAATTTGTGTATCTACCAGTTTAGCAGAGGAGAATTATCAAGTCCTGAAATTAATGCATAAAACACTTAAAAGGGAGCTTAAGAGAACTGCTGGTTGAAAATATAAATTTAAATCTGATATGATAAGAAAATATAAATTAGATAAGCGTATGTGGGAAAATATGTTAATATATGGGTATTCCCAGCGGAAAGACGGACGATTTCATAGTATAAAATTGCTATATTTAAAACTTTTTGTTTTTGTAATCATATAATGAATTTGTTGAACTTTAACTAAACATACTTTATATGTATATCGTTTGAAAGTCTCTTCTTTCGAAATCCTCTGAGAAACTTCAAATCGGTTCATATATACCCGCGTTACTGGTTTATAAGTGAGAAAAGGTATGAAAAACAGGGTTTTTACCCGTAATTCAAGATTTTTAGGGTTTTGTGAAATTTGAAGAACAGATTATTGTTGTGCTCAGCAGCATCTACCCGAAAAATAGTATAATTTTCCAGGTATCGTTTTCTTTCTACTTTTCGAGAAAACTACAAAATAAGTAAAAACCTAAGTTCACTAATAAGTGTAAAGAGCTATCATATTCTTAACCTGGAGGGTATTTTTTAATATCGACAAATGCTAAAAAGATTGAAGATAATAAGGTTTTTAAATACGATTAATCAAGACACAAACAATATATGTGAACATTATCTATTAACTAGTACACAGTACAACACACTTTTTGGTAAAGTGTAACACATAGAAGGAGTCACTTTAGACCCTAGGTTTCTTTGAACCAAATTCGATTCATTACTTTTTAAATTGTTTAAGCCTCGTCTGTCTTTCGAAAGACGCAACCAAATGTTTTGAAATTTTGCACGAGTTAATATTTCCCCAAAACTGCCTATGGTATTGCAAATGGGCAACATGGCCACGCCCCTTCTACCTCCCATACAAATGTATCATTCCGCCCACTTTAGAAATCGAGTTATAGTAATAATACACCCAACGGGATCGTGCCCAAATTCAGTATTTAGAAAAGTTATATCAGGATAAAGTTTTGTAGAAAAATCTGGTAGTCTAGCCAAATCTGTTTCCTCTAATACAAATGTACCACTCCGCCCATTTTATAAATCGAATAATAATAATACAACCAACGCCCAAATTCTGTATTTAGTAAAGCTATAGCAGGATAAAGTTTTGGAGGAAATAAAAGAAGTCTAGCCACGCCCCATCTGGTACCTCCAATACCCATCTGGAACCGACCACTTTATACATAGCTTAATATTATTAAAAAAATGGAATTGCAATACAAGCTACACTCCCTTTAGTACCTCCCATTCAGCTGTTCTATTCCGCCCACTTTAGAGGTGGATTAATTACATCAACACACCTTTAACGCGATCGTGCCTAAATTTTACATTTAGTAAAGCTAAATCAGGGTACTACCTTCCATACAAATGCACCACTCCGCCCACTTTAAAAATCGAGTAATAATATCAATATAAAAAAATAATTTTATGTATTACTGAGGGTGAGGGTATATGTTAGTCTGGTTTCACGACTAAAACTTTCTTACTGATTTTTACAGTGGTTCGATGTTTAATTTTTTTGGTCTCACCCGTATAGGACATTTTTGGACCAATTTTAAAAAACTGCTTAAAAGTTAACATTTAACTGGGATCAAAGGTCAGAATCTTCGACAGAAAAAATCTTCGGAAAACGTTAGGAAGCAAAAAATAACTGGGTTTCGGTCATACATTTCAACCCTCTAGGGGGTACAATGGAAGCGACAGAAACTGATTTCATAAAAGTAATTTGTAAAAAAATAATAAAAATTGTATGGGCCACCTTAAGAATTGCAGATTGAAGGTAGATCTGTTCTAAGAAACTTTTGGGGTTGCAAAAATATTTGGGGTTGGTCAGACATTTGACACCTCTAGGCGTACTTTTGTGGCAGTTACAGCGCTGGGAGCAAATTTCATTTAAATTGGATTTTTATGTAGGAGCCCCTTTAGTGGGTGAAGATTGGGGGATTAGTTTGGGCTCCACGAAAAGCCCCCCCAATGAAATAACGCCCAAACGAGAAATGAAATATTCCCCAAATTTTTTTCATACATTTTTGGGTGTTATTTCATATGAAATAACTCCCAATTTTTTGGGCCATTTTTCATTTTTCTTTGGGAATTATTTCATTTCTCATTTGGAGTTTTCAAATTATGAAATAATCTCCAATGAAATAACACCCAACCAATTTTTAAAATTTGGGGATTGTTTCATATCGTGAACAGTTTGGGTGTTATTTCATTTTTTATTCGGGGGTTATTTCATTTTTAAAGCTGTTGGTTTTTAGGGGTTATAATTATATAATTATTTAATAATAGGCCTTTTACAAGAAAGCTTTTAGTCTGTGAATATATTACAATATCTTTTGAATGTTTACATATATTTCCATTTGTGTTCATATTGAAATGCACCGAGCATTTTTTCATTTAGAGAATTCGATTAGTACACACTAAGAATGGATTTTTTTTTAAATTTGTAAGAGTTCTTCAAAAAGTAAAATTCAATAAAAGCAGAGAGTCTGATTTGCTTGTGAACACTGGAGGTGGTTGTGTAAAGGCCAAACGTAAAAGGCAAATTGTCTTCCGAACTGCAAAAATAGAGCAGGGCTACAACGATCTACGATCCACACGCTTCATTTCAATAATTTTGCGACTTTGATGTTGGTCCATATTGACTTCATGAAATCCTTGGTGAAACTGACTCTTTTATGAATTTTGGGCATAATTTAATTTTTGTTGCTGATGGGGTTTATTTCATTGGGGGTTATTTCATTTTCATCATTGGGTGTTATTTCATATGAAATAACTCCCAAATATTGGGGTTTGTTTCGTTTTCGCTTTGGGGTTTATTTCATTTATTTTTCGATGTTATTTCATTTACTGTTTTTGGGTGTTATTTCCAATATTTTGGGGTTTATTTCATTGGGGGTTATTTCCTGGGCGTTATTTCATTGGGGGGCTTTTCGTGGAGCCTTAGTTTGTTTGGGAGAATTGTTAGGAGCTGCAAATAACTGAGTGTCGGTCATCTATTTCACCTCTCTAGGATGCACAATGGAAGCGACAGGAGATGATTTCATAACGAATGATTTGTAAAAAAAAGTAAAAAAATTGTATGGGGACCGACTTACGTTTTGAAGATATAGGGTAGATATATTTAGAGAAACTGTTGGGGTTGCAACAATATGGGGGGTTGGTTATACATTTGACTACTTTAGGGCTTCTTTTGGGGTAGATTCGATTTTGTATGGGGTGAAGATGGGGGTAGGTATGTTTGGGAAAAATGTTAGGAGAAAAAAATGACTGAAGGTCATTTTACCCCTCTAGGGGAGACTCCGGGGCAGTTACGGGGCTTGATGTGGATTGTTTCCCTACCAACTTTGACCACGATAGGCTGTCATTTAAAAGCAAACCACAATTTTTTTTTACATAACTCGAGAACCAGTAGTCCGATCTAGCTAAAACAAATTTAAAAAAATTAAGAATTAAAATTTCTTTAATCTGTTTATATAACGTTTCCGTAAATAAGCAACAGTTCCATACATAAAATGGTTTTGAACTGGGTTTATTTTGTAGCAGTTACAATAAAACTGTAGTACTCCGTGGCGTATGATTTACGTGGAATATTCATTATGATAATCATACGCCACCACCTTAAAGCCTAAAATGTGACAAATTCTCCTATACGATACTTACTAACTTCAAACCGATATTAAATTATTATGGCGTATAACTTGACGAAACGAATGATGCAGAACTTCTTCTTTTTGGGGCTACTTTCACGTGCAGTTCTCAGAATTGAGTCCCAAAATCATGTGTTGTACTGTGTTATCAACCAAGTTTGAGCTCGAGAGCTCTTAAACTACTGTAATCGGACAGACAGACCATAAAAAGGCGGAATTTGTGTAGGAGGTGGAGTAGTTTATGATCGATCTTGCTCATCTTAGAATGTAAACTGCGATTCGGGGATAGAAGCTTGTCTACCAAATTTAAGCTCGATAGCTTGGGACCGGCCGTGGCATGATGGTTAGAACACGCGACGACCATGCGGGAGATCACAGGTTCAACCACAGGCTCCAGTCATCATACAAAAAAAAAAAATTCTTTGAAGATAGAAGTAAGCATACCTTATTTCAGCTCGATAACTACGGCAGTAATCGCGGGGACAGACAGATAGATAGACGGACATCTTTAAATCGACTTAGAATTCGACGCTGAGCGTTTATACATAAATATATTATCATATCTACTACGCCTTCTTATGGGTGTTACTAATGGAAGAACAAAATGAATGTACTCCTCGCCATTTCCTTAATCTGGTCAATACAAAAAGTTTTGTTTGCCCCCTACTCCGAAGCCCAATTTCAATTCGAAAATTTTTCGGGCTTCAGCGATTCCATTCAACTCACAACAATTTCCAGTCGATTTCATAATGCATACGAAGATAGTACTCTGCAGAAACGATAATGATACCAAATACCTTTCGAAGGCTGGATTTTTCCTTTTCTGTGGGGAGAGCTTTGTCATTTAGACCCTTTCTTAGCGCATAAAACAGAAAGGCGTATCAACTTTTCAGGGATACTTAACCGAGTCTTCTAAGATCTTAATTGGACGGTCGAACGCTACTTTAAAATCGACTAAACGTTGATATGTGTCGATGTTAATTTTGGTCTTCGCCAGGTTGTTTTGTGAATATCTGTTCGGTCTTAGATTAAGCTGGCCTAAAGAAGAGATGATAAGATCTAGTTAAGTTCGATTAGATAGGCTTAACAGCTTTGCGAGCAGGCCATCGACAAACGCGGCTTTGCTATTATTAACCTGTGCGATAGCCAGACTGAACTAGCTTTTCTTCGATGGTGGACAAAACTGTTGTAGACAAATTTATAAGCGTTCTAGTAAATTGTATTGGTTAGAAGCACACCTACTGAGTTGATCGGCACCCCTGAAATGTCTGTATCACGGCTCTAGGGAGCGTCTGCGGTCTTATGGCAATCCTTTTTTGGGCTTCCTAGGACCCCAACACCCCCCGAAAATATCTTTAATTTTGAGTACTCGCACATAGGGGGTTATCATATAACCCAAGCGGCCCCTTTTGGAGACCCCCTTCTCAAGACGCCATGAAGGGAAACAGACATTTCAGGGGTACCGATTAAATAAGCATCAACGATTAACTTAAACGCTGAAAAAAGGCATGTCAAAACATAAAATATTTAAATGGACTCCGACTTCGATGACTGGCGTGATTTTTCGCTTGCGGTGCCTTCGGGAAGAGTACAAAAATGTACCCTCCATGTTTATATCATACTCGACGTGTTCGTTACCGAATTCCTATCAATATCTTTGCATTTGGAGTTCCCTGTTCTGGTTGAAAAGGCGTTTCTTCTCTCCCCTCTTCTCCTTATGTCGTTTCCTGACAGAGCGCATTAACGTTGGATGCAGAAATGCCTTGCGTTATTTTCTCAGACAATACGACATTTTTCATTGTACCAGGACTTGTTTGAGAGTGGTTGTTCATGTCTAAATACAATATGAACAATGTTCTGCCATTATATGTCGTTAACATCATAAGCAGGTGCGTTTGTTTGCAGTAATTGAGACAGTTGGTTGGACTAGGCATTGGCTATCTCGGGGTATACAGCTGTGCGATGTCCCTTGTTTTTGGTTTTTGAGTTGCAACAAGATGGTGATTCGAATTATATATTTGCTCCACGCATCACATGGACGTTTGCGACACATCTTTTTATTAGGGGTGGATATCCTTGCGAATATGTATATCTTGAAATATGGTTACTTCTTCTATGGGCTCATAAAATGCATAGTTATTGTTATTATATTTGCATTTCTTCGGGTCGTGCACACAATTCAATAGTAATTATAGGGTTAAATCCCAAGACCGTTACAAATTTATCATCAGAAGCCTTTGTTACGGAATTTATGCTTTCCAACATGCACATCCAACGTAGATATCAACCGATAATGGTACTTACTTACTTACTTAGCTGGTACCGATAATGGTACATGACCATAAATTTTAGCAAAATGGTAATGATGATTTGATTTTACCCATAACTGCGCTTTTTATCAATTGCCCAAAAATTATATTTAACATGTAATTATAAAAAAATATTTTATGTTTTATTAAGTAAATTCTATGTATGTTTTATGCTATTTTTTGTAACGAATCCCTCAACTCGAATTTAAATTGAAAACCTCTTGTCTTCGGTTTTTTTTTTATTTTGCAAACTTCACTGCTATGGGAGTATTACAATATCACCTACAACATCAATCAACGCTAGCTATGTAGTATCTAAATTGCCAATAAGCTAAGATATCTTTTTGGCACGTGCTTTGTAAAGCTAAACTCCCACTACACACTGGAGCAGCTTTGGTATCTGTCATAAAAGGAAAATGTTACAAATAAATATTAATTTTCTGATTTAATTCGCAACTCAACGCTGGAAAAAAAAACAAGAAAAACTTTCACCGTTATTTTTTTGCAAAAAAAAATATTCTATATAAAACAGGAACAACAACGACTGAATGAAATGTGGAAATATTGTTTAGATTATTCTCTGGAGTGAAAACAATAAATTACACTCGACGACGACGACGGAACTCAGCCAAATATTTATAAATGAAGTGGGTTGGGCGGTGGAGTGCGAGTGCGTCATTGTGGCGTATGAATGTTGTACGACCATCTAGTTTTAAAAACTGCCAACATAACGGCAGAGAGTGGCTGTCAGTGATTCTAACACCCCCCACTGATATTATTACAAACCAATGCTGGGTATAGATTGTCGTTTGTTTATATAGTACAACATGTTTTAAGCTCAGTAGCGCGGAGGTTTTGGGCCTTGTGAGAGTGTATAGTTGTGGAAATGACTACAGCTTCCAGAATGTCGCTTAAAATTGTTTTAAGATCGCGAGTAGAAAAGGTGTATAAAAACTAGTTGGCTAATTCAAGCAGTGTTGGTCTATATCTATATATATAAAAGGCTTGGGTGACTGACTGATCACTCCCCAGCCCAAACGGTTAAAGCTAGAACCGTGAAATTTGGAATGTAGGTTTTTTTAATGACATAGGCACGCACTAAGAGGGGATTTTTGTAAATTCGGACTGCAAGGTGGTAAAATGGGTATGGCTCCACACCATAAAACTCGAATTTTGAAATGGCTGTATACTCGTATTTTGAACCATTATAGGTACGTAGTTGAGATTTGGTACGTATATCGGTCGTCTAAGAACAAATAGTTTGTTTGTGAAAAGTGGGCGGTGCCACGCCGCTTATTCGTTATATGGGCCAAATAAATAGACCGATTGCAATTATATTTTCTTTCTTTGATATTGTCCATAGAGCCTCTACCATAGTATATATGAAAACATAGTTAGACAATGGGTCGTGGCACCGCTCACACAAACCGAAATTTCAATCGGTCACATCTCACGAGCCAATAGAGGTATGAAGACGAGATTTGGTATATTTGTTACTGGTACAAAGAGGATTGCGTCTCGCTGAAAAATGGTGGGTGCCACGCCTCTTTTGAATAAATTATTTTATCGGTCTTTATAATAAACCGATTGTAATTTGTTTAACAAATTCTATACTGACATACTGACGGACTGATCACTCCCAGCCCTTCCGTGCCGTATGTGAGGTGATAGAGGCCAATCAAGGGAAAAGTGGTACTATCAGGGGAGAATGATAATTTTTTTGAGTAATTGTGCGATACGTAGGGGATTTTTCAAAATACGTATTTTTAGTTCTAATAAGGTCGAATAAAGGGCAATAGGCTAAGAGTAGAATAGCGAGAATTGGGGAGAATATTTATTTTATGGAGTAGTATGCGATCTGTAGGTATTTTTAGAATTTAGTATTTCTAGAGGTAAGAAGGTCGAGAAATGGATAAAAACTGGTACTGTTGCCGAAACCCGTTGGCTATTAGTAGAATCGCGGAAATGGCATTTCGTTGTTTAGGGGTAAAAAGCGGAAAATAGATTAAACAGGTACCACCATACAGCTATTGCTGAAAACTGTACGTGAAATTAGACCCAAAAAGAAGAAGTTCTGCATCATTCGTTTTGTCAAGTTACATGCCATAATAATTTAATATGGATTTGAAGTCAGTAAGTATCGTATAGGGGAATTTGCCACGTTTTAGGCTCTTATGTTTAACATACATACAAAATAAGGTGGCGTATGATTATCATAAGAATTATTTGACGTAAATTAAACGCCACGGAGTTTTATTGTAACCGCTACAAAATAAACCTAGTTTAAAATCATTTGATGAATGGAAAAGTGAATCTGTTGCTTATGTAGGAAAACGTTATATGAACAGATTAAAGGAATTGTAATTCATAATTTTTTTTAATTTGTTTCAGCTAAATCGGAGTAGTGGTTTTCGAGTTATGTCAAACAAAAGATCCTAAAACCTAACAAATTCCCCTTTACGATACTTACTAACTTCAAATCGATATTAAATTGTTATGGCATGTAACTTGACAAAACGAGTGATACAGAACTTTTCCTTCTTGGGGCTACTTTCACGTGCAGTTCTCAGAATTAAGTCCCAAATCAATGAGCTGAAAAATTTTGTACTGTTTAATATACGTCCAGTGTTTCATCTACATTGAAATTCTATATAAGCAATTATTGTCTTAAAATATACAAAAATTCAAGAGAACATCAAAAATAAATCAGCGCCTATTAAAAGGCCCTCCAGCTGCCTCTTTGCGAGCCAAGATGCCACCATGGATATTTCAACTCATAACCTATACAGATGTATAATATTGCAAATATACAGCTGTAGCAAAACTCAAAACAACAACAACAATATTATTAATTTACACATAGAAACATATGAAAACTTTGCTTTATCTCACTAGAGACACAATCAAAACTTTGTGTCAAAAATTTTGTGAAATTTCCTAAACGCAGTCAAAGTGAAACAAACATAAATAAGTGTGGTATGATGAGTACCAATACAAGGTTTTAAAATAAATAAATTTGAAATGAAGACAAACTCAGTTAACTGAACAACATTGGTTTGTACTATTATTCTAACTCAGGACCAGTTGTGATTTAAGATGAGAATATTTTTGGTCAGATTTTAAAATTTTGAATTTAAAACTTGTTAATATAAAATAGACGGAAATAAATAGGATTATTGAAATACTAAATTTACAAATTTTTAACATTTTACTGTGCGGCAATATATCGAGATTTGAAATATTTTCATATGTCGTCATAAATTATTAAAATTATTCAGCTATTCGCTAGTACATCCATGTTAAATAAAATACGATGTAATTTGGTATTGAAGCGAAAAACTACATATTACATCAAAAATGTCACCTTGCATAAATGTGTTCGAGTGGGTGACATGGTTTAATGACGTCGTTCATAAAATTACACTATTTTCCCTTGATTTCTTAGCACAGTAGCAGATAACCGGCGGCCATATTAAAACTTAAACAAAGGTTGTCTATTAATTATTCCTTACCTTTACCCAACCTATTATTTCTACCTGACTAAATTCACTTGCCTTACGACTAAGCGACTGCGCCGGCTGCAATCGTCGACTTCATTATGTGTGTAAATGAAACTGTGATGAGGATGATGATGACTGCAATCTAAACTAAGTTGTCATTTCTTAATAATGATATTTCTACGAAGAGGAGACAACAGTCAGCGACGTCGTCATCTGTGTGGTTGGTGACGTTACATAACAGAAGTATAATATTATGATTGTTACGTTGCTAAGATGAGTATATTTAATATCAAATCTAAACTTTCTGTTACACAATGAAATTGTAAAGGGTTGTGCAAATGGGATTTTGTACACTAAAATGAATGTATAAATAGTGGCAATACTGGAGTAATTTTGTCTATGCGTACAAAATGACCTTGCCAACGCAACCGCTGCACCATAATGCGTCTGACAACGTCAATGTCATTGTACAGCTCGTACGGCTCATGATTCATACGACGTCGATAATCTCCATTAACGATATTTTACGGAGTATTTTTCTCTCGAATACTGCCAGAATCGATTCATCCGCTTGTGTCATAACCCAGGATTCTGAACCATACATTAAGACAGGTAGAACCAGTATCTGTTATAGCTGGATTTTTTATCGTCGACGAAAATATGGTACGTGCCGATCTATTTCTCTTGGGTTATTTCCAGTATTTGCCAAAGTGTGTATATCTGGTCAGTTGTTGATTTACCATTTCTAAAGCCACACTGATAAGGCTCGATCAGGTTGGATAACACTATTTTTAGTCTTTTATATAGCACACTCGACAGAACCGTATATGCGATGGCTAAAAGGCTGATCCCGCGGTAGTTGGAGCATACACTTGGATCACCTTCTTTACGCACCGGACATAATACGCTTAGATTCAATCATTGGGCATGCACTCATTAAGTCAAACCATGCATTGAGCTGGTGCATGCTCGTTATCAGCTCCTTGCCTCCGGACTTGCAGAGCTCTGCCGGAAGTCCGTCGGCACCGGCTGCTGTATTATTTTATAGGCGCGATATTGCTCTTCTTACCACGGCTTGACTTGGTGGTGGGCAATCTAAACCGTCGTCGACAAATGGCGTGAAACCTTCACGTGCGCTGCCTTCTGGAACCAGCAGTTGCTGGAAGTGTTCTCTCCATATATGCAGCACACACACGTAACTGTGACCAGATTTCCATCCTTGTCCTTACAGGAGGGGAGCCCATTACCATAGCCTTCTTCTTCTGGTAAAATGTTCGTGCTTCAACTCTATCTCTGTATCGCTCTATAACCTCGTTCTCCCGTTTCTCATCTTACGTTTTTTTCGCCTAAATAGCTGTCTCGCCTGTTTTACTTTCTAATTGTGCCATTCCCTTACAGTACGGGTTACAATTGGCTGTAGCATTGCCCTATAAACAGCATCTTGTTCCTCAGATGCTATGTGACATTCTTCATCGTACCATGATTGGTCTGAGCGCCGTTTTTCATATCCTAGCACGGTTGTTGCGGCGGTTGCCATGGAATGCGCAATATGCTGCCACTGTGTATCGGGAACGTCAGAAGTAGAGGCGTTGTGTCGTAGAAGTTGGGAGAGCTGGTTGGAGTAGGCAGTAGCTATCTCTGGGGTTTGCAGCTTCGGGATGTCCAGCTTTCTTTGTGTTTGGTTACGTCCGTTTTTCGCTCTGCTCAATCTTCCTCAGATGCTATGTGACATTCTTCATCGTACCAGAATTCGTCTAAGCGCCGTTTTTCATATCCTAGCACGGTTGACATGGAATGCGGAATATGCTGTCAATGTGTATCGGGAACGTCAGAAGTAGAGGCGTTGTGTCGTAGAAGTTGGGACAGCTGGTTGGATCGTCATCGGATCGGATCATCGACTTTATCTTCCGTCGGGGCATGAGCACAAATCAGCGTGATGTAGAAATATTTCGCCCGGATGCGAATGGTGGTTATTCGGGCACTTACAGGGTTAAACCACGAGACCAGGTGTCGAAGTCTCTTGCCGACTATGAAACCACATCCAAATTCGTGTCTTTCTGCATGGCAGCTGTAAAAAATGTCACAGTTCTTTCGTCGTGTGCATCCTTGTCCCGTCCATCTCATTGCCTGTATGGCGGTGATGTCAGCCTTGTATTTGTCGAGGACATCCGCCAGTTGGATAAAGGCACCATCTCTGTAAAGAGTTCGGACATTCCAGGTACATATTCTTAAATCATGGTCCTTATATCGTTTGCGGGGGTCGTCAACATTTGGGTGGGATCTTGTTTTTTCTATTCTTCGTGTTTTCATAATAAATTTTGTTTAAGGAGATTGGCTTATTAGGCCACCGCTCCCGATCCTAGTTTCTTGGGGCAGCCAAAGCCACTAAGAGCCTGTGTTGTGCTTCAGTAACTTCTGTTACCTACTTCCTAAGACGCATCGATGGTAGCATGCCGATTAGGTTACTCAACATTTCGCCTTCTAACTCTAGCTAACTTCTAAGCGGTTGCTTTAAGGTCATTGCCCGGGGAATACTTGGTCTAAGACTATATGTCCTTTATAACTTCCAAACAGTCAACTACACAATATCTGAATATTGTCTGTTAAATTATCTTGTAATAGTGCAATAACCCTTAGAAACCCTACCATGCAACTCTTGAATGCATCTCCTATCATCTTTTTTTGTAAGTATACTGAATTCAGTCATCATATTATGGACTAAAATTTAGGTAGACCCTACTGTTTTACTCTTCTTCCTTCCCATGTTGTATCACTCCGTTTAAATGCAACAAATGCAAATTCAAATCAAACTGTCACAAACTAAAAACTAAAACTCAAGTAACAAACACAATCAACAGTATTAGACAACCTGTGCCGCCCCAAAAGTACACAAAACAAAATAAAGGAAACACTATTTTCAAACTTCGGGTTAGAGACTTGAATTTTTTTTACAAAATTTTCCCTTTTGCAGTCAGACAAATCAAGTTCATTAAATGTCAAATGTCTTCCTCAAACACACACTCAACGGGAAAATCTATTAATAAGTTTTTGGGGGCACAATATTACACAAAAAGATATTGTTGATATTCTCAACATTTGTGTTTCCCGGTGATCTTTACATTTCGAATGTCCAGAGGATAAAAGAGTTGGCACAAGTAAAGTTCAATGAAATGCTTAGTATTGCATGTTTTGTTTGTTGTTTCATAACGAAGGTTGAAGAATGGACTGAGAGTGCTGCAACAACTGCAACTGCAACTGATGATTACAATGATGCAAAAGGATTGTGTTAAGCAGGGTAAGGGTTTGTGTAAAGTGTGTAAAACTTTAGTAAATCTTGTTGATCAAAAAGCAACAAAAAACTAGAAGGATGTAAAGAGTAAAGTCAAATGTTCATAACTTTTGTTACTACAACTTTTACTACGGTTGCTGTGCTGCTGCGTTGGTGGCGTTGTTAGTAGTCGTGTTCTTCCCTTTCTGAATCACATTCCTCCTGTTGGTTGACTTCCGCTCTTGGCGCTGGCACAACTCCTACTGCTATAGCTGCGGCTCTACCCTTACTGATGATGATGATGATGAAGTGCAGGTTTTACACCAGCTTAAACTTATTTCTTTACTTCATGGCAACATTGGACGTCAAATGCATTATGAGTTGTCTTAAGGGATTTCGCAAGAAGTGAGATTTATTAAAATACATATGTATATATGGATGTACTTCGAGGTATGAGAGTACGTACGAGTATACACTAGGGTGATCAATTATTCGGGTTTTTGCGAAAACCGGTTTTCGAATTATTCGAAAAATGACAATTAAAAAAAACCGGTTGCTTTTTTTGAAATTCACAAAAAACCGGATAATCCGGTTTTCAAAAGTATGCCAAATAACAAATTAAAACACAATTTTAGACCAAAAATTTTATTAAAAAATAACAGAAAACAATTCAATTATACCTATAAGAAGTAAACTTTCAGTTTAATTATAATTACAATGCATAACATTAGTGAGATCAGTTTGATTTTTTAACAAAGACAAACGAAACAAAACAATTCATTTGTAAATACTTGATTATATATAAATATATTTAATTTAATCTTTAGTTTTCCCTAAAGTAACATTTAAGAAATAAGATACAATTTAAGTGCTTGAGTGTATACCTATTTTTTTCTTTGGTTTTTATAAAACTTGACGTCGTTATAGGCGTTTAATAATCTGACAAGGTTTGCCGCTCTTATCCATATACAAAAATCATTTTTATTTGAATATTTTGGAAATGCGTCACTAATTGGGAGTTTACTCGTACTTAAATACAAAATGAGAGTATTCAGGTTTGTAAAGACATTTCCAAAGGTTTAAGGGAGTCACTAAGCACAGACAAAGTTGCGATATTATTTTCACTAAATGGTTTCAGTCCTAAGTCCAATAAAGTATGATTCACACATTTGTGCAAGTTTAAAAATTGAGAAACCATATTGGCCGTAGAATTCCAGCGGTGCTCAACATCATGGATAAGTTGAAGCTCCTTATTAAATTGGTCTTTTACAAACATTTTTCTTTCGCTTTTCAGCCGACTTATTAAACATTGAAGATTTATAAAACTGACAATTAGGTTGTTCGGCCGAAATAATGGAAAAAAGCATGTACGAGTACATATTTAACACAATTATGAATAAATTTAAATAAAAAATATCGAACGCCAAAAAACCGAGATTCGACAAAAAATAACCGGATTATTCGATATTCGAAAAATAGGGATTTAAAAAAAACCGACGGTTTTTATGAGTGAAAAAAACCGAGTAGTCGGTTTCTGATAACCGAACTGATCACCCTAGTATACACCCATATATCAAGGGTATATGGAAAGTATGCAAGTGATTTGGTTTGTTTGTTGAATCACACAAAAGAGAAGTTGATAAATTTTAAAATCACTTTTTAACTGAGTGAAATTCACTTTGATGTGGTGTTAAAATATGATGACAGGTTGTTCACTTCCTTATATTGCTGCTGCACCACGTTATAATATTTAATGGTTAATTTGTGTGTTTTGAAAAATTGTCATAAATTTGATCAGAGTCTCTTCCAGTGATGTATTTTAATAACGTGTGCATTAACATTCGCTTTATTGTACTTACAGTTAATGAAAGAATTTTTTTTGCTTATCTTCAGCTGAATTGTAGCTAACGCTTGAATAAATTATATTCTTCTTCTTTAACGGCAGCAACAACAGAAATTTATCTATCAGTAGCCGAAGGTGGAACAAAATGTCAAGTGCTTCGTTCATTTTCGCTCCGTAGATAGTTCGTCACACCAAGCTTAGTTAACAGCTCTTTCACCTGGTCTATCCATCAGAGTTTTGGCCGCCCCCTCCTGCGCCGCCCATCGAGCTAATTGCCGAAGACTTTTCGAGCTGGATTATTTTTATCTATTCGTAAAACGTGTCCAAGCCGGCCCATTCGGTCTATTAGAACGTGCTTGACTACGTGGATGTCGTTGTACAGCTCATGGTTCATTCGACGACGGTGCTCGCCGTTAACGATGATGGGTCCAAATATTTTGCGTAGTATTTTTCTTTCGAAGACTCCCAGAATAGATTGATCCTCTTGTATCTTTACACAGAATTCTACGGTGTAGAGCAAGACAGGCAGGATCAGTGTCTGGTAAAGTTTTATCTTTTTTCTTCGAGAAAGGGCTTTCTCATTAAATCGCTTGCTTAGCGCATAGTAGCAGCGCTTTGCGATCTATACTCGTCTTTTGATTTCCAGGCTGACATTATTATATTTGTTCATGTCGGGGCCAAGGTAGAAAAAATCATCTACTACTTCAAAGTTATAGTTCTCAACGTTCACGCAGCGTCCAAACGAGTAAACTCTTTGTTCGTTGAAACAAATACCTTGGTTTTGTCCTAATTAATTACCAGACCCACTGACTGTTGACTGCTTCTCAACGCTGGAAAAGGCTGCAGTATTACGGCCAGTAATATCGATATCATCGGCATACGCGAGCAACATGTGACTTTGTTAAAGATGGTGTTAGTTGTGTTTACTACAGCCTTCCACATGATCATTTCCATAATGATGTTAAAGAGATTGCATGACAGACTATCGCTTTGTCTAAAGCCTCACTTGGTAGAATATCTGGTCGGTTGTGGACTTATCAGGTCTAAAGCCACACTGATAAGGTCCAATCAGGTTAGCTGAAATGGACCTTAGTCTTTCATAAAACACACCACAAGACGTTGTAAGCGATAGGAAAAGGGGTGATTCTGCGATAATTGGTACACACACTTGGATCGCCTTTCTTAAGCATGGGACATAGAAAACTCAAATTCCAATCATCGGGCATGCATTCGTTAAGCCAAAACGTGTAAATGAGCTGATGAATGCACGTCGACGGCTTTAAAAAATTCTACCGGCAGTCCGTAGCCCTACGCAGCTTTATTATTTTTAAGCCGTGGCTCAGTGGTGGACAGTCTACTCCGACATCGATGATTGGCGTGATTTCAGCACTTAAGCTGCCTTCGGGAACGAATAGAGGTCGAAAGTGTTTCCTCCATATTTGCAGCACACTCTGAGTATCCGTGACTAGGTTTCCGTCTTTTTCCGTATAGTTCGGGATCCCTGTTCCACAACCTTTACTGTTAACCTTTTGGTAAAACTTTCGGGCTGAAATTTTCGATATCCTGGCTTTCTATTTTCTTTCATAGACGCTTTTTCCGCCTGAAGAGTCGTGTCGTCTTTCTCCTCTTCTTATCATAACGCTCCTTCAGAGCACGCGTTGTCGTCTGTTGCAGCTTTGCCCTGTATGCAGCACCCTTTTCTTCAGACATTTCGCGACATTCTTAATCGATCCAATGCTTTTTTTCATAACCCAGTACAGCTTCAGTGGTTATAGAATTCGCAATATGCTGCCTCTGGGTGTCAGGACCATCAGCATTAGGGGGTTGGTTCAAAGTAATTGAGAGAGTTGGTTGGAGTAGGCATTGGCTATATCGGTGGTATGCGGCTTTGTGATGTGGTGTGCGGCTTTGTAATGTCCACTAAACTTCAAGAACATCAGAGTTAGGGGGTTGGTTCGAAGTAATTAAGAGAGTTGGTTGGAGTAGGCATTGGCTACCTCGGTGGTATGCGGCTTTGTGATGTCTAGTTTCCTTTGCGTTTGATTCTGTGATTTTTACCTAGGCTGCAGCTAGGTGGTGATCCCAGTCAATGTTTGCACCGCAGGAATAGGGAATATCCATTTTACCTTGAGAATATTTTCATACGTGAGTTTGGTTCCACTCACTACCATATTTTTTGCCAACGCGAAGCTAACTAGTCTGAATTCATTATATGAGGTGCTGTTGTGCAGCCAGCGTTTTCCAATTGCTAAACCAAGAGCATCTTCCCTTCCTATTTTAGCTTTTAAATGTCCCAGAACAATTTTAAAGTCATACATTTCTCCTAGGCGCTTATAGAATGCATCTTTAATGTCATCGTGTTTGTGTTTCGTCGGGGCGTGTACACAAATATGTACAAATATTTCGCCTTGATACGAATAGTGGCTATTCGGTCACTTATATGGTTAAACCGCCAGATCAGATGCCAAAGTCTCTTGCCGACTATGAATCCACATCCAGATACGTGTCTTTCTGCATGGCAGCTGTAAAAGATGTTACAGTACTTTCGTCGTATGCATTCCTGTCCCGTCCATCGCATTTCCTGTATTGTATTGTATTTGTCGAGGACATCCGCCAGTTGGATAGAGGCGACATCTCTGTAGAGAGTTCGGATATTCAAGGTGCATAACAGTAAATCATCGTCCTTATCATTTGAGGGGTTCGTCGGCCTTTGGGGGAGTTCTTGTTATTTCTTTTCTTTGTATTTTCATAATAGTATTTTATTTTAGAAGAGTAGGTTATTTGGCTACCGCAATCAATCCTAGTTTCTGGGGGCTGCCAAAGCCACTAACAGAGCCTTTGTGTTGAGCTTCAGTAACTTCTGTCACATAATTCCTAAGACGGTGGTAGCATGCCATTAGGTTACTCATGGAACGTATGTTCAATGGCATTGCACTGAGAATTCGTGATCTCTTGGACGTTGTGAGTTGCTTGAGGACCTCCAAAGAGAGCTTCTTGTTATTCCCAAGGGAATTACGATAAAAAATACTTAAATAAATGACTAACTTTAATATATCCATGGAAAATCAAGTTTCTGTCGGCTGAAAAAGCGAATGAAATTTTTTGTCCTAGAGAGAATTCAATTCTATACGCTAATGGTACTGAGCGATACGCAAAGATGTATCATTTTGTTTTAGTAGAACTCGCGCAGGGAACATTGCGTACATGTCTTAACATACAGTGTAATTTAAAACACTTTTATGAAGTAATTGGCATGCAATTTGTTTAAGAACTTAGTTAATTCATACTTGTGCCCTTAATTTGCAATAATAAAGCATTGTTATGTCCACTTATCTATACGTGCATCTAACAAACTCTATAAATTTCTCAATGCTGATTTAATTAACCAAAATGGCACAAATTCACCTCAGCGAAATCAAATGCAAACATTCATATATGTATTACCTTCAGTTCAACGAAATCTTTAAAAAGATTTCTGTTAGTCCTCGCAAGTTGACTTATATCGAATAACTGGAAAATTTCAATTATTTACCTAATTTGGAGTCATGCTTATTTGTTTTTAATGCCAATTCAATTTTACGCGCCTTTCAATAAAATTTCGCCTGCATTGCAAAAACCTTGCAATAGGAAATGGACTCGAATCGATTTTACAAGAGGTGCCAATTAGCGAACGAATGTGTTGTATGGATTAATTTTACCCACGAAATAATATCAATCATACGCTCCAATAAACTGTAGTGCATGTTCATTTGGCGGCGCTCAACAAAATGGAGCTTAATCTGTGTTGTGATGCCTTTCTCCTTTGTTGTTGTTAAGCACTTATTGCTGTTGTTGTTGCTTCATTATGTATGGTTTATTATTTATTATTTTGCATTGCATTTAAATGAATTTATGCAAAGATGTTTTCACACCATTTGCTATGTGTTCTATACAATCACTTATACTGCACACAATCACAGACGTGTGTGTGTGTGTGTGTGGTGCAAGTGGTGTTACGAATACGGCTATGATTCACATGTGAATAACAATCACTCAAGTGATGCAACAGCAGCACCTTTGAAATATTTCATTGTTATGGCAAATAGGTTGAACCTTTACTTATAAAATCATAGAGGAATTGATTGCTACGAAATAAAAAACACAAACCAATATAATTGTATAGGGGTACTTAAGAGAGTGAGAGAGCAACTGTGATTTCCCAATGCATCTGGGTGTTTTTTATGTATGTAAAAGTAATGATTAAAAATTAATATTACATAACACCGTAGATGTGTAGTAACTTACAAGGGAAATGTACACATAAACTAGGGACTCAGAAAAGTAACTCATACTTTTTCAGTCTATACTTTTTAACTGATATTTTTAATATGTAAGCAATGTGGTCTTAGCATGGTAGGCTGTCGCCTTGTCTTAGGCCTAGTCTGGTAGGAAATGGCTCATTAAAGCCCTTGCAACCAAGTAATGATCCAAGCCAATGTTAGCACCAAGGATATATTAATATAATTATATTTTATTTAGTTAAGAAACATTATTAAGGATCAGTTAAATAGATCCCTTTTAAAGGAAAAATTTTAACTAATTTGCACTTTTTTGTGAAAAAAAATTACTTTTATTTTTCTGACATCAAATCTCTTATCAAGTATTATCAGTCATTTCGTTTTTTTTTTGTCTTGTTATCATTTCTAATTCCATCCCACTCTTTCATGCTATTTCCCTTCTTGACGTTGTTATATTATGTTTATATGTGGTTTCACACAACTGTGTGTGCTAGTAATAAACCAATGTGGCGCTATTATTACAACATGAAATACTAGCGGGGAGCAACAATTTACTGTGTTTGTACATTCAGCTACTACATGTGCGCTCAGTACAACCACATACAACAACAGATTCTATGGGGGGCATTGAAATGCGTTTTTAACTATCTACTCCAGGGCCAGTGGTGGAAGTACTTCAGTGCCACTGCAACGACTAACTGCAAATATTTTCCAATCCATTAATCATAAAAAAGTGCATTGAATCGAAATATTTTTCGCGCGATTTCAAGCGATAAACACAATTGTTGTAAAGCTTTTAAACACCCACACAAACAAAAGCTATCACACTGCCCCACTAGAGGCAAACACATGCTGCAGCAAAAGTTGCAGTAATAAAGGGCAAACGATGAAATTTGGAAGGCTAATTCATCGAATGGCCTTAGAGGGTAACATCTCAGTGTGCCATTCGAATCAGTTTCGATTTCGAATTTGCTTCGCTTCTTTGTATATTTTTTTTCGAAATGGATATCAGTTACGGATGCCACTCGAACGTATTGTCAGCCGAATAAAAATATATGGAGTATTTCATTTATAGTTTTTCGGAATTATATCTTCAGTTACACATAGCAGTTGCATGATGGTTGGAGCCCGCGACTGTGATACGGGTGACTTGGGTTTGAGTCCTATCTATGTTTTTTTTTAATGACTAAATGACTCATTATATGTAATAAGATAAATTAAGTTTCTCAAAATAGTGTTTAAGTTTCTGACAACAATTTAGGATCACGGAATGCACCAACTCTTAATTTTTGGTACAGAAGAATGTTATATATAAAGGCAATGCTTCGATATTTCATAATTGACGAATATTTTTAATAATAACTTTATATAATATATAAGTATTTTGTGGAATTGGCTCACAGTTATAAGTGCTGCCATAAAACACTTTTAAACATACTTTGAAAACACTTCCTTAACTCGACAACAATATACAAATATCTATATTGCCGATTACTATCTGTATACAAATATCACCTCATGTAGTACTTAAAATCATTTTGTTCGCCTTCATTTGCACAGCTGAAGTGTGTATCAAATTGCTTAAAAAAATTGCTCTATAGCAAAAACACTTTTGGCATGCCCCGCACAGTGCTGTGACATAATCCCCACGGACATAAACCCCAAAAAAATTGACTCAAGGCGCAATTGACTCAAGAACTAAAGCCTTTTGACCATTCCAAACGTCGTCAATGGCCAGAATGGTGGCAACAAATGGCAACAGTGGATGACCAATTTTCGAAGAAAACCATCTTCAGTGATGAGGCACATTTTCACTTCCGTGGATACGTCAATAAGCAGAATTTCCGCATTGGAGCGAATGATAATCCAAGAGTGATTGTCGAAAAACCGATGCACCCACAAAGAGTAACTGTTTGGTGCGCTTTATGGGCGATCAGGCAGTTACTGTGAATGGTGTTCGCTATCGTGAGATGATAACGAACTTTTTATGGACCGAATTGGAAGATATGGATGTGAACGATATGTGGTTTCAACCGGACGGTGCCACATGCCATACAGCTAACGAAACAATGGCTCTTTAAAGCGACAAATTCAATGACCGTGTTATCTCATGTGGTGGCTATCCCAATTGGCCATGATCATGTGATTTGACACCGTAGGACTTCTCTCTTTGGGGTTATTTGAAAGAAAAGATGTACGTCGGTAAGCCAGCAACAATTCAAGAGCTAAAGAATGAGATAATTCGGCACATTAACGGCATAGAACCTCAATTATGCCTCAGCGTCATCAAAAATTTGGACCATCGGATGGAGGTGTGTCGCCGAGGCCAGTTGGCCGATGTTTTGTTCCGTACATAATTGAACCATACCAATATTATCATAATAAAAAGAAATGATAACAATTTCCTAAACAATTTTTATTCTATTCAAAATCAACATCGGCCCTTCAAATTAAACCACCCATTATTTTAACTTTACTGACAAAATTCTGAAAAACAAGTATTCAAAATTCTGAAAAAGTATGAGCAATTAAAATTTAAAAATATTATGAAGGATATAAAAAAAACCTTGTAGTACTGACTTCAACAACAGTACTTTATGATAAAATAAAAGTACTTTATGATACAGTAAAAATAATAGTTGGCACAAATTAAGACTTTTTGGTACCAGAGAAGTTCTTATTAGCACATTTAATTTACTTTTTGGTACAATAAAGGTACTCTGCGGTACAATTAATTGTTCTTTTTGTGTATAATCAAAGTACTTTTTAATACCATGAAAGTACTTTACAATACAATAAATTGCTCCTTTTAGTGCAATGAGCTCTACTTTTTAATACCAATAAAGTACGTTTTGATACCATAAATGTACTTTTTGGTACAATAATTGTTCATTTTTGTACAATAATAGTACTTTATCTCCTTGTCCTTTTAGTACAATAAATGTACTTTTTTATAGATTAAATTGTACTTTTTAGTATTGAGTATTATGTGTGTATCAAATATTATCGCTCTCCCTTCGCCCAAATATGTATAGAGAATAACAATTTCGTCAGTAAATTTAAACCTAAAGTGCCGAGTCCTATCTTTGGACCTAATTTCATCTCTCTGGGGCTAAAATACAGTTTATTTAAGCCCCTCCGCCCAAAATAAATATACCCTTCACTCCGTTCGTTCTATGGCGATTTAAATATGGCCATTCGTCTGTCTCTCCCCGCGATTACTGTCGTATTCTAAGATCTCTTGAGCTGAAATTTGGTATGCAAGCTTTTATTTCTAAGCGGAGGTTAACTTATAAGAGGAGCAAGATCGGTCACGAACTACTCCCATGTCTCATACAAATTCCCCCTTTTCGGGGGTGCTGTCTGTCTGTCCAGAATATTGCAGTCGTAGTTTATGACCTATCGAACTGATATTTAGTATGGAAGCTTGTATCGTCCGTCATTCAAAAATTACAGCTATCTCCCATACAAACTCCCCTTTTTAGGTGGTATGCAAGCTTTTATTCTCTAATCAGAAGTTAATGACCGAGAAAACTACTCCCGCCTCCCATACAAACTCCTCTATTTTGAGGATGTCCGTCTGTCTGTCCTCATGGTAGCAGACGTAGTTTAAGAGCTATCGAGATAAAATTTGGTATTTTCTAAAAAAAACTTTAAGCTCTATGATAAGCAAGATCGGAAAGAACTAATACATCTCCCATAAAAACTTCCCCTTTTAAGTGTGTCTCTCTGGCTGTCTCCGCGATAACAACCGTAGTTTAAGATCCATCGAGATACAATTTGTATTAAGATGAGCAAGAGCGGAGATAAACAACTCCCATTCCGAAGTTTAAAATTGTTAGTAGATTCAAATTTGCTAAGTTAGAATAGTTAAAACCAATCCCGATTGCTTAATGAGTCTTTAAAGTGTAGGAACTACACCTAATGATGCAGATAATGGTATTTCTGAAAGTCTGGTATTCACAACAAATATGTTTGAAATAAAGTGACATTATTTGCAATTTATGAATAACTATACATACGGGTTAGTTTTGTTTCCGATAGGAAACCAATTTAAGTTTAAATTAATGTTTGGTTTCCAATATAAATTAAAAAAGAAGATACTGTAACCCAGGCTACTAGCCATACAATCTTATCATATATTGCAAAGGCCCTACAAACTGTCTACCGCTCATGCATTTTGCTAACATAATAATAACAACTAAATAATAACAACGAAAACAGCTAAATATTGTAGCAATCGCATTTCTGTCGTCTCTGTTATTGTATTTGTTGCTTATAAAGTGTATTATTTGTGTTTATTTACCAACATATGTGCAATTGTATATGGTGTAATATAAATAAAATAAAAAATTTCCTTCGCTACACACAAATCAGCTATGAAAGAGCTTATCGCATGCGAGTTACATATCGATACCTACAGTTTAACTATGATTCCCGGTGCCACCATTTTGAGAAGTTTTTTTTCAAGACTCGACTACTCGAAAGTTACAGTCTACAAGTCTGGTTCCACTCGCTACCATTCATCTTGCCGACGCAAAGCTAACTAGTCCAATCTTCGGAGTTGTCGTTGTGCCCTCATTATTTACAACTGCTGAACCAAAATCACCTTCTTTTCCTCTTATAGCATTTTAATCTCACTCGTCCTTGTTGCCGTCCATGTCGTACATTAAAGCATGTAGTGCCTATACACTTACAGGATTAAACCGCGGGACCTGTTGTCTAAGTCTGTTACTGAAAATGAATCTTCATCCAAATATGTGCCTTTCCGTCTATTGCATTTCTCTTGAGGCGGTAGTGTCGGCCTTATAATTGTCGATTATAGAAGGGTTTGAATGGGATGGTGGAGTTGTTTCTAATTCTAATACGCTAATACTTAACTTAAACTTAAATTCTCTTTGCACCCCATGAATGAGGTATGGGATAGCTTCTCGCGTTGTTGTGAATTAACACGCTTTCTATTTTTAGATTCACAACTAACGGCACCTACTTATTTATCGACGAATGCGAACGTCACTGTTTTGAGACGATTGAATCGACGCTTAATCCTACGAAGTTGCTGTCAAACAACATTCGAGGGGAGCCGACAATGAAAGAAAATTTTATTTATTTTTTTCTTTTTAAGATGACTGGAGCCAGGTTTGAACCTGCGATCTCCCGCATGGTAGTCGCGTGTTCTAACCACTATGCCACGGCCGGTCCACGGCTAATACTAAATATCATTTATATCGCACATACTTTGTGATATATATGTGATCTAAAACAGACGATTGATAAATCTTGTGTATGGGAGTGACCTGCTATGACGTGATGCAAAGGACTTTTATTCCTCTCTGCCCCTAGTGCCCAATCTGGGCCCCCGAATACGCTAATACTCGTATCATTTATAACGCATATACTATGTGATATATCTCTGATCTGAAACAGACGATTGATATATCATGTGTATGAGAGTGACCTACTCCCATGGGGCTACGACGTGATGCAAAGGACTTTCATTCCTCTCTGCCCGTAGTGCCCAATCTGGGCCCCCGAATACGCTAATACTAAATATCATTTATATCGCATATACTTTGTGATATATCTCTGATCTGAAACAGACGATTGATATATCTTGTATATGGGAGTGGCCTACTCCCATGGGGCTATGACGTGATGCAAAGGACTTTCATTCCTATCTGCTCCTAGTGCCCAATCTGGGCCCCCGAATACGCTACTACTACATATCATTTATATCGCAAATACTTTGTGATATATCTCTGATCTGAAACAGACGATTGATACATCATGTGTATGAGAGTGACCTACTCCCATGGTGCTATGACGTGATGCAAAGGACTTTTATTCCTCTCTGCCCCTAGTGCCCAATCTGGGCCCCCAAATACGCTACTACTACCTATCATTTATATCGCACATACTTTGTGATATATCTCTGATCTGAAACAGACGATTGTTATATCTTGTGTATGGGAGTGACCTACTCCCATGGGGCTACGACGTGATGCAAAGGATTTTCATTCCTCTCTGCCCGTAGTGCCCAATCTGGGCCCCCGAATACGCTAATACTAAATATCATTTATATCGCACATACTTTGTGATATGTCTCTGATCTGAAACAGACGATTGATATATCATGTGTATGAGAGTGATCTACTCCCATGGGGCTACGACGTGATGCAAAGGACTTTCATTCCTCTCTGCCCGTAGTGCCCAATCTGGGCCTCCGAATACGCTAATACTAAATATCATTTATATCGCATATACTTTGTGATATATCTCTGATCTCAAACAGACGATTGATATATCTTGTGTGTGGGAGTGGCCTACTCACATGGGGCTATGACGTGATGCAAAGGACTTTCATTCCTCTCTGCCCCTAGTGCCCAATCTGGGCCGCCGAATATGGTAATGCTAAGTATCTTTTATACCGCATGTATTTAGAAAGGAAATTATTTATTACAAATTTAACAAATGTATTTATTTATTGCTTTATACATCAGTATTATTCACTATTTTTCAATTATTATTCGCTATTTTTAAGTTGAAATATATTTTTTTCATATACTAACTCGTTTTGATGAATTCCATATTTGTGGCTTGTGTCTTCGCTAAAAACGTATTTAAAAAAAGTATTTAACTTCACTCCATTCAGTTTTTACCCTTTATTGGCCTTTTTACTCCTCACCTACGGAACCTACATGTCAAAATAAAAAAAGCTCTAGCTTTAGCCGTTTGGGGTGAGTGATCAGTAAGTGATATGATAGAAATTGTGATAGAGGTGCCTCTCCTAGCACGACGTTATCCTCCTTGAGCCAGTAACATATGTATCAAATCTCAACTTCATATCTCTAATGGCTCGTTTGATATGACCGATAGAAATTTCGGATTGTAGCCTATGCCGAGGCCCTACTGACAATACCACACAGTAAAAATTGCATTGTAATCGGTCAATTTATTTGCCCGATATAACGATTTTTTGAAAAGGGGCTTGACACCGCCCACTTCCTAGAGAGACGTAATCCTCCCTTTACCAGTAACATATGTAGCATATCTCATTTTCATACCTCTAATGGCTCTAGAGATATGACCCATTGAAATTTCGGTTTATGTGGGCGGTGCCACGTCCCATTGTCTAACTAAGTTTTCATATATCTTATGACAGAGGCCCTATGAACAGTATCAAACAAAGAAATTATAATTGCAATCGGTCCATTTATTTGGCCAATAAAACTATTTTTAAAAAGGGGCGTGGCACAGCCCTCTTTTCACAAAATAGTTATTTTTCTTGTACGACCAACAGATGTACCAAATCTCGACATCGAACCTATACTGATTTATGAGATACAGCCATTTTAAATTTCCAGCTGTGGTGCCACGCCCATTTTACCCCACTCGTTCCGTGTGTTTTTGTATAACTGAGCTGCCAATTGATTGAACTTACTAATTGTTGATTTGACTCCTCACTATATTAATTGCTTCATCACAAAAATCTTTACAACTTACTTCACTCATCAAAATATTTTACACTAAATCCTCGTACTTGCGAGTTAAATTCATAACAATATTTTTTTTTACTTTAGCTTTGTAGCAATATCATCATATATTTTTCACAAGAGTTTCATGTAAAATAACATTACCATATGTACTTTATTCGATGGAAATTGATTATGATTCTCTTTCTACGCTGGCATATTTACCATAAACTTGTATGATTTCCCCAATCAGAGAGGAAGGTGAGTCAGTTTAACTTTTATTTCTCTTGCAGCATTCTCACATCTCGCATCTGCAACATATGCCCTCAAACGAATGCAGTGAATGAAAATGATTGATTATTAAGAAATATTCTAAGTTTCGGTTTTTTTTTCATCGCATGTTGCCCTTCCTCACTCAAGAAAAATATGAAAGTTTCTGTAAGAGAAAAGCAGAAAACTTTAAATTAACCGATGCATTACTTGACTATAAGGAGAGGGTGGCTGTGGGGTGGTAAGGAGCCGATGCAAGTAGCGGCAATAATAGTTTAAATGCCCGTGAGGTCTTTCTTTCTTAAGCCAGAGTTAATCAATTGATGATGATGATGTCAGTTATAAGTTGAATGGAATGGAAATGATTGGGTAGAAATTGAAAGAAATTTGCAGAAAACTTTACAATTTCAAAACGAGCTGTTGGCAGTTCGCATCATTTGAAGCTGGAAAAAGTTTTTAATTAAAATTATTCTTTGAGATATTTTCTTATTTTGACTGCTACTCTCGAAATGTTTCAAGTAAAATCATTTTCACTATTGCGGATTGTGTGACTATTATTTTTTTTTTTTTGCTTTTCTGCTGCAAATGTATGCGCATAATTTTGGGGCAAGTACCCTTGGGTGTGGGGGTACAGAAAATGCTTATTTTTTGATTGAACTTCTTGCCAAACTATTAAATGAAAAATATTAAAAAGACTGGGACGTGTAATTTTTCTTATTCTCAATGTTACATTTGGACTTTTTGCACTCAATTTCTTTTGTGCTTCTTGTTGTTGCTTTTTTTTTTGTTCTGTTCTTTTCGTTAAGAAATGTCAAAAAACTTTGCACATAAATCGCCGCAATTTGACAGCAAAGTTAACGTTTTGTGAAGGTTTCTGCTCGTTTGCTTTGAGCGGGAGGAGTGAAAAACTTAAATTTTTTCCATTAATGACACAAAGTTTAACTTATCTGGAATAGGGCAGAATAAAGTGGCCATTCACATGAGCCGTACAGAAATCAGGGTGAGGTTGGGATACGGTGGCGGAGGTGTGGGAGGCTTAGGAACTCAATTCAAACATACTGATGTCGGAGCACGCACCAAACATGGACATGGTTGGTCCTCTTCAGTAAGTCATCAATAATAAT
Organism: Muscina levida; assembly: GCA_964034835.1. NCBI lineage: Eukaryota > Metazoa > Arthropoda > Insecta > Diptera > Muscidae > Muscina > Muscina levida. The sequence continues at coordinate 160,911,969 of OZ035880.1, read as the reverse complement.
AAACGTTCAAACATATCAACATAGTTGTGTCGTAAAAACTTCGTGACTTGTTAGGGGCGACAACAACATCAAGAAGAACAAAAGCGTACAAAACTTTACAATACGCTATTTGTCATGCCAGTGTATATACATATGTGAGAGGGGAAAAAGTCGCTCTGTTATCCATACAGCATGTATGGAGCAGCTTTGCTGTCACCACATTTATGAAATGTTTACGGTTTAAGTCGCAAGTGCGCTACTGCGCCAATGCTGTCACTATGTGGTATACTGATTCCATCATCTTTACAACAAGTGCTGATGGTCGTTATTTGAAGGAATATTTTGTTAGACCGCTGCATTTATCTGCAGAATTGTATACTGACTGTGTTGGGAATGAGTAAAAGTATTGACTGATATTAGAATTATTGCAGGTAACTATGCCACTGTGACATTTTCATAGATGACGGCCCTTGAACCCATTGCAACGGCATCGCAATCGCGTGTTGTTCTTCATATAGAATGAAACGCATTTTTGAAAATTATACCTTAGGTGTCTACAAGTCCTGCTCATTAAACAAAGAAGTGCGGTCCCAAGCCCTCACCTCACAAAAAAAATATTGCTTAACTTTCGAGTTATTGAAATTAACCGATTTTTACCTGCTTATGGAGCGTAAACGGTTTAAGATAGGACTTTGTATGAATTCACTCTACTTATGATTTGTCATTTGTATGGGAGGTACCGAAAGTTTCTGTTTTCTGGGAATTTGACGAATATTGGAATGTTAATAATCTGACAAAAATCAAATATACTCCAGATGCCCCTCTGGAAGTTATGGTAGACATGTAAATTTTCCAATATTCCAATAATTTTGTGTGGGAGGTACCAGAAGGGGTGGGCCGAAATAGTTCATATTGGTATTAGCGGTTATGTTATGCAAAACATTACTGATCTAGTGGGACCGGCAATGCTTCGCTATTGCATATTAAAGAAATTGAGTGTATTTGTAGGTCTACAAAGCACTTTGGAAACGCTTTTTATGTAACTAATCTCAAGTATCTCCGTAACATGAAAATTAACCAAGGAAGTTTTATTGTTTTCGGGGCTTATTATCTTAGGCTCTTTGACAATAGTAAAGAGTTCATCATCAAATTCATATCTATAGTGCCGACATGTATGTATATCAAGTTTTTTTTATGTAGGTCAAAAACCCTTTCTTTTTCTAATCGATAATAGACATACTGCTAATAGACATTCCGTCTTCAAATTTTTATCTGTAGTAGCTGGAACCGTCTGCATACTAACTATATCTCTTTTTGCATGCTTTCTCCGGCTATTGATCGCAAATGTTAATTTCTTTTGAAGATTCATGCCTTTATTGCCGAGTATTAAATGGGAATCAAACTTTAAGTCTTCAGCCATAAAATAACACCTTTGCCATGCCTTCTTCTCTCACTGATCAAGAACATTGCCGAGTACTACCTTGTTTCAAATTCGTAGTACCATTTCCTGAGATAATCCGTTACCAAACGTTTGGCTTAACAAAGTCACGTTCTCACGCGCTGTATGGCATGTTACGCCGTCGTATTGGTTTCATTTCTCCTCCGAATAATTTTAAATGCAATCTATTCTTCCACAAGTTGGAACTATATAGATGTTGACCAAGACCATTCCTCAGCATTTGCCGAGGTTGCTGAGATCTACGTCGTATCAATAAGTTCGAGTCCTCCGTCGCACTCACGTCTACAGTATGGGCGGTTCCTAGCCCCTTTTTCCATTCAGAACAAAGCATATCCTTGTTGGCAACAGCCACAATAGACCGGGTCACCAAAAAAAATTTCCAAAGTCGAGGGCAAATATTAAAGATCACCTCGAGACAACTTAAAAAAAAAATTTTTTTTTCGATGTCGTTAAGACTTATGCAACAATTTAAGCTACAAAGTATGGAATCATTTTTATAAAAAAATTTCCGTCAGCGCTATAAAGTATGCAATAATTTGCGATAATATTGCAAACAACATAAAAAAATGTTTATGTTAATGCTGTAAATACATATTTTCATACGTAACTTTTTTGTTTTTGAATAAAACTGTATACTTCCAAAGCAAAATGTTCTTGCTTTTTAAAGGGCTTTAATCCTAGGAAAAAATTTTTTTAAATTTTAGGGGTAGAAATTGCTCTAAATGAGGCCATCACTACAAGATCATGTCGTATGTCAGCGACATCTATAGGACAAATGTAGTACTCGTCGAGACCTATACACCGATGTCTTGTATGTTACGATTGAGCCACAAACAAAAAAGCAGTGACAAAAAAACGATTTTGGCTGTTTTTCCGGGGGGTGGGGGAGGAAAAAAATTTTTTTTTTTAAGTTGTCTCGAGGTGATCTTTAATATTTGCCCTCGACTTTGAAGAAAAAAAAATTTGTATGGGGACCGACCCGGTCTAAGCCACAATAGTTTTTAATAATCTGGCATCGCCAGACATTTGAATTCTTGTCATAGTATGCGTTTCAACCGCTTATGTTTTCGTTTCCTTTTTATGTTTTTAGTTTTTGAGTTAACGTTTACCAATAATCACCGTTTATATAACTAAATATAAAGTAATTGTATTAATTAATAAAATATACGAACAACGATAGTAACAATCCTATTAACAGGTCATCAGTAAATTTTCGTATCAATCGGTCCATTAGAAAACACATGAGGGCGATCTTTGAAAAGAGGCGTGGCACCGCCCACTTCCAGCCTGGCTGTAACTCATACTGTGCCAACAACATATATAACAAACATCTTCTTCATCTGATAGTTCAGGAAATATAGCCTTTTTAATTTTCAAGTTGTATGGGCGGTGCCCCGCCCCATTATCCAATCACAACCAAGTTCAGGCAGGGACTAGCAACAGGTCATCAGGACCACTTTGTAAAATTGTCGTATAAAGCAATCTATTAAAAAAGACGTCGTATCATTAGGTCTATTTGAAAAGGCGCCAGAGAAATTTTTAAAAAGGCTTCCGTCCTGGCTGTAATTCATACTGCACCAACAGCATATATACCGAATCTCATGTTCATACATCTGACAGTTCTGAAGATATACCGTTTTTAATTTTTTGAGTTGTATAGGCGGTGCAACGCATCATTTTCCAATCACAACCAAATACAGCCAAGGACTATCGACAGGTCATCAGTAACACTTTGTACAATTTTCGTATTAATCGGTCTATAAAAAACCCGTCAGAGTGATTTTTGGAAATGGGCGTGGTTCCGCCCCTTCCGCCCTATTTGTAATTCTAACTCTACGGAAAACATATGTATATACCAAATATTATCTTCATACCTCGGATAGTTTATGAGATACAAACTTTTTAATTTTCTAGTTGTATGGCCAGTGACACGCGCCATTATCCTATCACAACAAAGTAAAATTTCGTATCAATCGGTCTATTAGAAAATTTTTGAAAAGGGGACGTGTTATCGATCGCTTCCACCCTGAAATATCACATGCATACCTCTGATAGTTCAAGAGATACAGACGTTTGAAGTTTTAAGATGTAAGCCACGCCCACTGATGCGATCCCGCCCATTTTTTGTTGGATTACGAATTTTGGGGCCAAAGACATCCACACGCATTTTCAAGGCGATTACTGAAACAGTTCTCCAGATATTGCATTTTTACATATTGGATCCAATGGGCGGGGCCACGCTCACTTGATATATCGAAAATTTTAGAAGCTATTTAACCGACCACAAAAGTGCGTACATTCTGTGAAAATGTCCAGTCGTTCTCGAGTCTATACGAGTCTATATATAATATGCAAACAAACACAAACTCATTTTTATGTATGTATATAAGTTTAATTTATAGACCAACAAGATATGTACGTAAAACTATGAGGGTCATTTGTATGGAAGGTTGTAGAAGGGATGTGACAAAAGTTTCGTTTTTCTAAGGATATGTTAACTATCCACTACCCACCAGTCGGCCAGACAGACGCACATATCTCAATCGTCTTAAAAAGTCCTGAAACGGATTTTATCTTAAGATACTTGGGGTCCAACTCGACTCCTCATCCCGAACGACTGGTATATTTTTTTGGAGCAATCAAAAATAAACGATTTCACAAAAAAAAAAAAAAAAAATCGTAAATATCAACAACTGATATTTTAAATGTTGTTCTTAATGATGATTATATGACGAATTTTTCATATTAACAACGCATTTGATATTATTTAAATTGTTGTTGAAATCAATATTGATCAATAAATAGTGACGACAGGACAATCAAAGCAGTGGAATAGAATAGAAGAGTCATGTGAAAAAATAATAAAGATAGTTCCATCTGCTGGCGAGGTCATGCCATCAAATTTCCTTTACTGAACGTTAGCATTTCAATTAACATAAAAACTTCAATTTGTATAATATCTAAGCCTCGAATCAACTACTTAAAATTAGCCGCTTATACAAATACATAAAATTGCAACAATTTCGAAAACAAAACGTAAATCATGTCTCATTAATACCTAATTGCAAAACTAACAATTGACACATACCATGTCTACCTGCAATGTCTTTCAATTACTACATCCTATGTATATTCCCACTACATCATGCTGACATCTACATCATTTACTATTCCACCACCGACTGGCTGGTTACGGCCGTCTACAATGTCCAACTCACATATTTGATGTTAGATTGACATGTGATTCATGTCATAAATTGTAGTAAATTGAATAAATGATATTTTCCACAGATAATCACAGACATTCATATGCTAATTTCATCCATTACTATGGTAGACATCGTGTTCCCCCTACTCGCATATAGGCGGGATGCCTAGTTACGAATAAAAAAGCACACAGACATATGAATGGCTATTGTAGAGTTTGTTATACAGGAAGGTAATAGGATAACAAGGATTGTTATTGGAATAATTTAGCAGACGAAACGTTTGTCTGGCAAATGTTGTAAACTTACTACTGGCAGTGAAATTTATCGACAATTATGCGATCGAGCAGTTATGAATATGTAACACATTCATTTTTAGATTAAGCGAATGTGTTTCGTGCATGAGAGAGGCAAAATCATAGTAGTTTGCAATCATATGAAAATCATATGAATGCATATTTTGTTGGAAGCATTGTAACTATCTCAAGTACGTAGAGGAATATTAAATGAATAGAACAGGCAGATGTGAGCAAGTATTTTGATGAATGGGTAGATTACATTTTATAGCTTTAGGGCTTTACGGAAAGGTCTATACAAGGTTTATAAAATATTTTTTTTTTTTGGTTTTCCTATTATTTAATAAAGTTACTTTGAAAAATATGAAAAATCTAATTTGAATTTTTTCATAAGCTACTAGCTGACCCGGCAAACGTTGTTCTGCCATACAACTTCGGACAAGGCAGACTTCATTTCGCTCCTAAGGTAACGAATTCATATAAGCTCCAGGGGTATAGTAAAGCACAGTTAGTTCAAGTTTTAATGTGATTTATTTCAATTTAATCGAAATCAGTGAAGATCTGATTAACAATTTTTTTTGATTTGTTTTTCGGCGTAAAAACAAACAATGAAGACGGTTTGGCAATACGCGAACAGACAACGTATGGTTGATCTTGTGAAAAGCAGGGAAATTCGAGATTAATCCCACAAACTTTTATTGATAGGTTTTGCGATTTATTGATTGTCAACGCAAAAGCCAATAGAATGGGGAGTTGAATCCGCTTGAATTTAGAAGGGAAAATCGGTTAGAATAATAAAAATTCGTGGGATAAGGATTTCCTCTCCTTGGAATTTGCCCCTGATGGACGTCGCTATACAAATAAAAAAAAAAAAAATTTAAAAAAAAATTTTTACAAAAAAATTTCAAAATGAAAAAAAGAAATATGGTGAAAATTTTTTTTTTTTTATTTTATTCCTTTTTGTTTTATTATTCTAAAATTTATTCTAAAATTTTATTATTTTTTATGTTATTAATTTCGTTACGCTAATTCAGGCAAATGGACCACTGTGCGTCAGCTTTAAATAATGCGGCGGAGTTCCTGACACATCTAAAAAATTTAAAAATTCTGTCGAATAGTTGGTCGCCTCATTCTCGTTGATCACACTGTCAACGGATTTGATATCTCCATCGATTCAACTTTTAATAATAACATTGAAGCTATCGACGACCTTATTCTTCACTGCTAGTATGGCCCGTTTTGTTATCCAATCTAGATTTTTTTTTTTTTTTACAATGTCGGGGAAAACTTTGGTGATGAGTTCCTCCTTTGACGATGTAAACTCGAAAAAATTTGCCGGGAACGTCATCAATCCAGTTGAAACATCAATAAGAATTTAGCCTTGAAAATTCAGTTACACATAGATCACGATTTCAGGCATGCGTTAATTTCATAGGCAGCAGTAGATTTTGGGATGACGGGAAGCGTTTGACGAAAATACCATAGCCACACCAAATCATATCGAATCACCTCGTAAATCCTTAATCGTTCGGTCAACTGCCTCCAAAACTCGTTTATGTGGCATCGTGCATTCATCCCAAATGATGATTTTGCATTCTCGCAACAATTTCGCTGCACGTTGGCTTGTCAACCGTGAGAAGATTCATCAGCAGCTTCGAAGCGGAAAGTGCAGGTCGACCGAGTTTCAACAATGTGGCAGAAATACCAGCGGATGCAGCAGCTAACAGAATTTACGATCTTGACCAAATGTTGCCAGAAACAAAGAAATGACGAATGTCTTGCCTGGGGGAGCATCGAGAAAGTAAATGCCTCCCGTTCCATCATCAACAACCTCCGTCAGCGAATCGTACACGTTCGTTTGCTCGGCATTCAATGGCGGCACATTTTTTCGGACTCTTTCAGTCAGCTCATCTCGACCAATGCTTGCTCTCGTTGCAATTCGCGATTGAATGCATCGTGCATCGGGCGCTGGTATTCCAATTTCGACAGCACATGAGCTCGCACATGAGCACGCACATGTCTTCAATCAGAAGTTAATTTCATGATCGAAATTCGAACTTAAATGAAGAATGAAAAAGAAGTGATGACTTGTAAATAAACCTTTTGTTCTACTGTTCATTTTTAAATTGAGGTGATAGCCACCCTCTCCACGACAGAACATCAACCGGTATTGAAGTGCATTATATGACCGGTGAGTCATGCCTCAGTTGTCTACCATGCCGACGCTTGGGAACAATATCATGTGATTCCACATTCTTCCCAACAATCACCACTGCGACTTAATTTATAGTGGGAGCATTGAATTGTCCTGCATGGCAACCAGAGGGTTTTTTGTCAGCTCTGATAATGATTTTGTGGTCGGCGGAATGCATTGTATTCAATGCGGTTTTGAACAATCGGACCAATGCGTTATTCTCATGTAGAAGATTTTTAAATTGTTCGATCATTTCGTGTTTAATCTTTCAACATAATAATCGCAAATTTTCCAATCATAACGAATTTTCCACCTTTACGTCGACAGAAATCATTAAATCAAGCGATACAGTGCAAAATTTTGTCGAAAAATCTACATTTTTTGAGTTTTTACGGAATATTTCGAGTTTTCCACCAATAATTTTTCTACTATCCGAAATATTTTAGATTAACATCGTCCAAAATTATCAATCATACGTGAAATTCAAAATTTCGTCTAAAAATAATTTAATTTGTTGGCATTTTTCCGTAATTTTTTGACAAAAATTTTCTATTATTCCATTCGTAAAGCCACTACAGAACAATTGCACACAAAATTTGAAACAAAAATTCAATGATCGATTTTTATCAAATCAAGCGGTGCAATGCAAAATTTTGTAGAAAAAATCCAAGTTTTTCTGGAATTTTTCGAGTTTTCCACAAAAAATTTTTCTATTTTTCCATTTGAAAAGTCATTTTGGAATAATTATCCGAAATTGTTCACAGTTACATTGTATAAATTTATTAAATCATAATATAAAATGCAGAATTTCGTCGAAAAAACAAATTCAAACTTTTTGAATTTTTCCGGAATTTTCCGCATTTTTTCAAAAAAAATTTTTGTAACAATTGTACACAAAACGGCAATTTCCGATTTTTTAAATTTTCCGACTTTTCCGGAAGATTTTCCCAAAATTTTCTTTACATAAACCTTCTCCTGGCAATAACGAACAACTGAAAAAAGTTTGAGCAAAATCGGCCCAGCCGTTCTCAATTGATGAATTACTATAAACTGTTGCCACCATTTTTACTTTAATTAAACGTATTGGTAAACTCAAGCGAAAATGTACTTCTCATTTTTACTGTTAAATACCATAAATATGTGTATGGTACCTTTTTATATTTTCATTAATTTTGTAAATCAATATTTCAAATATCATTTAATTGATCTCTCTTTTTATTTTTTACAGTAAGGACTTACAGCTACTGACCCATCTAACTATATTACAGTTTGTGTAGCATAGCAACTGTTAACCAGTGTATATATCACAACAAATTACCAGAGAGGAAATTATTCATTTATCATTTCCCATATATGTCGGTGGTTGACAGCATATTTACTGTTGATGTTACTTAAATTTACTCCTAAGCTTTATTTATATAAAAATATAAATTTTTTTATATTTTCTTTCTCCAATCACACCGTTCTCTCCCTAAAGACATCTCCAAAACAAAAAACTCTTTGAACTTTATTTCAAGTAATTCTTCATCTTTGGCAAAGCAACGTATAAAAGTACAAATACAAACGAAATTATCTCTGGGAAGTTATAAAAATCCCACCACCTGAAGCAAAATACGCAAAAGGAAACTAAAGTATCCGCGCCAAAAAAAAAACAAAATGAAACTTGTACAATCGAAATGTACATTCAATGTTTTTGTTCCCGTTTCCCTAGAGGTTATTTTTTTGTACATTCGGATTGTCTATTCTCTGCAGTGTTGTTATGCTTTTCGGACAAATCTGCGATAGCTAAAGGATCTAAGGAAATAAAAACACAAATTCAATGCTTGTAGAGGTCTTATAAAAATGTGTGCACTAAATGTAAAAATAAATATGTATATATGTGTTGATAAAAATTTGTATTATTTGCTGTGAAGAATGCAATGTTAGAAAAGCAAGACAAGGTAAAGAGTTTCGCAAGAAATGTCAAATTTGAAGCAAATGTATGCGAATGTTGTAGCACCTTCAATGACCAGTTACTGCATTGTCTGGATGCAATCAGGATAAATACATAGTCATGAACGGCAAATCTTGAATAGTGTTAAAGCAAAGCTGCATTTTGTACAATAGTTCATATGTAAGTAATAACCAGAACAGAAATTTCAGTCAGGTAAATACCCTTAGCCTGTGCATGTTATTGTTTAAGTCTTAGGTTATCGAAATTAATCGATGTCTAATTGAAATTTATTATATTTTAAACTTAATTTATTATTAAAAATTATTTTAATATTATTTGCCTGGTTACGGAGAGTAAACGGTTTAAGATTGGAATTTCAGTTGTGAGACCAGAGGTCTGTAATAAAACTGTATAAAAAAAGTTGCAGCGTAAATAAATTCGAGTTGATCATTTTGTATGCGGTTTTCGAAAGGTTCTTATACAATACCAACTGAGAACTAAGAAAAAAGTCTCTTATGAATTCGAACAAAAATCTTATAAGAAATCATAATTTGAAATGATTTAAGTATCACCTATGACTACAAAATATTAAAAGTAACCTATTTTCAATGTTTGGATTGGTCTCCTTAAGAAAAAGGAAATAAACCAGTATTAAAATTTCTGTCAGGTGAACTGACTGACAAATACCACCACCCATATGACTTTCGGCAGCAATGCCAGACGAAACATATAGTAAAATTTAAAAAAATGTTTTATCCAAAAACAAGCCAGCGCATTCGGTCTATTTGAACGCGCTTGACCACGTCGATGTCGTTGTACAGCTCATATAGCTCATGATTCATTCGACGACGGTACTCGCCGTTCACGATGATGGGTCCAAATATTTTGCGGAGTATTTTTCTCTCGAAGACTCCCAGAATAGATTGATCCGCTTGTGTCATTACATAGGATTCTGCGCTGTAGAGCAAGACAGGTAGGATCAGAGTCTGGTAGAGCTGGATCTTTGTTCTTCGAGAGATCAATACTCGTCTTTTGATTTCGAGGCTGACATTATTATTTTTGTTTATGGCGGAGCCAAGGTAGACAAAATCATCTACCACTTCAAAGTTATAGTTGTCAACAGTGGACAAATAACTTGGTTTTGTCCTCGTTTATCACCAGAACCTCTTCAGCCGACTGCTTTTCAATGCTCGAAAAAGCCGCAGTAACATCTCGCAATCCACGTCCAATAATATCTATATCATCTTTTGTTAAATATGGTGACATTCCTGTTCACTGCTGCTTTCCGCATGATCATCACCATTACGATGTTAAAGAGATCGCAGGACAGATAATCGCCTTGTCTAAAGCCTCGCTTGGTAGAAAATGGCTCTGACAGATTTTTTCCAATTTTCACTGAAGACTTCGTGTCAGTCAGTGTCATCCCGCAGAGTCGAATTAGCTTTGCGGGGATACCAAACTCAGCCATAGCATCCAACAATTTTTGTCTTATCGGACTGTCAAATGCAGCTTTGTAATAGATGAACAGATGTTAGGTATCGATCTGCATTTCTTGGGTCTTCTCCAGGATTTGTCGTAGCGTGAATATCTGGTCGGTGGTGGATTTACAAGGTCTAAAGCCACACTGATAAGGTCCAATCAGGTTCGCCAGTATGGGCTTTAGTCTTTCACATAACACACTAGATAGGACCTTGTATGCGATGGGTAAAAGGCTAATCCCGCTATGGTTGGTACACACACTAGGATCGCCTTTCTTAAGCACGGGAGGGACATAGGACACTCAGATTCCAATCATCGGGCATGCACTCCTTGAGCTAAATCGTGTTTATGAGCTGGTGCATGCGTGTTACCAGGTCATCGCCGCCAGAATCTAAAAGCTCTGCCGGCAGTCCATCGGCTCGCGCAACATTATTATTTTTAATACGCGCAATTGCCGTGCTGATCTCAGGAGGGCTATGGGAGATACTAATAGGACCACAACGTGTCCGATTTTAATTCAAAAGTCAACGTTTTATATACGCTAACAATTTTTTTTCTTTTTTGTAATAGTGAAATATTGACGTGTGTGGGTGGCACCTCGGCCAACATAGACTGGTCATATATCTACTATACTGTGACGATTAAACTATTATAATGGCTGCTATAACGGTTTGTTTTAAATGGGACGTGGTACAGCCCAGTTTCACCCTGGCAGTAATGCTTACTGTACCAAAACACACACCAAATATCAGCTGTATACCTCTCAAGGTTCATGAGATACAGGCGTTTAAAGTTTCAAGTTTTATACCGCACCCAATGATCCGATCCCGCCCATTTTTCATTGGATCACGAACTTTACTGCCAAGTGCATTCACACAAATTTTTACAACAGATATTGTTATTTCAACAATAAGATTCAATGAGCGAAAGTACCCTATTTTCACCACCAACCACACGTCTACATTCTGAATTCATTTCATATGTATAAAGTGGTTAAAGAGAAGAGTACGGGACCACACTAGACGTTGCCAGGAGTGGCCGTCCTCGGAGCGCCCGTTCTCCCGAAAATATCCCGTGTGGCAATCAATTTGGCAGATATCATCTTTTCGACTTAATAAATAAAATTCTAAAGATTCAAATAAACGTAATCCAAAAATAAATCGATGTTTTTCATGCCGACCCCTTGATGTTGTCGAGAGTACAAGTGTCGAGTTATTCGGCATGTCTAGTAACAGCTTCTCAAACAGTGACGTTCGCATTCGTCGATAAACAAGTAGATGCCGTTAGTTGTGAATCTAAAATAATTCACAAAAAAAACGGGAAGCATACAATACCTCATTCATGGGGTGTAAAGGGAAATTAATTTTTTTTTAAGATTTGACCTTTGACCTCCCTTGGGCACGGATTCAAGTTGTTCGATTTTGCTCAAATTTTGACCAAAGCCGGTTTATATCTACTGACACAGCATTCCGCTCGGTCATTAACAAAAATCCAAATTGAATTTTCGCTGTGTTCGGTAATTTTTACAGGAGGTAACACAACGGCAGTAGCAAATGTTTCGATTTTCTGAGGGTTTATCTGTGTTGTTTTTTAAACAGATCAAACTAAAATGCCCTCCTCCTCGAGTTATCCTTTCCAGTAGACAGACAGACGGTCATGGCTCAATCGTGTTAAAGATTCCTGAAACGAATATCAAATGACGTTTTAAATTTAAAAGAACATAAGTTTGTATATATTTTAAAAATGCTTATGCCACTATAGACAGTAGACTATCTTTGTTGGTACAGACCTTCCCATACAAGTGACCATAATCTCTAAGATATTGTAGGGTACTCATTACAAACAGACTACAACAAAAAAGCGAGAGTCTCTAATCTGAAGCTGCGGCTACTGTCTGATTACACACAAAAAGGCAGAGGTCACTAAAACCTCAAAAAAATGAGCATAAACTTTTTGTGTCATCATTTTTTCCCTCCTATAAATTTTCTCTTGAAAATTTTAAAGGCAAAGTCCATCAAGATGATGCATCTGCATTTCCATTATACATAGCATAGGATACTGTTGGCGCTGTTAACTTTGATGGTGTAGTTGTGTCTTACGCTCTCAAAGCTTAACGCATTTCAGCAAGCAATTCCGTTTCCTTAGGTTGTGGTGCTAAATCTTGGTCCAGTTCTACGTCGCGTTAGCAAACGTTCGTAATGCATTCATTCCATTTTGTTAATCTGTCTACTCTACTTTTACTATCCTAAATGGAAACGACGGTAAAAAGAACTTTTTAAAAAAGAGCGCGCGCGGTTTTTCTTTCACTGATGATAGCCAGGTAAAAAAAACACTCACACACACACAAACTTAAACCCCCCTGAATGCACTTTTTATTTATCTTGATTATGGTGGATTTTTCTTTAGCGCGTCTTCTTGAGATTGCTGCTCAGACATTTGTCTTGTGTTGTGTCTCGGTGCTATAAAGGCCAACGGTATTGTGTTCAAATTTGTTTTACTTTGGTTGCACCTTTTTACAGCTACCGGTTTCTTTTCTTGTTCGCGTTGCTTTTTGAGTGAAACATTTTTATATTATGTCACCTGAATCTTTTATGTGCATTTTGCAGTTTGCAGTTTAATTGTATCTGTGCAATATGTCAGCGGTGGGATTTAATAAAAACATAAAATGCAGGAGTTGTACTAAGGTTGTAAATAATGGCGTTTAATGACGTTATTGTTTAAAGCTCAATAAAGGGATTTTTGAGAGCTTGACTTGATATATTTGCATGATAAGGCCAAAAACTGCATTTCTGCATGCTATAATAATTGAATATAAGACATGAAGTAGGATGGTCAGTTGTTTTAAAGGGAGAGAGTTCATAAATTGGACCCATTGTGTCAAACTACTGAAATGTAGGACAGAGAACTGCATACTCTTATATTTTGCTCAGTTAGTATCAGTACCACCACTCAGTCTTTTTATTTATCTTACACTACTTACATAACGGGCAAAGCTTCCTCTTTCTTTCATGTTATGAACAATTTCCTGTTTGTTCATTTTGTCGCCTACAAATCTCTTACTGTGTTTTCCACATGCTTACTAAACTCCTAGACCAACAAATAGCATATCATAAATCACACTTTGACATATAATTCATATTTAATGCAAAAATTTCCACTTAATCCCTAAACCAATAAACCTCCATCCTTGGAACAGATTTTAGCCTTCGTTATTATATTTGTGTGGTCGGTCAATGTTTTGTTTTTTTTTTTTGTTTTGTCGTTTCAGCTTGCCGCAAAACTTTTGCCATTCTTGTGTGCGCAAATTAACATCCAATACCAAAGAACCCCAGAATTCATAAATAATTGAAGGGACATAAATAAGAAACACATATGCACTTAAAAGCCCAAAAACTCGTTAATAAATGCACAGAAATCTCCCCAACTAGGGTGGGGGTAGAGCAAATAAGAGTGAAAAAGCAGGGGCCTCTGTGACCCTGGAATCAAGACCCACCCCCCCTACACAGTATGAAATAGTTTTTATTTCTTTCCTGCTCGTTTCACTATGATTTTTTAATAAATGAATACATATTTCGTTCGTTCATTTCATTTTGTTGGCTTTGTTTTTGTCGGTTTTCCGTAACACCAAAAACAACACAGAAAAAAAAACATTTGGCTTAAACGTCAGGTTATACGGAAACACAGCTTGTGCAAAAGACGTGAACAGATTCGAAAGAGTTGTTTTCCGGAACAGGAAAAAAAATGTTTGCTGAAAGAGCAAAAAATATTCCGAGGCATTACTACAAAGAAATATGAATTACACTTTATTCAGAAGCGGCAGAGAAACAAAAACTGTTGGTAATAGAAACTTTTGATGTATCCCAAAGTCGACTACGGGATGCGCTACATTAACTCTTTACATAGTAAGGACCACAAGTCGTTTACATTTCAATCGGTAGCTCAGTGTAGTAGTAATTGCAGGAAAGGCCGGCGAGACAACGAAATGCAAGAGCGGCCTATGGGAATTATCTGCTGCAGCGTCATTAAAGGGGACACAACGTGCGTTTTACTTATGCGAAAAAAGAAATAATGATCCACTAACATAATCTAGGTCAACCGCTAGGACTTCAAGGAATCCTGAAAAGGTAGGACGTGTAAGAGCGTCATGTTCGCAAACAAAATGTAAATTGTAAATGAATATGTGCTATAGAATTTTAATGGTTTTTATTAACTTTAGTGGTTTCAGAAAGATGGTACAATATGTCACTTCTTCAATTATTATTAAAATATTAATAGGCCACTGCGTAGACCCGACTTATTTCCAAAAAAAAATGTTGTAGAGGATACTTTAAAAACCAGTACAGAAATTTCAGTCAGGTGAACTGACTGATAAATAGCCTCACCCACATGTCTTTCGGTTGTTGTTGTTGTAACGGTTGGAAGAAGTAGCTGAGGTGATAATTCTTTAAACCGATTTTCAATTTATCAGCCCCCGATCGGGCATGTAATCCTATTATCATACGATCATTGGTGACAACTCTGTTTCATTTCTTTGTAGATAACAAGGTTTGAATCAAAGGGTTGTTGTGCGTTTTAACCGCCAAATTCCTCCTAAAGATGGCGCCAGCTGGTTTTTTTTTATTTATTTTGTAGTGTTGATGAATCATCTCCTTTTGCCCTTGGTCCTTGCGCAATCTTGATTTTTGTAGTGGATACATCTGGGATGAGTTTATTGACTGGAGAACGTAGTATTTGAAAAGTAATTTTTCATCGATGTTAAATTTTGGTCTTTTCGGTACCAACTGAGAATCTAAGAAAAAGTCTCAAATTAATTCACACAAAAATCTCAAAAGAAACCATAATATTTTTCTTGGGATTCAACTGAAACACACAAAATATTAACAATATTTATTCCTGAGTCAAACTTTTATATGCTTTCACCTTACGCAAAATATGACTGAATTTAGTATACTTGCAAAAAAAAGATATGTATGTAAATCTATGAGGGTTAGGGTGGCAGCGGAACATCAATTTTGGATTTTCGGTAATGCCCGAGCTGAATATTGTGTCAGTTGTTATAAAACGGTTATGTTCAAAATTTGAGCAAAATCTGACAACTTTAAGCCGTGCCTCAAAGAGCTAAAAAGTCAAACCTAAGTAAAAGGTGGATGTGAACCACACCTAGACGTGAAGTTCATTTCTGCATTTCATTTGACTTATCTCAATTTCAGACTAACTCCACTAGAACCATGGAAAGATACACAATCGAGCAACGCGTTAAAGTTATTCAGGCGTTTTATAGAAACGGGCGTTTAAATCTAAATGCATATCGTGCACTTCGTGATTTTTTCGGTCACTTTAATCGTCCAAATGTGCGTACAGTCGGAAATATCGTGCAAAAAATATGAGCAAATTTGGTCTGTAGGAAATGTGAAAAAAAAACAGTGCATGCGCGTACAGCTTGTACTACAAAAAATAAAGACTTGCATTTACACGCTTACAAAGTGCAATTGACTCAAGCACTAAAGCCTCTTGACCATTCCAAACGTCGAATGGTCAGAATGATGGCAAGAAATGGCAACAGTGGAAGAACAATTTTCGAAGAAAATCATCTTCAGTAATGGAACCATTTACACTTCAGTGAATTCGTCAATAAGCAGAATTGCCGAATTTGTGAGTGATTGTCGAAAAATCAATGAACCTACAAAGAGTGACTGTTTGGTGCGGTTTATGGGATGGCGGCATCATCGGACCCTATTTTTTTTTCCAAAATGAAGCCGGCCAGGCAGTTACTGTGGATGCTGTTCGCTATCGTTAGATGATAACGAAATTTGTATGGCCCGAATTTTAAGCTATAGATGTGGACGATATGTGGTTCCAACAGGACGGTGCCACTTGCCACACAGCTAACGAAGCAATGGCTCTTTTGCGACAAATTCAATGGCCGCATTATCTCACGTGGTGGCGATGTCAATTGGCCGCCAAGATCATGTGAATTGATACCGTTGCACTCCTTTCTTTGGAGTTATTTGAAAGAAAAGATTTACGTCCATAAGCCAAAGGATGAAATAATTAGGCACCTTAACGGCTTAGAACCTTAATTATGTCTCAGCTTCATCGAAAATTTGGACCATCGGATAAAGGTATGTCGCCGAGGTCGCGGCGGCCATTTGGCCGACAATTTGTACCATACATAATTGAACTATACCAACATTATCATAATTAATAGAAATGACAATAATTTCCTAAACAATTTGTGTTTTTTTTTCAAATCAACACAGGCCCTTAAAATTTAACCACACTTTACTATCATTCCTAAGGGTGATGGGGGGAGACATCTCTAGTAAATCTGTAATGAACGTTAAAAACTCCAAAATATAGTTATGGAAATGTAAATAGGCAGAATTCTGAAATTCTCATATAAATTTGCTTATGTTTATATCCTTCACCACGCTCTCAAAAGGAGTGAAGGGTATATCTATTATGATTTTACTTACTTATTTAAGTGGCCTCTACAACTTACGAACGTGGTTCGACGGAGTTTGGGTTTTCCAGCTCTGCTACGTCCTTCAGGTCCGCCTTCAAACACCTTTCTCGCTGGATCATTTACATCCATTCTGGCATGTCCCAGCCATCGTAGTCGTTGGAGTCTGACTCTTTTAGCTACGTCGATGTCGCGGTAAAGCTCATACAGCTTATGGTTCATCCAATGGCGAAACTCGCCGTCGACACAGATAGGTCTATATATTTTTCGGAGTGCTTTACTCTCGAATACTCCCAGTTTTTGTATGTCCGTTGTCGTAAGCACACATGATTCGGCAGCATACAACAGAATGGGTGAGATTAGCACCTGGTATAGCTGTTTCATAGTATTTCGAGATAAGGTGGTGTTACTAAAGTCCTGCCGAAGTCCGTTGAAACATCTATTGGCGAGCATTATTCTCCGCTAATTTCTTGGTTGACATTATTTTTCTTGTTGACGGAAAATACGAGGTAGGTAAACACATCTTCTAACTCAAAACAATAATTGTCAATGTTCACGGTGCGTCCCCCATCGAGATGACTTTTTGTTTGTCGAAATCATTATCTTAGTTTTGTCCTCGTTGACCGTCAAAACTATTTTTGCTGACTCCTTTTCTAGTGATGAGAAAACTGCAGTAACATCCCGCAGATTTCGGCCAATTATGTCTATATCATCGGCATAGGCTAGTGGCATGTGGCTCTTTTGAAATATAGTGCCAGACACGTTGACACCTGTTTTTCTCATCACCTTTTCCATAACTATATTAAATAAATAAGTAGGACAGGCTATCAGACTGATCTTTAACAGAGGATTTGGTGTTTGCCAAGTTACATCTGCAAAGTCGAATCAGCTTTGCAGGAATACCAAACTCAAACATGGCCTTACATGGCGAGCTTGCAACCCGCCACCGACGTTTGAACTATTGCAATGAAAAGACTGATTTCTAGGATGAGAAAGATCGGTCAAAAACTACTTCCACCTCCCATACAAAATGCCGCTTTTTGAGGGTCTGTCCCTGCGGTTACAGTCGCAGTTTAAAATCCATCGAGCTGAAACTTTGTATGCAAGTTTCTGTCCTCTAAGTGGAGATTAAGTTCTAAGACGAACAAGATTGGTCGAAACTTACTCCTACCTCCAATACAAATTTCCACTTTGAGTGACTCTTCCTGCAATTACAGCCACAGTTTAAAAGATAACGAGCTGAAATTTGGTGTGCAAGCTTCCGTCCTCTAAGTGGAGGTTAAATTCTAAGATATGCTCAAATACGACTGCCATCTGCCATACACACTCCCCCTATTTAGTGTGTCCATATGTCTCTCCCAGCTATTTTAGCCTTAATTTGAGAGTTATTGAAATTGTGTATACAAGCTTCTATCCACTAAGCGGATGTTACGTTCGAAGATGAACATTATCGTACAAAAACTACACCACAATTTCATAAAAACTCCTCCTTCTTGGGGTTGTCTGTCTATCTCTCTCCTGGAATGCCGTAGTTTAAGAGCTATCGAGTTTTAATTTGGTTTTCAAGTTTCCATCTTTTAAGAGGAGTTTAAGTTCTACGTTCAGCATACAAACTCTAAACTTTCCTTTTTACGGATCGAAGTTTGATAAAATTTAGTTATATTGCAAACAATATCAAAACTTCGGCATAGCCGAAAATTATTACCTTAATAGTTCATTTTGTAGTCGTCCATCGACCCTTAGTTCCCTATCACAATATTTTGTTTGGTTTGGAAGAAATTAAAATCAGTTATGTGAAGAATATAAGAAAAATGTTTCAAAATATATATCACTTAATACATTAATGGAGACGAGTTTGACCCCAAGTATCTTAAGAATGTTCAGGACTTTTTATGATGATTGAGCCATGTCCGTCTGTCTGGCTGGTGAGTGGGCAGGATAACTCGAGTAAACCTTAACAGATATTTATGAAAATTTACCATTATTAATATTTTCGGATATGTAGTTAAGGGATTGTAAATGGTACCACCACCACTTCTCCAATAACTGGAGGACATTTAAATTTGGTCAGTTCGATTACTATATAATAACAAACAAACGATCAGAAACCCAAAACCTTTGTCAAACGCATCTGGTAGCTCCCATTTTTGGGACCTTTCAATCCCTAAAAATACGAATTTTTAAAAAAAAAACGTTTCATTGCTCTGATAAAGCCGTGGATGTTCCGCAAATCGCCTAACGATAGATGGGTATTGTCCATAAGTGTTCGATGACCAAATTATTCATACCTCAGGTCTTCTTCCTCATCATAGCAGCTTCTACAAAAATCGTCTAAGGAAGTTTCAACCTCTTAACGTGTTTCTCAACAAATATACCCCATATAGATTTTCGCGATTATTGCTTTAGCCGTGTAGTCTTAGTGATGGTACCAGCTTTACCCCTTTTTTGACCTTTTTACCCCTGAAATTTCGAATTTCAAAAATCACTTTGTGCAGCACATATGCTGAATCCTAATATAGATTTTCTCGATTTTACCTTTAGCCGTTTGGTCTGCGTAGTGGTACAAGTTGCATCGTTTTTACTTTTTGGGTCTTTTTTACCCCTAAAAATGCGAATTTCGAAAAATCACTTCATGTAACCCTGTAAATTTATATGACAAATGCTTATATAGACTTTCTCGATTATAACTTTAGAAGTTTGGTCAAGCCGTTTTGTCTGGGCAATGATCAGTTAGTCAGCAAATATTTTATATATACAGTAGGGTAGATCAACAGGCGTATAGCAAAAATGGAATCGAATGCGAAGACTACTAAGAAAACTTCCTCTAGAAACTTTGGGTCTAAAATCAAAATCTGATTCCTCCAAACCTGGCTCAGAATTTATATACATAAACTTTCAGCTCGAAATCTCTTAAAATACGACTGTAATTGGGGGAAAATTTAATGTTGGATTCCTAAGCTTATCACCACAAAACGATATAAAAAATATTTTTTTATAAATGTAGTTTCCCTTTTGATAAATCATCAACTACATAACTTGACACATAGTCAAATATTACCAACCTAATTCCATGTTAGGTATACCCTTTAATTCATCAACCGGCCTCAACTAATATGCACAAAGGATATACATTATGTTGCTGTAGTTGTTGTTGTTGTTGTTGTGTTCCTCTTTAGTTCTTGCATTTGAAGTTAAACAAATGTATTGTCGTTGTCGTCGTCGTCGTCGCCGCCGATGTTGCTGCTGTTGCAAACTGGGAAAAAATGGTTTGCGGTTAGTGTTAAATATGGCCAGTAACAACTGTAACAGCTGCGTTCTATTTCATTTACCAAAAAATACAACTCACACTGTTGTCCCGACTCCCAGGCGGTCACTCACACCGCCTCTGTGCAATCCTCAACCTCAGCTCAATGGCCACATGTTACTTTGTGTGTTTTTTAAGCGGTTCATGGTTTTCGTCTGTGGACATGACCTTTAAAATGGAAAAACATAAATCTTACGCGGAAAGACTCAAAGCGAGAGAGAGAGAGAAAAAAACTTTATATGTATATTTGGCATATAACAAAAAAAAAAGGAACAAGAATTTGCATAAATTTAATTTGGACAAAAGAAACACGATTGCAACTCATACCCGTGCAAAGGAAAAAAAAAGTAAACGAATTTCATGCAAGGGGCTGAGGTATCCAATGAAACGAGAGAAATGTAGGAAAGAAAAGCGAAGGGGGACAAGAAAAGTAGGAATATCAAATGTTTAAATTTTCAAGTACAATAAATTGTTTACATTTGTAGTTGAAAGAAACAGTGAAGTATATTGTTACGATCGTAAGTTGTAACAGATTATGGCTAGATTACTGGCGATATTTAAATTAATTAAGGATAACGAGAGGAAAAAAAGTATGCGGGTGTTTAAATATTTCGGATCGCGATATCTAGTTTATAAGCTGGGAGAGAGCTTCTAAAAGGTACGACTAGAAAACCAATTTACTTAACTAACTTATTAGCATGATAAATGTCTTATTTTTTTTATTCGCGCTTACAATATTAAGGCTATGCAGATTTTTTAAAATGTTTTTTTTGGAAATTTTAAATTAAATTTAGAATATCATTCCTACTTTTGTTAGCACATATTTTGAATAATCTGTTGGAAGGTAGAACACACCAATATGATATCAAAAAAATCATTTTCGCCTATGCCCGAAACTTAGCTTTGACTTCTGGCTATACCTCCGAATTTACGATGTTAATCTACAAAACGCTCTCTCGTACACGTCCCTCCCTACGTTTCTCCCACTGTGCGCTACAGATTGATGGTGAGTTATTTTAAAACTGCACAGCAAAGGGGATATGCGCTTCTCTTTGCCCAAATCTTACTTGAATGTTATGCAAAATTCATATTATGTGGTTTAGGAAACTCGGCTACCCCTAATGTTGCTGTTGCTCTTGTTGCTATACATAGCTGCTGCTGATGCATATTTGGCTGTTGCTTCTGCCACAACAGATTTTTAAAACAAAAGCTAAACACATAAATTACCACAACCACTTGTGTAACTCATTGTCTGCTAAAGTACATTTAGTCTTTTGAAAGGGCGTACGTATGTATGTCGTAGTGGATGCATACATGTATACAGGTGGTACATAGTGTATGGTCCTTGACTGTATCCCCCAGTACAGTGGTGTTTGTTTCAAATGCAAAACTTGGTTACGCCAAAGGGTTTAAAATATGCTAATCTGACTACAGGAAACAAATCCAGAATACCTGATTACCAAAAGAAGTGTGTTAATTTAATATTTGAAGGAAATAATACAAAAATAATATCAAATTAATTGTAATGCCTTTTCTCACCTTTTATACCCTACGATATACCATTTGAATCGAGAATCAGTACAAAAAATTCAGACAGGTGAACGGTTACATAAATCCTCCTAAAATAGGTTATTTTGTATGGGAGGTACCAAAAGGGGTTAGCGGATATAGTCCATATTCATTCCTAAGGCAAATTTCAATAAACCTGTATACAAGGTATTAGAAGGAGTGTGGCAACTGTTATTCTTTTCTAAGCATTTATCTACTATTAGAAAATAACACAGTGCAACACTTAAATTGGTGCCACCTTCGTACCCAGCTATTTTTGAATTATATACCGAGACTAAAAAAATCCCCAAAGATTTGGCCCCATTACATCGAAACATTTTTTTATGGATACTCCAATATTTTCACCCCAATACGATTTTTTGACCATTTTTAGGGAGCCCATATTTCATAAACTGTTTGGAATTTTTTCTTATCGTCTTCGGCAAAGTTGTTGATCTAAACCAGAGCAAAAAAGTCTCAAATAGACTGACCCAAAAAAATTGCATCTAGTGCATGAAAATTGTAAAAATATGGGAAAAATGGCTATTTTTTCATGATATTTTCACAATAAAATTATGATTATAATTTCATACGCCACGGAGTACAACAAAAAAATTTTTGTGTGGAAAACATCATAAAAAAATATCCTTTTTTTTCTATATTTTTGCAATTTTCATGCACTGGATGCAATTTTTTTGGGTCGGTCTATTTGACACTTTTTTTGCTCAGGTTTAGATCTACAACTTTGCCAAAGACAAAAAGAAATATTATCGAACGGTTAATGAAATATGGACTCCGTAAAAATGATAAAAAAAATCGTGTTGGGGTGAAAATATTGGAGTATCCATAAAAAAAATGTTTCGATGTAATGGGGCCAAATCCTTTGGGGATTTTTTTAGTCTCGGTATATACTTCAAAAATATCTTGGTACGAAGACGGCACCAGACGATGACCTTAGAAATGTTGCACTGTTTAATTTAATCGACCAAATTTAAATATCCTCCAGTTGTCCGTGGAGAAGTTACGGAAGAAATGATAATTTTCAAAAAAAATAAAATAGGAAATATGGGGTACCATAAAGGGTCAGCCGATATAGTCCATATTAATTTCAATGTAAAATTTGTATAAGCTTTCATTTTACAAAAAGTATGATTAAATGCGGTAGAGACCAAGGTCGTACTGTAAAAGGGTACATATGCCTGGTGAAGCATGTATGACATGGCGCATCAGGGCCGCCATTAAATAAGTACTACACCACCTAGGGTGTCCTCTAGAGAGGTACAAATAGGAGGGTGATGTAACATCTGTTCCATATTTGCCGACTTCTTGGTCATCGTTTGTCTCAGAAAGAGCGTCTGTAATAAAACCTGGCAGTAGGAATAAAATGCGAAACCTGGTGGCTGGGCTACCAGTATAATTGCAGTGAATGTTGACGACCACCGCAAACATTTTAAGGACCATGATTTGAGAATATGCACTTGGAATGTTAGAAGTCTATATCGACCAGGTGCCTCTATTCAACTAACGGATGTCCTAGAAGAGAATAAGGCTGACATTACTGCTATACATGAAATCCGGTGGAATGGATATAGATGCTCGCGGATGAGGGTGAGTGACGTGTACTATAGCTGCCATGCGGATAAGCATGAGTTAGGTTGTGGATTTGTAGTCGGCAAGAGACTACGACACCTAGTCTCTAGGATTACTTTAGTCAGTGAACGAATCGCCAACATAAGGGTGAAGGTAATATATTTTATACCCTCACCCTACGGGTAACACGGGTCTATAAGTGTAAAAGTGTAACACACAGAAGGAGTCACTTTACACCCTAGGTTTCTTTGAAACAATTTCGATTCATGACTTTATAAATCGTTTAAGCCATGTCCGTCTGAATGTCTGTCTGGCTGGTAAACACAATAACTTTCGGAAGACACAACCAAATGTTTTGAAATTTTGAACGAGTTAATATTTCACCAAAGCATTGCAAACGGGCTACATGGCCCCGCCCCTTCCGGTACCTCCCATACAAATGTACCACTCCGCCCACTTTAGAGCTGGAGTAAAAATATCAATACACCCAACGAGATCGTGCCCAAATTCTGTATTTAGTAAAGGTATAGCAG
This sequence comes from Muscina levida, assembly GCA_964034835.1. Taxonomy (NCBI): domain Eukaryota; kingdom Metazoa; phylum Arthropoda; class Insecta; order Diptera; family Muscidae; genus Muscina; species Muscina levida. The sequence continues at coordinate 160,887,985 of OZ035880.1, read as the reverse complement.
GAGAGAGTTTTGGAGAAAAACTGGAAGTCTAGCCACGCCCATCCAATACCTCCGATACCCACCTGGTACCGCTCACTTTAGAAATCGGTGAATATTATAAATAGACCTAACGCGATAGTGCCCAAATTCCCGTATTTAGTAAAGCTCAAGCAGGATAAAGTTTTCAAGAAAAAAATCTGGAAGTCTAGGCACGCCCCTTTTTGTATCTCCCAAAGAAATGTACCACTACGCCCAGTTTAGTAATAATATCAATACACCCAACGCGATCGTGCCTTAATTCTGTATTTTTTTAAGTTATAACAGGATAAAGTTTTGGAGAAAAAAAATTGAAGTTTAGATACTCCCCTTATGATACCTACCATACAATGTACCATTGCGCCCACTTTAGAAATGGAGTAATTATATCAAAACAATCGACACGATCGTGCCCAAATTCGGTGTTTTTAAGCTATAACAAAATAAAGTTTAAGAGAAAAATTTGGAAGTCTAGACACGCCCCTTCTGGTACCTCCCATATAAATACACCTCTCCGCTCACTTTGGGGATGGAGTAATAATATCAATACACTCGACACGATCGTGCCCAAATTCTGTTTTTTTAAGCTATAACAGGATAAAGTTTTGGAAAAAAATTGAAGTCGTGCGACTTCCCTTATGGTACCTACCATAAAAATGTACCGTTCCGTCCACTTTAGAGATGAAGTAATAATATCAATACACCCAACGTGATGGTGCCCAAATTCTGTATGTAGTAGAGGTATAACAGAATAAAGATTTGGATAAAAATTTGGAAGTCTAGACACGCCCCTTCTGGTACCTCCAATATAACCTCTCACCTCTCCGTACACTTTAGGGATATACCACTCCGCCTACTTTAGAAATCGAGTGATAAAATCAATATATAGAAAATTTGATGTTTTACTGAGGGTGAGGGTATATGTAAGTCGGGTTGCCCGACTGAAACTTCCTTATTGGTTCTACATCACGCTAATATGTGCTCTTGCTCCGACAGAAGAGAATAGTGACGAGGTCAAAGACGAATTTTTTTTTTTTTTTTTTTTTTTTATTTTTTTTTATTGTTTTTGTAAGCAATCTATGTACAAATACATTTCAGAATTTAAATGGCCTCAGCGCCTTAAAGGCATTTTTGAGGCAAGTTGGCAAAAAACATGTACAAAATATATATACATTATAGATTATATAAGTATCATTATATTATATAACAAAAAAAAATAAAAAAAAAAATTAATAATAATACGTATATAAGTTTAAGTAACAATTGTTTAGTTCAAGATTATGTGACTTATACAAGAAGCGTTTCAAGATTTTGTAAAAGTTGTGCTTTTAGCTCGGTTTTGAAAAGAGATATTCTGCGTATATTTTTCAAATTACCAGTTAAATTGTTATACTCAAGACTACCCATGTATTCAATGCGTTGTTTTGTAGTTTCAAGTCTGCACCTAGGAGTTCGCAGGTTTTGCTGGTGCCTCGTATTAAAAGCTGATTGATTTTGTGTAAAATTTACGGTACGATGACCTAGACTATTCAAACTCTTAAAAACATATATAAGTAATTGGTACTTATATAGTGCATGAATAGGAAATATCGATTTGCAGACATCACCGTATAAAGACAAAGTTGAATAATATATTGGTAAATGGTATATCGTTTTCAATGCTCTATTCTGCATGACTTGTAGCGATTTCAATATATTTGTCTTTCTATATCCATATATTATTGCCATATAGTTTAAGTGACTTTGGACTATGGCTTGATATATCAGCAATTTGTTTTCCACATTCAATTTATGCTTCAATTTGTATAAAATACCAATAGCCGGGGCAATCTTTGATTTGACTTCGCATATATGAGAATCCCATGCAAGGTTACTTTGCAAAGTAATACCAAGGTACTTTACTTCATGGATTTCAGTAATTATATTACCATCAACGAAAATACTAAAATTATTGTTTAAAGCACAAGCATGTGGCCTAAATCTTATCAATTTAGTTTTATTCGCATTAAGGACTAATTTATTCAGCCTGGAATACTCAACTATTAGGGAAACATCCCGTTCCATATTAGTCTTTAAAGCCAAATCATATTTGTAGGGATAGAATAGGCAAACATCATCTGCAAACATATATAAACGACCGGTAAGATTTAATTTATGTATATCATTCATAAAAATTGAAAATAATAGTGGTCCCAAACAGCTACCCTGCGGTACACCACATTCAACATTTAACATTTCACTCCTGCAACTAGAGACTTGCACAAACTGTTTCCTATTTAGCAAGTAATCCTCAAATAATTTCAACTCTTTTCCCATAATTCCATAACATTTTAACTTCTGCATCATGATTTCATGATCCACTAAATCAAAAGCCTTCGTAAAATCAAGAAAGAGACCCGCAACTCCTGCCGAACCATTATCCAAACCATTGCATATGAAATTAACAACATTCACAACCGCTTCTTCAGTGCCACAGCCTTTTTTAAAACCAAATTGGTATTTATAAAAATAATTACTATTAATTCTATGCCCAACTTGAAGAAACATATGACCGTAAGCCTAACCATGATCTTAAAATCGTGCTGGGGGTTTTTACTGCCAAAATAGGCCGGGAGAATTTCTTAGCCCAACTGGGCGTCGGGAGTGTGATGCAAGGTAAAGCTTCTGATCGGTTTAACTTGGCAAACCCAGAGTGATCCTTGCCAATTGCACTTCAAGTCTACTCACAGAGCTCCGTATTCGTAGTACTACTGCGGACGGAGTACCTCCACGTGGTGGCGCCTGGAAGCGTGCCTCTGACACCCGTCAGAGCACGACTAACTGTGAGGGGCGAAACCTAAAACCCAGGCACGTCTGCTCAGAGTGAGCGGTACCCTGGTCATCGTCTGACCCAGAATGGGCGGCTGTAATAAAATCCTGGCAGGAGGAGAAAACTGCGACGTGGTGCGCTGGGCTTGCAACCCGCCACCGACGTATAAAATATTGCAATGAAAAGAAGTAAGAAATGAATAAAATGGACCCCCCAAAATGTTGACGACCACCGCAAACGAATTAAGGACCATGATTTAAGGATATGCACCTGGAATGTTAGAACACTGTATAGACCAGGTGCCTCTATCCAACTGGCGGAAGTCCTCGAAGAATACAAGGCTGACATAACCGCTTTACAGGAAATTCGGTGGACGGGACACGGGTGCTCGCGCATGAAGACGTGCGACATCTACGATAGTGGCCATGCGGACAAGCACGAGTTTGGATGTGGATTTGTGGTTGGCAAGAGACTGCGACACCTAGTCTCAAGGTTCAACCCGGTGAGTGAACGTATAGCCACCATAAGAGTCAAAACTAAGTTTTTCCACATAACACTTATATGTGCCCATGCTCCGACAGAAGAGAAAAGCGATGAGGACAAAGACGAGTTCTACGAGAGCCTAGAAAATGAATATGACCGTAGCCCGAGCCATGACATTAAAATTGTACTAGGCGATTTTAATGCTAAAATAGGCAGGGAAACCGCATTTGAGCCTACCATCGGAAAATTCAGTCTGCACACCGAAACGTCGAACAATGGCATCAGACTGATTGATTTCTCTGCGGCAAGAAATATGGTAGTTAGCAGCACTAGATTTGACCATAAAAATATTCATAAGGCAACATGGTCATCTCCAGATCAATTGACGAGGAATCAGATTGATCATGTGGTAGTCGATGGAAGGCACGCATCGAGTGTTCTGGACGTACGAGTGATTAGGGGTGCGAACATTGACTCCGATCACTTACTTACCGCAGTTAAGGTACGCACAAGGCTAAGCATGGCGAAAAACGTACGTAACCAGGCACAACGAAAGCTGGACATCGGTAAACTGCGGACCACAGAGGTAGCAAACGCCTACTCCAACCACCTAACTCAACTGCTGCGGAATGCTCCAACCCCTGACAATATAACCTCGCAGTGGCAAAATATAGCCGACTCCTTAGAACGGGCTGCGAGAAGCGTACTTGGGTACTCAAAGCCGTCTCAAGAAGATGCCTGGTACGATGATGAATGTCGCACTGCCACGAGAGAGACGGTTGCTGCATACAGGGCGGAACTGCAGCCAATGGCAACGCGAGCTGTTCGTGAACGGCACAGGGAGAAGAGACGACAGGAAACTCGTCTTTTTAGAAGAAAAAAGAAGGAGCTGAAGAAGAGGCAGGATGAGTGCACTGAGTTGCTCCGAAGTAGAGGGGAAGCCCGAAAATTCTACAAGAGAGTGAAAGCGAGAATGCGTGGAACAGGGTTGCCCTCCTGCAAGGACAGCGATGGTCAGCTAGTGACGGACCCGGATAACGTTCTGAAGATATGGAGAGATCACTTTAGAAATTTACTGGATACTGATACCACTCCAGAAGACCCCGCTCCAATCCATGACGATGGTATTAACTGTCCACCTCCGAGCCAGAGCGAGATACGTATGGCCATCTCCCGCCTTAAAAACAACAAAGCTGCTGGAGCCGATGGTCTCCCTGCTGAATTGTTTAAGGCTGGCGGGGAGGAGCTGATTAGGAGCATGCATCAGCTCATGGAGAACATATGGCAAGAGGAGAGCATGCCCGGGGATTGGAGTCTCAGTCTGTTATGTCCCATATACAAGAAAGGAGATCGTAGTGAATGTAAGAACTACCGTGGAATAAGCCTATTACCAATTGCGTACAAGGTCCTTTCAAGCATATTGTGTGAACGTCTAAAGCCAATTGTAGAAAAACTAATTGGACCATATCAGTGCGGCTTTAGACCTGGCAAATCTACGACGGATCAAATATTCACCTTACGACAAATCCTGGAAAAAACCCATGAAAAGCAGATCGACACCTACCACCTCTTTGTCGACTACAAAGCTGCCTTCGACTCTCCGATAAGGAATAGGCTTTATGAGGCCATGTCTGAGTTTGGTATTCCTGCAAAGCTGATTCGACTTTGCAAATGTACCTTAGACAACACCAAATCCTCGGTTAAGATTGGTAAGGATCAGTCTGAACCATTCAACACGGAAAGAGGTCTCAGGCAGGGCGATAGCCTGTCCTGTACACTATTTAATATAGTTATGGAGAAGGTGATGAGAAAGGCTGGTGTCAACATGGCTGGCACCATATTCCACAAGAGCCACATGCCACTAGCCTATGCCGATGATATAGACATCATTGGACAAAACAAAAATAATGATTTCGACGAACAAAGAGTCCTCTCGATGGGGACGCACCGTGAACGTTGACAATTATTGTTTTGAGGTAGTCGACGAATTTACCTACCTCGGATCTTCCGTCAACAAGAAAAATAATGTCAGCCAAGAAATTAAACGGAGAATAGTGCTAGCCAATAGATGTTTCTACGGACTTCGGCAGCACTTTAGTAACACCACCTTCTCTCGGAATACTAAGAAACAGCTATACCAGGTGCTTATCTTACCTGATCTGTTGTATGCTGCCGAATCATGGGTGCTTACTACAACGGACATACAAAACCTGGGAGTATTCGAGAGAAAAGTACTCCGAAAAATATATGGACCTATCTGTGTCGAAGGCCAGTTTCGCCATCGGATGAACCATGAGCTGTATGAGCTTTACCACGACATCGACGTAGCTAAAAGAGTCAGAATCCAACGACTTCGATGGCTGGGACATGTTGCCAGGATGGATGTAAATGCTCCAGCGAGAAAGGTGTTTGAAGGCGAACCTGAAGGACGGCGCAGAGCAGGGAGACCCAAACTCCGTTGGAAGGACCAAGTGGTAGGCGATGTGCCATCATCTGGTAGGACTAACTGGAGAACACACGCAGAAGACCGAAGCGTGTGGAATTCTTTATTACTTCAGGCCTCAAATTTATGAACTACGTTTCGTTAATTGTAATTGGCCACTTAAGTAAGTAAGTAACTGTAAAAAAACTGAATACTAACACATCGCTAAACGGAATCAGACTGATTGATTTCTCTGTAGCAATGAACATGGCAATTAGCAGCACACGATGTAGCCACAAAAACATTTACAAGGCAACGTGGATATCGCCCGATCAAGTTGCGAGCAATCAAATATATTACGTGGTAATCTATGGAAGGCACGCGTCAAGTGTCATAGACGTACGAGTGATCAGGGGCGCGAACATCAACTCGGATCACCACCTCAATGTAGTAAAGGTGAGTACTAGGCACAGGCACATAGAAAGCTTGACATCGCTAAACTGCAGGACACGTAGATAGCCAACTCCTATTCCAATCAACTTACTCAACTACTTCGTGATGATCAAACTGCCGAAAATACCAGAGCGCAGTGGCAATATATTGTCCACTCGATGGAAAAGACTGCGCAGTCCGTACTGAAGTATGTGTAGCCCTTAAAGCCCTAGTACGATGACAAATGCCACAATGCCACCCGATAACAAAATGCTGCAAATAAGGCCAAACTGCAGCCAATAGCAACGCGTACAGAAGAGACGGTAGGCGACTCGACTCTTTAGGCGAAAAATTACTAGAGCTGAATAATGTGTGCATTGAATAATACAGAAACGAAGGTTGAGCTCGAAATTTTTACCAGAAGATAAATGGTAGGTCTACAAGGAACAAGTCTTTCCTCCTGTAAAGACAAGGTTAGTCATCTCGTTACTGATTCCGAGAGCGTACTGAGAATATGGAAAGATCACTTCTGCAGCCTATTGAAAACCCAGTTGTTGAAGACTGTATACCAACCCGAGACTATAACATTGAGTGTCCACTTCCCAGCCAAGCTGAGATAAAAAGTGACATATCCCGCTTAAAGAACAAAAAAATCGCTGATGGTCTTCCAGCTGAGTTGTTTAAGGTGGGTGGAGATGAGCTTCTTTTAAGCATACAACAGCTTATAGAGAACATTTGGCTTCAGGAGAGCATGCCAGAGGTTTGGTATCTCAGTGTGTTATGTCCTATTAATAAAAAAGGGTGCCGTTGTTAGAGCAAAAGCTGCCATGGAATTAGCCTCTTACTGACTGCTTATAAGGTCCTCTCTAGCATACTTTGTAGACGTCTAAAGTCAATTATGGAAAACGTGATTGGACATTAACAGTGCGGCTTTAGACCAGGCAAATCCACGACGACACTACGGCAGATTCTGAAGAAAACCTATGAGAAGCAAATCGACACTTACCACCTCTTTGTCGATTACAAAGCTTCCTTCGATATCCCTACGAGGATAATTCGGTTCTGCCGATGTACCATTACGAATACCAAATCCTCTGTTCGTATTGGCACGGATCTATCAGCGCCATTCGACACAACGGGAGGTCTAAGATAGGGCGATAGTTTGCCAAGCATACTGTTTAACATAGTGATGGAGAAGGTGTTGAGGAAAGCATATGTTTTTTATATGCCGATTATATCGACATTATAGTTCGGATGCGAAAGGTAACAGCTGTCTTATAATCTGCGGAAAGCGAAAATGGGTTTGGCAGTGAATGAGGAAAACAATGTTTATGGTATCATCGAACAAAGTGTCCCCCCATTGGGGACGCAGCGTCAACGTTGAGAACTATTGCTTTGAGGTAGTGGAAAAATTCATCTAACTCGGATCTGCCATGAACAAAAACAACAGTGTCAGCCTAGAAATAAATCGAAGAATAGTGCTCGACAACAGGTGTTTCTTAGGGCTACGCGAGCACTTCATAAACACCATCCTATCTCGAACCACCAAAGTCTAAAATAGTGCTTTACTAGTCATAAATCAATTTCGATTTTTATTTTTGTATCAAAAATAACTAGTACCATTGACATAAAAATGCAAATATGAATATATGGGATAAAGAAACTTTAAACTGAATAACTTGTTTCTACTTAAAAGACACATTTTGATCTTTATCCTGTCAAAAAAGTGTGGTGATATAGGTGACAATGGTCCTGCATAGTGTACTCTTAAGGATCAGGATATTTTGGGCTATGAAATTGTATACATATTTGGTACAGATTTTGATCTACTGATGCAGTGCACTGTTCGACACACACAAGCATATTAACCTATGTACGTTAAGCTATAGACATGACTCTATTTATGAGAAAAACAAAAAAATATATATGAAAACATTAAGAAACACCATCGTACACTTACAAAAATATTCATATGTATATAACCACCTTCACCAGTTTCCTCCTGCAGTTAGAAACCTGTAAGGTATCGGACTCTCCTTACTCTCCTCCTTTTTGTGCTCGAGTACAGCGTTTAGTAATAACTTGTACAACCTGTCCTATCCTTAATAGAAGCCAATGATATATGATGTGTAAATATACATAAATACATCTAATAAAAGGCTGTTTGCTGCTGCTCTACTATAACACTCTCACCCTCTCTCTCTCACTCGCTCTCGGCATACAATCATAGGTGTTAAAGCCATTTTGATGGGTGTTAATAACAACAACAACTACAACAGTGGGAGAAAAAACAACAACCAAACATTTTATCTAGGGTGGTACATGAGCTATTGCAACCCATAATTATGGCAATAATCGTAAATAATAGTCAACACAAAATTAAAATGAGTATTCACCATCAGTATTTCTCTGTTTTTGCAAAAAAAACATGCACCAGACATACTGACATACATACATAGGCCACGCCCCTTCCACTTATCACACAAAAATATACATAAACTCCGCACACAGGCAAATTACATAAAACATATGGGTAATAAAAACGAAAATTGTTAAAAAAAACACAAACAATGGGTGTCGTTTTTGGTTTTTAGGCACAAACATACACCTCTTCACTTTGGGGGTCGTCTCACATAAATAAACACAATGGTAAATATATTAAGACCATATGTATGCCAAACAATAAAAGATGATTCATTTTATGTGAAATTAAAAATATTTTGAACTGCCGTTAAATTACATGTAAGGTGCGATGTAAGTGAGTATATTTGGGTTAACATGTATAGACCAATGACGGACAAGGTCATTGCAAGAGGAAATGAAATGAAGCAATAAACATGTGTATTTGTGCTTTCTTCGAGATATGTCTTTAGGTGTGTGGAACAGAAAGACTATGGGATTTGATGTTATAAAATATGTGAAAAGAAACCTAATTGTAGGCAACAACAAATACAGCCCACAGAAGGCACAACGGCACCTCCTCTTTATATATGAATGCGAACGTCAGCTGTTTGAAAAACTTTTACTAGACATGCCGACTGATTCGACCCTATACTTCGAAGTTACCGTCGACAACATAGAGGGGCCGTCGATGAAAGCAAATGTAGGTGACTGAAGACAGCGATCGACCCATGGATCTCCCGCATGATAGCCGAGTGTTCTAATTATCATGCCACGGCCGGCCTCATTTTAAAATTGATCTATATTTAACTTTCAGATTTGTGTGTTTGTTTATTAATTATTGTAATGGAAATTGTTTTTACAGAATAGGATGTTGATATTGAATATATTGACAAGATAGTCTACCTCCAACTGAGCCATTAGTCAAGCCTTCTTGATCATCGATTGAACATCTTTATATATTTTATGACGAAACCTAATACATCGATACGTATACATCATCAAATATACAATTACAAATAATTCTGTAAAGCAAATTTCCTTAATGTCAATCGACTTTACAGAAAAAATGCATACACCTTATATTGTATTATGTTTTTTTTCCATTTCACCGCATTCCAGTAACTTTGCTAATCTTTTCCCATTTCGTCATTAATCTACGATTGTTCTTTGCATGTTCTTTCACTTTAATGTAAAAGTTTAAATCCTCTAAATACTTGAAATATTAAGTCAGCGTCATTGCGTAGCGCTGCAACACTTGAGGGTCTTCAGGTTTATCAGTCACTTGTTTTCTTCGACCATTCGCTTATCGTCTTTTACCAAACACCATCTGCATTTGCTACATTAAGTTCGCATTGGAGCTTAAGAGTTTGTGCAATTTTAACCCCCCATCTAATGGTGCTGATTGACCTTTTATTACATTGTTTTATCAAACTATCGTTGGTGGAGACTTGTTAACACATGTGTGGTGGTTATACGTGGCTAAAATACTAGGTACCAAAAACTGAGAACTTTAAACTTGTTATGTTAAAAATTATAGCAAGATCTTAGAGGTTGATCGAAAATTAAGTATACTAATTTATAGTACAGGGTGGAGCGCGGTAATTTGCTTATTTAGCCACTAGCTTATGCCGATGATATAGACATCATTGGCCGAAATCTGCGAGATGTTACTGCAGTTTTCTCATCACTTGAAAAGGATTCGGAAAAAATGGGTTAAGCATACAACGAGGACAAAACAAAAATAATGATTTCGACGAACAAAGGGTCGTCTCGATGGGGCAGCACCGTGAACGTCCACAATTATTGTTTTGGGACAGTAGATAAGTTTACCTATAATGTCAGCCAAAGAGGCGTGGTAGGTCTGACAGTTTATATGTAAATGATCAGCGTCGAATGCTCTATCTACCTGACCCCTCGATAACAGCTGTACCTTAAGAGCTATCGAGCTGAAATTTGTCTTGTCAGCATCTACAGTCTAAGAGGATGTCAATTTCCATTTGCCTGTCCCGCGATTACAACCTTAGTTTAAGAGTTAACGAGCTAAAATGTGGTATCCAATATTCTTTCCCCTAAGCAGAGGTTAAGTTTCAAGATAAGCATGATAGGACAAAAACTACTTCCACTCCCGATACAAACTCCCCTTTATGGGTGTGTCCATCTGTGTTTTCCAGTGATTACAGCCGTATTTTAAGAGATATTGAGCTTAAATTTTATATGCAATATAATGTTCTTCCACCGGAGATTACGTTCTAAGATGTGCAAAATCGGACAAAAACTACTTCCACTCCCGATACAAACTCCCCTACAGGGTGTGCCCATCTATCTGTCCCAGTGATAACAGCCGTAGTTTAAGAGATATCGATCTGAAATTAAGTACGCAATCTTCTATCTTCTAAGCAGAGGTTAAGTTTCAATATGTCCGAAATCGAACGAAAACGACTTTCAACTCCCATACAAATTCCCCCTGTTTGGGTGTGCCCATTAGATATGGCGAAAAAAAATTATGATTTGTCCCCTCAGTTTTGTAGGTTATCTGAAGACAATTTGAGGACATAAAATTTTTTCGGATCCGTGAATCCTATGACCCTTCGAAATTGTTTTTGTTATGCTGTATCGTCATTTGATATCCGATCGAATCGAGAAACATATCGTTTTCATGGTTAATCAATGGCTACATTTTGTCTATTGGTCATTTTTGCCTCCAACGTCAATTTTAATAAAATTAGTAAATCCCTAAAAAAAATGAGATGCTTCGGCTTCTGAAGTATTTATTTTTAAACACAAAAAAAAACTCAAAAACTAAAACTGACGTCGGAGCCAAAAATGTTTAATAACTAAATGAAGCCCTTGCACTGATCCGAAAAAATTAATATACTCAAATTGTCTTCAGGCAATCTACAAAACTGTGGGGAGAAAGCATAAACTGTTTTTTTCGACCCTATCTAGTGTCAATCTACCTGTCCTACCTGAAGTTTGCTTCATTTTTCATAATGTTCATATTATTTTGTGCAGTTATGTTAACAACTATGCACTCAATATACAATGTAGTATATAATATAGTTTAAAGCACCGTGTGCAAATTGACTTTTACCCGTCTTTGGTACGTATGCTGCTGAACATTTTATTGCAATTTTACAACTTAACAGCTCATTGATTACCATTGTGTAAATGGCTTTATTTTCTATTCAAATATTTTGCACAGCTTTGATTTTATTTCTAAGATATGTGCACTCGTATTGATTTCAGAATTCGTATTAACACTTTTGACTATTGCACTGTCTGGCCAATGATATAAGTATTTGATTTCTGATAGCAGCAAAGAGGGTCAAATTTTAAAGGAGGAAACCTTAGAAATGTTATGTTGTTGTATTACAATAAAACTACTCAAAGTGTTTAATTGCGACACAGAGTAAATGTGAGTTCAAACAATTAGTATATAAAAGAATTGATTTAATACTATACGATAGTAATTGTGAAATAGTAGTAGTACGCATCTATTGGTTACATAATTGAATCGGCTGTATGTATCATACAAGTATGGTAATCATATGCTACAATAGGTATACATTTTGTTTGTAAATTGTGTGATTTTAAAATGTGTATGTTACTGAGAGACTATAAAGGCTGAGAGGCAGTTAATATAATTAAGCTTTTAACGGAAAAACTTTTGTATTACGATCTAACAATATTGATCCCATCTTTGAATTTTGGCAAAATAACTGAATGAAAAGACATAAGTATTCAACTTTATTGGCGACAATATTCCATTAGAAACATTGAGGGTCACACTTCATAAAATCCTCTACAACGGCTCAACCGGAAGTTGTGTCAATTTTATAAAAAAACCCCAATGATTTAAATATTTGGCCCAATGGAACATTTGTAATAAATGATTTAATGTTTTATAGTTGACATGCGTCACTAATAACTCATTTGACTAAGAGTTTCGGTTTTGAGCCAGATTTTAAGATGTATCCCCATATTTGTGTTATCTATATATATAAAAAATTGTTGCAAGTGTGTTGTGACTTCATAACTCACGAACGGCTGGACCGATTTGCATACATTTTTTTGTATGCGTTTGGGTGGCGCCCCGGATGGTTTATATTTACAATTCGGTCCAATTGGACAAAGGGGCGTGGCACCGCCCATACAACTTGAAAATCAAAAGGGCTGTATCTCATGAACTATCAGAGGCATGAAGATGAGATTTGGTATATATGTTGTTGGAGCAGTATTAATTACAGCCAAGGTGGAAATGGGCGGTGCCACGCCCCCTTTTCAAAAATCGCTCTAACGAATTTTCTAATAGACCGATTGATACGAAAATGGTACTGATGACCTGTAGATAGTCCCTGGCTATATTTGGTTGTGATTGGATAAAGGGGCGTGGCACCGCCCATACAACATGAAAATGAAAAGGGCGTTATCTCATGAACTATAAGAGGTATGAAGATGAGATTTGTTACATATGTTGTTGTTGCAGTATAAATTACAGTAAGAGTGGAAGTGGGCTGTACCCTTTTAAAATAAACAGTTATAACTGTCAAAATTCCACAGTATATTGCAGTTCGCCTAGAGATATGAACAGTAAGGTGGGCCAGTTTTTTTATTCGCAAAAATTGTAACCAAATCTACGATGAATTGTTAGAAAATGTCACCAATAAACTTTGTGTGTAATATCAATTCCTAGCTCGCGCTATGATATCTTAATTAAGTGCAGAAAACTTAAATTTTGATAGATGTGTCTTAAAGCTGAAGTCTGTACGCTTTCAATAATCATGAGGCAATGAACGTCACTTCTAAAAGAAGCGCAAAACGGAGTAAACAAACGAAAAATCCTTTTATCTTAAAAAAAGTATCTGCTAGGATTTTGATTCATGTGGATTTTTTATGTACAATTGACCCCCAACAAAACCCTTTTTTACCGTTTTTGTTGCCATTTTAGGTCAACCAATTCGTCATTCAGGCTAGGTGTGTGAAGTGTGATAGACTTTCATTGAGACTTTCTTTGAAAAATCACCATGTAAAGACTACACAAGAACAACGTTTAAAAATCTTGTAAATTTATTTTCAAAATGCGCGTTTTGTTTGCCCTTTGTGAAGTTTATGGTGCATATACTCATCCATCTGAGCTGCTAATATAAGCCATCGACGCTGTAGACGTAAGTGTGACAGGGGACTCGAATTTATCGAACCGACGCCGTTCTCAGCAACTCGGTCTCTGCAAATGCTGAGGAAAGATTTTGGCCTATATTCATATATCCAACTGGTAGAAGAACTAAAACCAGTGGACGATCAATTGATTTTTTTTATTTATCATGTTATTGCACATTCTTTGAAGGAGAAATGGTTCCAACACGACGGCGTAAAATGCCATACAGCGCGTGAGATCATCACTTTGTAAAGCCAAACGTTGGTGACCGAATTATCTCATAGAATGGTAATACGAGTTCAATACAAAGATAGTATTCGGAAATATTCTTGATCCATGTGAGAAGAAGACATGGCAAAAGAGGTTTTTATGGCTAAAGGCATGAAGCTTCAAACGAAATTTTCATTTTCGGTCAATAGGCGGAGAAGACATGTCAAAAGTGTTTTTTACGCCCATAGAGATAGTAAGTATACAGACGGTTACCGCTACTACATTGAATTTTGATCTTTAACGGAATGTCTGTTTCCGATTTGTAAAATATATGACTTTGCTGATGAACTTTTTACTATCGTCATAGAGCCTATGATATTTAGAATTTAAAACAACAACACTTAATTTGTTAACTTTCAGGTTAAGGAGTTGCTTGAAATTAGTTACATAAGTTAATAAACTCATCATATCATTATCGAGCTTAAGTACCGTTTTCAAAGTACTTTGTAGACCTAAATGTGAAATATATTACAAGTTACAATGCAATAGCGAAGCATTGCCGGGCCCACTAGTATTGTTATATAAATCTAGTTATTAATACAGATTGTTCAATTCTTTGTTCATCAAGACGGTAGTTCTTCTATGACCATTTGAAGTTCTTGTAAAGTACGTGTTCGGTAGTACTTTATCATCACCTCCTACTAATTTGCATGTACTTTAGATGTCTTTCTTTGAGAAAATCTATTCTCTGACTAATTTAAAACGATTTTCTTCACAAAGCTAATTGTTCTCTTTTATTTGCAGGTGTTCATTATCAAACCATTCGTAAGGTAAGTGTTTTGCCTTTTAAATGCAATTCCATTTTATTGTTATTGTGATCGCACAACATGCTAAACACAAGTAATTGTTAACATAGTATAACACAATATTTGCTGTATGTATTCTTATAAGTCCTTGAAAACATAATATGTGTATAAATATTACGTCAATACTAGCCTCTGTTTGATACTTCAATCGCATTTTATCAAAAGAAACTTGAGAAACAATACGCTTTTATAAAATCCTGGCAATAAAAGCTACAAATTGGCTAACGCAAAATCCGTTGAAATCAACACTTCCGTTAATACCTTTACCACATTTAAAGTAAAGTGCCTCTACACCATGTTGCTAACATCAATACATCAAGAAAAAAAAAACCAGAGGCATACGCACTAAGGTGGCCATTATTTGCATGGAGGATCCAACAGTGACCTTTTTTCACTCTGAAGGGTATAAATATGGAAAATATATTTGGTTAAAACTGGGAGATATTAAAAGATAGTTTTGATATGTCTTTTTTTGAACCAATCTAGAAAAGAAACTTAATTCGCTGAGTCAAATAATATGAGTATTTCTATATCCTGCAATAAGCCGCATACACATCCCAGAAAAATGTATGATCGGGAATCATTATTTGGTTTTCAAAAACCAAATCGCCTATGTAAATTGTAATGTAATAATGTAATTTTTTGACGGTTTGGAGTTGATGCAAAAAAAATAGCATTATTTTTTAAATTTTTGTAAGTGGATAGTACATTTTTCCAAAATGTTTGTATACCCTTAATTTTTATACCTATCACCAAGCGCATGTACGGCGTCAAATCCTGAGTCGATTTAAAAATGTCCGTCTATCCGTCTGAAATTCCTCCCGATTACAGCCGTACTTTATGAGCAATTGAGCTGAAATTTGGTATGCAAGTCACCATCCCCTAAGAGGAAGTTAAGTTCTAAGATGAGCACGATGGGACTGAAACTACCCCTACTTCTCATACAAACTTAACCTTTTCGTGGTATTTCGTTTGTCTGTTTAAAAAATTCGTTTTGCTATCTTCTATTAAGTTTCAAGATGAACAAGATAGGACAATAACTGCCTCCACCTCCCTTACAATCTCCCCCTTTTTGGGGTTCTTCGTATATCTGTCTCCACGATTACAACCATAGTTTATGAGCTATCCAGAGAGAAATTTGTTACGAAATCTTCTATTCCCTAAGTGGAGGTTACGTATTAAGATAAGCAAGATCGCTAGATCGGACAGTAGCTGCCTCCACCTCCCATAAACCTTTACCTTTTTGAGGTTGTTCGTCAATCTGTTCCTTCGATAACAGCCATAATTTAAGAGCTATCCAGCTGAAATTTGGTATGAATTTGTCTAAGAGGTTAAGTTTATAAATGAGCAAGATCGGACAATAGCTGCCTCTACCTCCCATACAATCTTCACTTTTTTTGGGTGTTCGTCTGTCTGTCCTGTAAAAACTGCCCGTTTTTATACCATATATTATTTGAAATGAGAAAAGAGTAGCGCATTAAACGAGACGTGTTAAACCCCAAGTATATTAAGACCATATTCCTTTCATGACTTTTTAAGACTTTTGTGCAATGTCCGTCTTTCTGGCTGGCTGGTTGCCTCGATGGCCAGTGTTAATAGTTTTCAAAATTAAGTATTTGGATTGTAAATGGGCAGAAATGCACCATTACTTCTGGCACCTCCCATACAAAATTACCTATTTTTGGATAACTAATACATTTGAAGTTGGTCAGTTTAACTATCCTGTAAAAGTAGACAAGCCCTAAGAAAAGCGATACCTTTGCTACACCCCTTTTGATACCTCCAATACAAATGACCGAATTGACCCGTTTAGTTATACATACATACTCGTACCTTTTTTGTAAGTGCATTGGATTCAGTCCCATTTTTCGTAAATTTGCTCTTATGAAAATTTGACTTTTGAATGTATATGGACTATATCGGTTGACCCTTTCTGTACCTTCCATACAAAATTACCCTCTTTTCAGCAACAACGGAAATTTATCTATCAGAGGCCGGAGGTAGAAAAGTATTCCAAGCGCTTCAGTTTTTTGCGCTCCGTAAATAGTTCGTCACACCAAGCTTAGATGACAGCTCTTTCACCTGGTACATCCTTTAAAGTTTTTGTCGCCCACTCCTGTGTCACCCATCGAGTTTATTACCGAAGACTTTTCGAGCCGGTGCGTTTTCATCCATTCGTATAATGTGTCCAAGCCAGCGCATTCAGTCTATTTGAATGCACTTGACTACGTCGATGTCGTTGTACAGCTCATACAGCTCATGATTCATTCAACGAGAGTACTCGCCGTTAACAATCATGTGTCCAAGTATTTTGCGAAGTCTTTTTCTCTCGAAAACTCCCACAATAGATTGATCCGCCTGCGTTATTACCCATTATTCTGCGCTGTAGAGCTAGACAGGTAGGATCAGTGTCTGGTAGATATCGTCGAGAGAGGGCTTTATCATTAAAATGATTGCTCAGCGCTTGGTAGCAGCGGTTTGCAGTCAATACTCGCGTCTTGATTTTCACGCTAAAATTATTATTTTTGTTCATGGCGGAGTTGAGTCAGACAAAATCATCTACCACTTCAAATTTATAGTTGTCAACGTTCACGCAGCGTTTCATACCAGTAAACTCTTTGTTCGTCGAAATAAATAACTAGCTTTTGTCCTCATTAATCACCAGACCCACTTCTGCCGACTGCTTCTCAATGCTCGAAAAGTCCGCAGTAACATCCTGCAGTCCTCGGCCAATGATATCTTTATCATCGGCATAGGCAAACAGCATGTGGCTTTTGTAAAAGATGGTGCCAATCGTGTTTTCGGCTGCCTTTCGCGTGCTCATCTCCATTATGATGTTACACAGATCGCATTATCTAAAAACTAGCTAAGTAGAAAATGGCTCTGTTAGATTTGTGCTTATTTTCACTGAAAACTTCGTGGCAGTCAGTGTCATCCCGCAAAGTCGAATTAGCCTCGCGGAGATACCAAACTTAGCCATAGCATCCAACAATTTCTGTCGTATCAGATTGTCGAATGCAGCTTTGTAATCGATGAACAGATGGTAGGTGTCGATCTGGATTTCTTGGGTCTTCTCAAAGATTTGTCGTAGTGCGAATATTTGACAAGACAAGACCTTCTATGCGATAGGTAAAAGGCACAGCCCGCGTTAATTGGTACACATACTTGTTGGTACACACACATAGAACACTCAGATTCTAATCATCGGGCATGCATTCTCTGAACCAAATCGTGTTAATGAGCTGGTGCATGCATGTTGCCAGCTCACAGCCGGATTAAAAATGCTCTGCTTGCGATCGCCGTGCTGATCGTCGATGGTTGGTGTGATTTCGTCACCTATGCTTCCTCAGGGAACGAATAGAGATCGAAAGTGTTTCCTCCATATTTGCAGCACACTCTGAATGTCAGTAACCAGATTTCCGTCTCAGTCCTTACAGGTGGGGATCCCTGATCCAAAACCTTAGCTTATTACCTTTTGGTAGAACTATCAGGATTCACCTCTACAATTTGCTATATCCTGCATCTATCTTTCCTTCCATAGACGCTTTTTCCGCCTGAAGAGGCGTATCGTCTTCCTCTTCTCATTATAACACTCCGTCCCCGAACGCGTTGCCGTTGGCTGCAGTTTTGCCCTGTATGCAGCATCCTTTTCTTCAGACATTCCGCGACATCCCTCTTAGTATCAGGGCTTTCCTAGTACGGCCAGTACGGTCGTTGCGTCAGTGGTCATAGAATTCGCAATATGCTGACATTGGGTGTCGGGAACATCGGAATTAGGGGGTTGGTTTGAAGTATTTGAGAGAGTTGGTTGAAGGAGGCATTGGCTATTTCGGTCGTATGCAGCTTTGTGATGTTAAGCTCTTTTGCGTTTGGTTACGAGCGTTTTTAGCACTCATTAATCGCTTGCTTACCTTGGCTACAACTAGGTGGTGATCCGAGGTTATATTTGCACCCCGCATCACACGCACGTTCATAATGCTTGAGACATATGGAATCCTGTATTTTGATTAGGGATACCCAGGGTACCCAGGTTGCCTAGTGGACATCTTTATGCGGAATCTGGTTCCACTCACTACCATGTTTCTTCCCAACGCGAAGCTAACTAGTCTGAATCCGTTATTGAATGTATTGTTGTGCAGACTGAATTCCCTGAAATCATCTAGAACAATTTCAGGGGTCATATATTTCCTCCAGGCGCTCATAGAATGCATCTTTTATATCATCATCTATGTCTTCCGTCGGGGCTTGCACACAAATCAGTGACTCACATTTCCAATCTTATCGACACCTCAAACAGTACAATGGCCACTCTAATGCCTACACGTGCATATGATGCCTTTTATTTCCACACACTTGGACATTCGCAAAACAACTCGCATAAACATACACAGACACATACGCATACGCATATGCACACGTAAAACACAACAACGAACAAGCAAATGCGCCAACAAAGGTGTATTCTCACATGAGCACAGGAAACTTACTATGCATGTGTGCACTTGCATATGTATAGATATGTATGTTTTTATTTGCCGGAAACGGAATGCTGCACTCATGTGATAGCAGCTTTGATGGGCGGACGAAGTTTTCTATGTTTATTGAGGCGGAAGTGCATCGGTTCCCACAGCAATTAAGGCAATTGATTCTGGGAAAAAGACATTGCAACAGGCACTCCCCTTGAATCTCGTATACACATAGTTAAATAATAATAATATGTTTACTTGGAATTTCAATCAGTTGTGTGTAGCATATAGAATGTCTAAATACATATGTGCTGGAATTTTTGACGCCTTAAAATTCTTGAATTGATTGAATGGAATTATAAGAGTTCTTCCTCTTTAGAGAAACTAATTAAAAATATAGATATTTGGTACTAAGATTGATAATAATTAAAGCAAACACACAATTTTTATGCTACGCTTGTATTTATGAAATACATTTTAGTATTTTGCTATTAAGTTACATCAATCTTTATTGAAGTTACACGTTAGTTTTGAAGGTTTGTGTCATAGTCACAGTATCTATGAATACTTCAGGTGGGCGTGCTTTTAACCCATTCGTATATCGGTATTTGAAGTTGTTATATTACATCTTAGTGTTTTGTACCCTCGTACGTATGAGTTACAAATAATTTGTATATACATTATTCATACGTACCGTGTCGTATGCGGAGTGCCCATCTGCACGTCATATTTACTTTCATGTGAATCTTTAACAGATACCGTTTGGTAATTAATATCTATTCCTTGAAACGAAATGGTTTGACTATTAATAAGTTTTACATCGCCTTTAAAACGTTTAAGCATTTATATTAAATTTGAAGGCATATTTTTGAGTAAATGTTCTACATTTACATCAAATTTTGTGTCCGAGGGCAACTTGCAATGCAACAGATACTATAATATTTACATCTTTATATTTACTTTGCCTTGCAATACAATATTAATACTTCTTACAGCTTTAATAGTATTTGAACATAAATTCAAAAGTAAGCATGTTAATTAACTAACTTCGACTATCTATATCTGAAAGATTTGCTCAACTTCACGGAAACGATAATTTAGGTATATATTGCAATCTACTGTAAACGAACTGAAAGTTCAATAAACAATTTCTGATTTATTTTTAATATGTTTATATGTACCTACATGTGGAGACAAACAAGAAGCGTACACTTGATTAAATGTTTGCCAAATATGAATCATGTAACCATAAATTATGTTTTCCTATGTCAAAGTTATAATTATTATTTATATATGCAACAACATGTTTATCTTAAAGGTAAATGTGTTAGGTAATAGGAAAACTTTGTTTACATACTATACCGATGAAGAGAAAACTTTTGTGAAGAATATTTAGATATACATACATATTGTTGCAAGGATTTTTGTAGTACATAGTATGTCTGAAGGCAGTGAGAGGATGCATACATTTAGTTGTACAAAAATTTCTTTTAAACTATTACTGTGGTATTGAATATCGTTTAGAATGAATTCATTAGGTATTTATTTACATAACATTGGCCGGTGAGTGCATTTGGAGCAGAACAAAAACTAACAAAAACCAGTACTGAAAATTCAGTCAGGTAAACTGACTGATAAATACCATCACTAAATATAAGATATTGTTTAAGTCTTGAGTTATTGCAATAAATAGATTATTAAGTAATATAATATCACTTACGTTTTATTTTGTGTCTGCATGTGAAGCAAAACCGTTAAAATTTAACTAATTTGTATAGAGGTACAAATAGGGGCAGCACAACGCACAGTGGCCCAAACTGAAAATCTAGCGGGATTTTAGTTGAATTATAATGTTTGAAAATACCTATATTTTTAGTTTTATTTTAATTGACAACACTAGTAAATGCTTATAAAAGCAATTGCATGAGCATTTCGGGGTATTCCTGATCTGCTGCGAGCCTTCAAAGTGAATAAATTTTTAGCACATTGCCCGCAAGGATTTGGCAGCATTTAGTGACTTCTGTTGATTGAGCTAAATTACAAACAAATTTTACTTTATTGAGTCAATATCTTTTTTCCCCATTCAGAGAAGGTATGTACTTAATTAAAATTATATGTTTGTGACCAGTGTTTCCATGTTTACGAAAAAAAATATGGTAGAAGTAAGCTGTTGTTGCATATATGGTTTTAGAGCGTATGCTGACATCTTTGAACTATAACTAATGTCATTCAATCGTATTCCAGCTAAATTTAGCATTTATGTAAGGTAGGAGTCCTTTTGGTGTAAAAATATCCAAAATGATAACCAACTACGGCCAACTGTTGGAGATATATAGAGAACAGTCCCACTATCTCTAGAACCTCCCATATAAGATGACCAATTTTTGAAAAAATAACATTTGTTCAATAACTTTCAAACGGGCAAATGGAGAATATAAAAATTCTGTCTCTTTAATAATCCTGCAATATTAAACAAATGCTGAGAAAACCAAAGCATTTGCCACACTCCTTCTGGTACCTCCCTTACAAGTGGCCGAATTCATCCTTATAGTTTTAACTATATTTTTTGGTAGATACACTGCATTCGGTCATATTTTGTACAATATATAACTCACTTACTTACTAATTACAATTTACGAAAAATAGTTCATAAATTTGAGGCTTTGGTCTTCTGCGTGTGTTCTCCAGTTAGTCCTAACAGATGGTGGCACGTCGACTACCACTTGGTCCTTCCAACGGAGTTTGGGTCTCACTGCTCTGCGCCGTCCTTCAGGTTCGCCTTCAAACACCTTTCTCGCTGGAGCATTTACATCCATCCTGGCAACATGTCCCAGCCATCGAAGTCGTTGGATTCTGACTCTTTTAGCTACGCCGATGTCGAGGTAAAGCTCATACAGCTCATGGTTCATCCGATGGCGAAACTCGCCTTCGACACAGATAGGTCCATATATTTTCAGGGTTTTGTATGTCCGTTGCAGTAAGCACCCATAATTCGGCAGCATACAACAGAACAGGCAAGATAAGCACCTGGTATAGCTGTTTCATAGTATTCCGAGATAAGGTGGTGTTACTAAAGTGCTGCCGAAGTCCGTAGAAACATCTATTGGCAAGCAGTATTCTCCGTTTAATTTCTTGGCTGACATTATTTTTCTTGTTGACGAAAGATCCGAGGTATGTGCGTCCCCATCTAGAGGACTCTTTGTTCGAAATCATTATTTTTGTTTTGTCCTCATTGACCGCTAAATCCATTTTTGCTGACTCCTTTTCTAGTGATGAGAAAACTGCAGTAACATCCCGCAGATTTTGGCCAATGATGTCTATATCACGGCATAGGTTAGTGGCATGTGGCTTTTGTGGAATATTGTGCCAGACATGTTGACACAAGCCTTTCTCATCACCTTCTCCATTACTATATCAAATAGGACACGCTATCAACTTGCCTGAGACCTTTTTCTGTGTTGAATGGATCAGAGTGATGCTTACAAATCGATTTGATTATCTACTATTGGCTTTAGACGTTCACAAAATATGCTCGAAAGAACCTTTTACGCAATTGGTAATAGGCTTATTCCACGGCAGTTCGTACATTCACTACGATCTCCTTTCTTGTATATGGTACATAACAGACTGAGACTCCAATACTCGGGCATGCTCTCCTCTAGCCAGATGTTCACCATGAGCTGATGCATGCTCCTCATCATCTCCTCCCCGCTTTAACCAACTCGGTTTCAGCCGCACGGTTATGGATTGTAGCGGGGTCTTCTGGAGTGGTCTCCGTATTCAGAAAATTTCTGAAATGATCTCTCCATATCATCAGTAAGTTATAAGAGTCCGTCACTAGCTGGCCATCTCTGTCCTTGCAATAGGGCAACCCTGTTCCACACTTTCTCCTCTTAACTCTCTTGTAAAATGTTCATGCTTTCCCTCTACTTTGGAGCAATTCTGTGCACTCATCCTGTCTCTTCTTCAGCTCATTCTTTTTTCGACTAAAATGACGAGTTGCCTCCCATATCTTCTCCCTGTGCCGTTCATGAACTGCTCGGTTTGCCATTGGCTGCATTTTCGCCCTGTATGCTGCGTCCGTAACTCTCGTGGCATTACGACATTCATCGTCGCGCCAGGCATCATCTTGAGACGCCTTTGAATACCCAAGTAAGCTTCTCGCAGTCCGTTCTATGGAGTCGGCTTTATATTGCCACTGGGAGGTAACATTATCATGGGTTAGAGCATTCCGTTGCAGGTGGGTTAGGTGGTTGCAGTAGGCGTCCGCTATCTCTGTGGTCAGCAGTTTACCGATGCCCAGGTTTCGTTGTGCCTGCTTACTTATGTTTTTCACCATGTTAAGCCCTGTGCGTACCTTAACTGCGGTAAGGTAGTGATCGGAGTCAATGTTCGCACCCCTGATTAATCGTACGTCCAGAACACTCCATCGACTAACAAGTGAACTATCTGATTCCTAGTTAATTAATGTGGAGTTAACCATGTTGCCTTATGCATATTTTTATAGTCAAATTTAGTGCTGCTAACTACCTTATTTCCTGCCGCAGAGAAATCAATCAGTCTGATGAATTGTTCGACGTTTCGATGAATTTTCCAATGGTAGGCTCAAATGCGGCCTCCCTGCTTATTTTAGCATTAAAATCGCCTAGTACAATTTGTATGTCATGGTTCGGGCTACGGACTTATATTTTTTCTAGGCTCTCGTAGAACTTGTCTTTATCCTCATCGCTTTTCTCTTCTGTCGGAGCATGGGCACATATGTATTGTGTATTCGCTTGCGGTGGTCTTCAACATTTTGTGGGGTCCGTTTTTTCTTTTCTTACTTCTTTTCATTACAATAGTTCAAACGTCGGTGGCAGGTTGCAAGCCCAGCGCACCAGGTCGCAGTTTTCTCTCCCTGCCAGGATTTTATAAGAGCCGCCCATTCTGGGTCAGACGCTAACTTCCACCCTTGCTGTAGTTCACACTGTACCAACACCACATACCAAATATCATATTTATACCTCTTATACTTCATGATATGTATTACGCCTACTGAACCGATCCCGCCCATTTTTTGTTAGATCATGAACTTTGCTGCCAAATATTCAAATTTTCAAGGCGATTGTAGGGCAGACCTCCCAATATTGCGAATAAAAAGGGTCCAAAGAATGGGGCCACGCCCACCTGATATATCAAACTTGAAAATAACATATTTTCTCCACCGATCACACACTACGTTCTGTGAACAAAGAACGGTCGAGACTATACGGTACTAAAATATGCAAACAAGGACAAATTCATTTTCATATACTTTTAAGGTGGCACCTCTATGTATAGCAGAACTGAAAACTCATCCGTTTTGTGTGAGGTTAGGTTAAAAAAAAATGAGCTCGATCGGTTGAATATTGTGAAATTTGTGAAAACAAGGGTAAATTCTATTACGATTTTAAAATTTAAAAATTTTTTGAATTTTTTGAAATAGGATAATATAAAAATAAAAATTTATCTCGGGCGGCACTTCCATATTAGCAACCTAATCATTTAAAAATCTCACCGATTTTTTTTGGAAAATCGTAAAAATAAAAAAAAATTCCCTAGGGTTCACGAACGTCAAACCGCGAGTGGCTCATCAATTTCCAACTCACTTACCTACTAAAAAACTGTTTTTTTTTGGAAATCGAAAAAAAATAATAAGGAAAATGTTAATTTAGATTTGACCTTTGACCTCTTTGGGGCACGGCTAAAAGACGTCCGACTTTGCTCAAATTTTGACACAACGTTCCACATTACCGACACATTGACACATTACCGAAAATCCAAAGTTGAATTTTCACTGCCACCCTAATATATATATATCGATACTTTCCCATAAGAATGTATTAAGTGACATTTCTAAAATTGTGTAGGAAACGAAAAAAACGTCTCATTTAGTTATTTATTTGTGTATTTTATTTAAAGGAACATATTTGGAAAGCGATTTTCAGAATACAAAACTTGACATCATTGCAAAACCAAAATTTTAATCAGATAAAAAGTTTTTGTCGCTTGGTACATTTTCGTGGTCAAGACATTGGCGCTTGATACAATGGTAAATGGCGCTTAAAACATAGACATGTACACAAAAAATATAGGTTTGAAATTAATTGTGTCGTTTAATTCATTTTTTATTTTTTCTGTTGAACAATAAAATAAATAAAAATCTATATAAAAAGTAACAAAACATTTATTTCAAAACAAAAATTCAAAAATTACACTTAGAGATCAAAACTGAAATTTTAAGATTATTAATAATCATTTTGATTGTCAGACAAATCATCTTCTTCGTCTGTCTCTGGCAATTCGTCATCTTTATCACCAAATGTATAAATGTATAAGCGACAAAAATGGATCAAGTTCTAGTTGGATGAGTGTGCTAAGCGACAATTTCGGTTAAACTAAGCGACATCTAACAAAATTTTTGTGTGGACCTTTTGCTGCTTACGACAATTACATTTTTAAAAATGTGGCTTAGCATAATTTCTTTGGCGGATAATACAAATTTCAGGGAGCAACATTATTCCAGTGAGAAAACTTGACGGTTGATACA
The DNA here is from genome assembly GCA_964034835.1 of Muscina levida. Lineage (NCBI taxonomy): Eukaryota > Metazoa > Arthropoda > Insecta > Diptera > Muscidae > Muscina > Muscina levida. The sequence continues at coordinate 160,862,156 of OZ035880.1, read as the reverse complement.
ATTATATTTTCCCTCTAGTTTCCTTTGCATCCATAACAGGGCAGCGAAACCCAGGCCAAAATGTGGCGCTTAACTTCTAGTATAGTTCCACATCAAAAAGTCATTTTCGAAAAAAGAGTCGCTTAATACATTCTTATGGAAAGGTACCCATATATAAATAATCACCCTCAAATTCTGAATCAATTTAGAGTAGTGCGACCGTCTGCCACTGAACATCCGTTCTGCATTGAATGGATGTTCAGTGGAACTTCCCGGAGAATACGTGATCTATCTGACATTGTGAGCTGAAAACCCAAATTCAAAAATCCACAATACCTCATAATTATACGAATGCCTAAAACGAGTATCATATGAATAAATAAATTGAATTTACTTGTAGCTTGTCGTTTGTTGTTTTTCATAGCGGCCCTTAACATCTCTGAAGGGCTCGAAATTATTGCTCTTACAACGTTTCTGTGAGATTCATTGTTAATGTACGACCGATGGCGACTGGCAAACACAGTCTAAAATTGGCCAGCCCATGAGTTTATGAACCAGTTCGAAATGCAAATCCCACCTACATAAAATGAACTCATTTGACGACACAATGATTGATCAATATTACTGTAATATATCCACATCATTTCGTAGCCATCTGACAATGTTAATATGCTGTATGTCATATAAGCAATCAAGTGTTCTTATGTATCTAAAGATATCTGACATTTTAAAAGTAGACATGTTACATTTCATAAATTCATATGCTAAGAATATTAAGATTGTCTTTCAACTAAAGGCGTATATTATTTTCCGTTGTGAAAAATGTAACTAAGCAATATGGCAATATATATTATAAATGTTATAGCTTTGCACCCGCTATTTAAAACTCATTGTTAGCTGTTATTCGTATACCATCCACATTACCACACTTGCCCCCTCCTTACAACTGCAACCAAAAATCCATATTAAGCTTTCCACGAATCTTAATAAAACAGCAACAACGCAAAAAAAAATTTCCATTTTCAATCCCAGTCATTGGCAGATTTTCTGTTCGGTGCCCTGCATGATTTTTCCATTTTGCCAACTTATTGTCGCGACACATCTTCCAGCGCCGCATAGACAGACAGACTTGCCATGACAATTGTGCGCTTAATATATGCAATATCTTTTTTGGAGCATAAACTAAGGCGCGTCTTCCGAAAGCAATGATAGACTGAGAAAACCATAACGAAACGTGTTTATTTTCGTATTCATTTTTATAATGTGTTTCGTTTTCATCTCCGAACGGTTGCTTAGGAATGAACATGAAGATGCCCGGCGCTCTCTGCTTGTGGCATTTAAGGCTTAAATTGTATTTCCTCATCATCAAATGGATTTACGCAAACAGACTCCATCCAAGCTGCTGTTTGCGGCGGCGCACAGTGTCGTGTTTTCATATAAACGGCGGCCAAAAATAGAAGGAGTTATCGTAGAGGAATGAAAATTGGTACACAGTACAATTATAAGTAGGAAAGGAAAAAAACGAAGTTTTGCGAAAATCAGCCCAAGGACTCGCCCACCTCCCATATATCCTGAAATGAAAAAAAGTTATATTTTCCAAAATTGTTGTTGGAATTGAACCAAATTTGACTCGATTTGTCTCTAATATATAGCTGATAACTGTGGTGAGTTATAAATTATCTCAAAGAACACGCTCACCTCCCATATATCCTGAAATGAAAAAAAATTATATTTTCCAAAATTGTTGTTGGAATTGAACCAAATTTGACTCGATTTGTCTCTAATATATAGCTGATAACTGTGGTGAGTTATATGAAATTATCTCAAAGGACACGTCCACCTCCCATATATCCTGAAATAAAAAAACTTATACATTCGAAAATTGTTCTTGCAATTGAACAAAACTTGGCTCGATTTGTCCTTGATGTATTTTTGATTAGTATATTTAATTTCATTTAATTATCTTACAAAACACGTCTGCATCCCATATGTCCTTGATACCAAATAAGAAAATCATTCTCTACATATATTATAAATATTTTTTTTTTCATTTGATAATTACTATTATTATATATAATAAGAGAGAAGAAACAAGGATGCATTTTCCTTTTGTAAATAAAACCGAATTGGTCGACAATGTTTAGTGGAAGAATGTTTAATATTATTCCAAACTACTGCTTCACTACCCCAGTTCAAAAATCTTAACGGCACAAATGAGACAATAAAAAGAAACTCATCGTTGGAATCCGGGTCATTAAATTTCTGCTTGTAATTGCTATGCCCTGAACACCCGTCAAACCCCCATTTAATATCGCATATAAGGTCATCTTTTGATTTGATGTTATACAAATCTAAATAGCTTTTCGCAGTCATATTCAAAAAGTTTTGCAATTGAATTTCTACAGACGTTTCTGAAACTAAAACTGAGTCGGGAATATATTTTTTCTTCGCATTTTGCAATGCATAGTATGACGGAAAGCACTGTTTGTGAGCGGCATTGACTACTGTTCTCATAAGTTCGTACTGCCTGAAAGACAAATCCATATCTAAAAAAAGTGCCAAAGCTTTATCTACCGGTATTGATGTGTGAGTTGCTGGGTCGGAAATTCTCTTAACAGCCTTTTGCAGCAAGTTTGAATTTGTATTTGAAACAAGTTTATTCACTTTTCGCCTTTTGGTGCGATCCGAGCAATCATCAAAGTCAGTCGAAGGTCTTCCTCTACGGCTGGTGCTAGGTACCTTAAATAACACAATCATTTACAAACATACAAATTACTTTTCATATAATGTACTTACAAAAGATAAACACGCATCACTTATACAAACGGTGAATTTAGCCACGATCCGAACTTTTCTTCAAACCACTCTCTCATGTAGTGACAACTTTGCTAATTAGTTTTTATTTTTAATAATATAAATTGAATTTCTTTATTCATCTTCTCATTTAGTTTTAACTTTAACTCTTCTTCTAAATACATGACTACTTCTCCCCGGGCAGCACTTGGAGTACGATGCCTAAGCAAAATATTAAAAAAATCTCGAATTTTCACCTGTCTCGACACTGAAAATTTAAAGAATAAATGAAAGGGGGAAGAAGGGGGACGAGAAACTTACTTTTTTAAGCTCTGCACACTTGCCCAAATATTATATTAAAATATTAAAAAAGTGTTTTTTGATGTTTTTTTTTTACACTCCACTGAACTTGAATGTTTTTAACAATTTAGATTTTCGCTTTTTGTTTACATTCGGTATAACGGCGAACCACATATGACCCACCAAACGAGACAAAAAACCAAGTTGCCATATCATTATATTCTAACAAGTTTATCCAATCGTTGATTATACTGTTTTACCGACAGTTTTTATTTTAACTTACCGAATTAAATTTGCCTAATTTTTATCATTTTTATATTTCGATATTTTCTTTACTACAACTATTAACTTTTAATACTTATAACTTTTTGGAAATATAACATTTTTTAAAAATTCTTTTTGATTTAGCATAAATGAAGTGTTGTTTGTACAACGACATCAACCTTTTTTAAAAACTAGTACAGTGATATTTTTCATTTTTGGCCGCCCTCACGACACTGTGCGGCGTCTCTTGTTTCAGCCAAAGAGCCGCTAGCAACGATGTGTAGGATTGTGGGGATTTCAACTACCGTAAATCTAATAAAAATATTTCATGTTTTTTGTTTCTCGCATAAAACAAGATGGCGTTGGAATTTATTTTTATGTGATGCCATTTTTGTGGTCTTTTAAGGTGAATAAATTGCATCAAACATGTGAGAACTTAAAGGATGATTTGGAATGTTGTGACAAATTAAGAAATCATGTAAATCGTCACATTTATAGATCACTGTGTGCGTTAGTAATGGAGTGAATATTAACAACAATGTCAGTTCATAAAAATGATTGTAACAGAGTGTTGTAATACATCAAGTGACAGTAAAATATAATACGATTTAATAGAGTAGCTGCACATGGGTGTACAGTAACCAGCAAATGAATCGTAAACATAATTGGTTAGCGTCTTGACAATTTGGAGACGCTGAAATTATTACAAAGATAAAAACGTTGTAATGGGGAACTGTTAGAATTAATTGTAGTGTTACTTTTATAAACCCTAACCCATGGAGTAATGTATTAAAGTAGACAAGTTTGACCCCAAGTATCTTTGTACCCCAAGTATCGATTCAGGTTTTTTGTAAGACGAATAAGCTTTTTCCATCTGTCTGGCTGGCTGGCGGTTGGCACTATAACTCAATCAAACCTACACTAAACTGATCCTTATAAAAATTTGCAACTGTAAATATGCAGAATTGCGCAACCCTTTTTGGTACCTCTCATTCAATAAAACCTATTTTTAGGATATAAATATTACTTCCATAACATCCAATCGGATAATTAGAGAATATGACAGTATAACATTTTTCAGCTCATTGATTTGGGCTTCAATTCTGAGAATTCTGTAGCCCCAAAAATAGGAACATCTGCATCAAATGTTATGTTAAAATTTGATTGCCATGCGATTTTTTTAGCTCAAGGTGGATTTTTAGCACTTTTGTTTCTAAAGAAAACATTTAGATATAGAATAGGAGAAAAAATGCGGAACCAACCTATCCGAAAAAAAGTGCAGCAACTGCCTTAAAAATCGATAATATTGCCATTTTTAACCATAAACCTATAAGTTTAAGGACATGAGCTCCTTACAGAAATTTTTCAACATGTCTGAACGCGTCTTTACACTTACTTTCGAACATACTGACTTACGTATGAGTAATGATAAAAATCCACGTAACTCATACGCTCTGGCATGGGTAAACTTCGTCACAGAATATGCTATGACCTTAATAAATAACTTATTGCGACACAATAACGTTTAACCCACAATTACAAGGTCATTTCATGCTTCCTCACAATTAAAACAGATTGTTAATTAGTAATTAAGTTTTATTAGCAAAACCCAAGCCACAATGATGAGTTATAACCGTGTTAAAATATTTAATGGCCACTAAATTATTAATGCAGCCAACTTGACAAGAAGAATGATGCAGAAGTTCTTACTTCTGGGGCTTCTTTCAAGTGAAATTCTCAGAATTGAGCCCCAAAATCATATGTTGTACCATGTATTTAAATAAAGTCAGTTTAATTAGCTTATAAAAGTAGACAAACCCTTTAAAAATCGAAACAATTGACGCACCTCTTCTGGCACTCACCCATACACATGACCGAATTCACCCTCATAGTTTTACATGCATACATAAGTTTACACTGTATTCAATCATATTTTGCCAGAAATGAAGCCTTATGAAAGTTTGACTCTGGAAATAATATGGAATATGATATTAGCCAACCCCTTCTGGTACCTTCCATACAAAGTAGCCCTGTTTATAAGAAATTAATATTTCTTCCATAACTTCCAAACGGACGGGTGCTAGACAATTTTATATTGTCAGTTTGATATCTCTGTAGTAGCAGATAAACCCCTAAACAAAAATCAAAAAAACATTTGCCACTCTCGTTCTGGTACCTCCCATACAAATGACCGAATCGACCCTCATAGTTTTACAATATACGTATGTTAGGGTGGCAGCGGTAATGCCAACAATTTCGGTAATGTTCAAGCAGAATATTGTGTCAGCTGTTATCAAAAAGCTCTGACCCAAATTTAAACATAATCGGAAAAGCTTAAGCCTCAAAGTGGTCAAAGGTCAAATCTATATATATGGAAATGAGTTTGACTTTAGTATCGTATAGACTCGAAAACTGACACTGTTTAACCGATCTATTTGAAATTATTACGAAATCTAGCACAGAATAGATAGCATGATTGTTTGTCCGCCCATTACTTACTCATATAGCCGGCAATTCTTTGCAATTCTATTGGATTATATGCAGCACGTTAAAAAATATTGATGTGCCCATAACCCAGACTCATCAGCTGTCATAACCCAGAATTCTAAACCATACATTAAGACAGGTAGAACCAGTATCTGGTATATCGGGATTTTTGTTCGTCGATAGAGGGCTCTGTCGTTGAATCGCTTGCTTAGTCCGTAGTAGCATTTATTAGCAAGCAGGATTCTTCTCCGGATTTGGAGGCTGACAATACTTGTTTTGTTGGTGGCGTAGCCTAGATAATTTTCGTCCGATGATGTCTACGTCATTACAGTACGCGAGTAGCATGTGGCTTTTGTTGAATATCGTGCCAATCGTGTTTACTGCAGCTTTCCTCATTATCATCTACATCACTATGTTAAAGACGTCACACAATAGGCCGTTGCATCGTTTTCGGCATCGTCTGCTATAGAATGGCTCCGTAAGGTCCTTGCCAATCTTCACTGAAACTTTGTGTCAGTCAGCGTCGACGTATCAGCTACACTGAAGTACCAAACTCAGCCATGGCTTCGAGTAATTTCTGCCGTATCGGGCTATCGATGGCAGCTTTATAGTCGACGAAAAGATGGTGCCTGCCGATCTGTTTCTCTTGGGTCTTTTCCAGGATTTGCCGAAATTTCAATATCTGGTCAGTTGTTGATTTACCACACTGATAAGGACCGATAAGGTTGGATGACACTGGCTTTAGTCTTTCACATAGCACACTCGACAGGACCTTATATGCGATGGGTAAAAGGCTGAGCACGCGGTAATTAGAGCACGCACATGAATCATCTTTTTTCAGTACAGAACATAATACTCTTAGATTTCAAGCATCGGTCATACACTCGTTGTGCCAAACCGTGCGTAGGAGCTGGTGCATTTTTGTTATCCGCCTCTCGCCACCGGACTTGAAGAGCTCTGACGGAAGTCCGTCGGCACCGCCTGCTTTATTATTTTTCATCCGCGATATTGCCAAGGGCGTAGCCAGGATCTAATGTAGAGGGGGGCAGACGATTTTACATTTCATGTTAATAGTATGTTTACAAAAAATATTAAAACTAAGTACCTAACGAAAAATCAATACTTATTGTTTTGAGAATATTTTATTTAACAAAGGTAGACTACAATTTTTTTAAAAAAATTTTTGGTCATCGAATTCATGTAGTACCAAAAAATTACTTTTTTTTTACTCATCTTAGTGTTTTGTTTTTTTTTTTTGGACATAGGGAATTTTAGGCCGCAATACTTGAACGATTTTAAAAATTTTTTAATTGTGTTATTGGAAAAGAAATTGTCCACAGAATGAACGTTTTTTATTCTGAATTCCTTATCGTTATTTTTTTTTAAATGCGTCAAAGTCAATGAAAAAATTATTTTTGACTTTAATATTAAATATTTTGTGTGCAAAAAATTTTAAACTTCCGCAATTATTGTGAGCATTTTTTATAAATTGAACTAATTGAAAATATAAACAATAACTATACTGTCCTGCTCACAATTATTATCCGATTAGATCAAATCGTAATATATAACCTGGACATGTTTTAAGAAAGTCTTCTGTAAAAAATAAGTGAAATTGGTGAAAGTCACTATGAATTTTTTTTGGATATATACCAAAAATCTATATATATAAAAGAGGATGTGTGTATATATGTATGTAACGTATGGACTCGAAAACGGCTGGACCGATTTTGATGAAATTTTCAGGGAATCTTCCGAATAACCCCGCGAGTAACATAGGCTACACATTGTTTGGATTTTTCTACATTTAGGGGGTGAAAATGGCAATATTCTATAACACAAGGTATTGCGCGCTTACAAGAAGTTAAAAATAATATATTATCAATCGATGATAAACAACATTGTGTACTCTTTTAAGATACCTGCGTACGTCCATGGAAAAACCTTTAAAAAAATTCTTTAAATAACTCTCTGTATTCCAATATAACGGGACATCCTATATAACGGGATATGCAATAGCGAAGCATTGCCGGGCCCACTAGTTCAGTATAAAACTGCAAATAAAGTAATAATTTGTGTTTACAAGTAGGCTAAGTAATGTGTTTTTCATTTAAAAAGACCAATACCATAATATGTTACATCATCTGTCAAAATAAAGAAATTTTTTAAATCCAAAAATATTTCAAATTAAATTCAAATATTTATTATTTCATCGAATTTGACAACTTTTAAAAAATCCCACTGTGGACGGTAGGCTTAAAACAGTTTTAGGTTGCATGAAAATGACGATAAAAAGTGTAAATGCCACTGTATTCTGGGTTGATCATACATCAAAAAAATGCTTGAATTGAAATCCTAGAAGATCCTTTTTTGAAAATATCGATATTTTTCATTTCTGCAGACTGGACCAAAAATCTTTTTACTTTTTAATCGACAACACTAAAAAAACTGGACAAATGAGAGAAAATCCGTTTATTTATTATAAAAGACCACAAATAGGGATTTAATTGTTATTCATTTATTGTCTTTGATTATTTTGCCATTGCTACAACCTGGAATGTTACATTTAAGGTAAAAAAAACCTAGTTTGATAAATAAAAAGAAGAAATTTAACATGCATAGAAGCATGCCATAGCCTCTAAATAGGAGAAATACAGAAATAAATTGTTCTAACTTCTATATCCTTTAAAATATTAAAAGTACTTTACAAAGTAAACGAAACCCTCGGATGAAACAGTGAGTATGCATTTTTCCTATATATGGTCACTACTATCACTTGTACATAGTTTCGATCATGGATCATAATTGATGTCGCATGTCGCATTAAGATTAGTCTTACTGGTTTTCTGAATCAAAACTTGTTAAGGTTTGTATCCAAAAGTAGAAACAGGAAATATTTGGAACAACTTTAATGGCTGTTAAAATTGAGTCAAAATCGAAAAATCAAAAAAACATTTACCATATTATTTAAAACAAAAATTGTATGTGAAAAAGTCATTGTAACTAGTCCGTGTAATCGGCACTGAAGTAAAGCTTCACAGGATATGTTTCGCATGCTAGAGCGATCAAAAAAGAAATATATTTTTTTATTGTAGGTTGAAATTCTTTTGTGTGTTTTTATTCTTTATAATAAGTTTATGCTCTTAAAAAGGTAATAAAAGTAAAAAAAAACTTAAAAAAAAAATTTTTACGAAACCATCATTGTAACTCAAAAATCTAATGATGCAGTTCAAGTCCTCGTGTCCGAGTTTGGTTAAAACCGTCAAGCCTGGTCTTGTCTATTTTTTCGACTATCACAGTTTCTTTCCCACTGAATGTAATCTACAAATCCAAAGAACTTATTATTTTAGTCTTTTTTTATATTTTTACTGCGTTCGTTCATTTAGCTGCATCGGCTCGCATGGAAGTTGCTCATTCTGTCGCTCCAATTTTCCAAGACCTTGTTAATTTCTATGATCTAATCTTTTAAAAAGTGTAACGTATTAAAGGAGACACGTTGGACCTTTATTATCTGAAGAGCGAATTCAATTCTGGAGCCTTACGAAAAAAAGGGCCTCGTTCTGCATACTAGTACTTCCAATACAATGTAGTCTACATTTGCCAAATAATTTCAAGAATAAACTATTAATATTTTGTGAATTCATTAGCAATTTCTAAACTGTAGTCATTTCTACAGCGTTAGTACATGTAAACGTCTGGCCAACAATTTCCACTGCACAAGCTGGACAATAACAATACATAAGTACTTTTAAAAATCAGTTAATTTCATTGACTCAGAGTTAAAAAATATCTTCTAGAATTTTGGAGAATGAACGTAGGGTGAAAGTTTTTATCAGTCAGTTCATCATAGTTTCTGTACTGTTTTATTTTGATTTTTATATTTTTCGTGATTTTGACAGATTTTCCAAGCTGTAGGGGGGGGCAGCTGCCCCCCCCTGCTCCTACCTGGCTACGCCCTTGGATATTGCTCTTCTTACCTCGGTGGTGGCCAATCTAAGCCGTCGTCGACTATTGGCGTGATACCTTCAGGTACGCTGTCTTCTGGAACCAGCAGTTACTGGAAGTGTTCTCTCCATATCACAGTGGTTGCCGTTTCATACAAATTGCGGAGAAGGAGTTTTCATAGGCGAATAATATTTGGTACATCCCACAGTCTAATGCCACCAATTTCTATAATTTGGTTAAAATCTGTGAAAGGGTTCCATGGCCTCTCTTAGATCCTGAATATTTAAATTTCATAGTAGGCATACCAAAGTTGGCATATCCATTGATTCCATCAATCTATGACTAAATCTAAAATTTGGTTAATGTCGGATAAAGGATTCAAGGACCTCTCTTAGATTCTAAAAATTTAAATTTAATAGTAGGCATACCAAAGTCGGTACATCCATTGATTTCATCAATCTTTGACTATATCTACAGTTTGGCCAATGTCGGACAAAGGATTCAAGAACCTCTCTTAGATTCTAAAAATTTAAATTGAATAGTAGGCATACCAAAGTCGGTATATCGATTGATTTCATCAATCTATGACTATATCTACAGTTTGGTCAATGTCGGACAAAGGTTTCCAGGACCTCTCTTAGAGTACACAATCAAAAAAATGACACCGAAAACGGTGAGACCGCATTGTTCTTTTGAAGATAACTCAACAATCCGCAAATTTCCGCAGCTGAAATTTACATCACATAATCTGTAAATATTTGTAAACATTTTACAACAAATTTGGTTGTTAACTTCGATTGAGTTCACAACTAAAACTCTAAATGAAATTTAAGTCTACACACGAGTTAGTACTGAAATAGGCACATTTAATAAATTAATTTAATAAAATGGACACAGCATGCTGATAAGTTTTTAATTCTTTCAAATAATAGTTAATACCTTTTTTACAATATTTAATTCCTCCATTGTTTAAGCAATCTTTTTTAAAGAGCTTTTTACGTTTTATTTTGGACCTTCACTTGAAAGTTACTCACGCTGCAAAACAAAATAATTTTCATAGTCAGCTATTCTTATAGAGGACAGGTAAAATAAAGCAAAAACAAAAGTATTTTAAAAGAGCAAAATCTATTGTGAGATAGTGTTGCCACAGTATTACCCAGAATTTTGACTAAATTTTTTTTTATTTTTGGCCAATGGGGACGACCACTGTGCATATATACAGTACATTTTGCGTATTTGTAATTAGATTTCGATACTTGTCCTTGCAGTAGGGAAGCCCATTACCGTGGCCTTTTGCTTTAACTTTCTGGTAAAATTGTTGGGCCACACCTCTTTTCCTGTATAGCTGTCTCAGGATTCGTCTAAGCGCCGTTTTTCATACCCTGGCACGGTTGTGCGGCGGTTACCATGGAATGCGCAATATGTTGCCACTGTGGTATGACGTGTTGTATGCAGTCTGAATTTACCGATCGATGGACCAAGAACATGTTCCCTTCCTATTTTTGCATTAAAGTCTTCCAGAACAATGTTAATGTCATAGCCAGGGCAGCGATCGTATGTTTCTTTTTATTATCTTCCGTCACCGATTGAACCGTGAGGCAAGTTGTCGTGAGTCTCTTGCCAACTACAAATCCACATCTAAATTCGTGCTTTTCAGAATAACAGCATCCTTGTCCTGTCTATCTCATCACCTGGATGGCGGTGATGTCAGCCATATATTCTGCTAGTTGAATAGTGACACTTTCTGCATAGATTCAAGGTTCACTTTACATCCCCGACAGCTCCGCCCATTGGAAACAGTAAAATCTTTATGAATGTTTCTCCAATCGCCTTGAAAAATTGTGTGAATTAGTTTAGCAGCAAAGTTCGTGATTCAAGAAAAAATGGGCGGGATCGTATCAGCGGGAGTGGTAATAAACTTAAGACTATAATAGAGCTGTATCTCATGACCCTACGGGAAAATGAACCGGTACAGTACCAGTCACTGGACTGGTACCCTGGGGTGCATGAACCGGTTCCAGTTCCGGAACTTTTGTATGTAGAGAACCGGTACGTTTTGTATGGGGTTGGCCACTAAAGTGTCAATTGACACCTAACTGATACTTTGTGATGCGTCTTGAACCAGTTCAACAGTACAAGCCCTACGACAGGTTCAGTAAAAACCAGACGCCTAACTATGATATCGGTTTTTTATCAATATGCCCCAAAATAAGACGAAAAATTAAATGAAAGTTTTTGATAAATTACTTAGTTGTCTAGGGTTAAAATATATTTTTCTGACATTTCTACTTATTTATAAACAACGCCGCAGAATACTACAGATCAGTCAAATTGAGTTTTCTTTAACACTTTAGAACCAGTTTAGGGGCACATCCCCTCTTCACCCGTCCTGAGACAGGTACACTCAGGTAAATTAACACCACTTTTCCCGTAGGGGAATTATAAAAGAAAAAGATGATATTTGGTATGAGTCGTTGTGTTTTACATCTAGTATCATCGTGTTGACCTGACCAGATAGTGGGCTTCACCCCATTAGAACATACTATAATGTTATGAACTATTAAGGTCCGAGACGTAATTCACAACACTCCATGAAATATTAAAATTGTTCTCGATTCTTATGGGGGGGAACCATATTGACTGACTATATCCGCCCTATATTGGCCGCCACTGTTATTATTAGCTACTTGATGTTGTTATGATCTATTATTTAGTCATTAGGACAGTAACCATTCCATCCGCCATCAGCTAGGAATCGAAGTACTCTGCCGATATACACTACGTCACCTTTAGCTACGAGCACCGGCTGACCGCAATTACCATTTTCTGTTAGGTACCTTGGTACCCCATCCGGCTGGCACCATCATTTAACCACTGGTAACACGCTTTGGACAATACACAAGCATAAACTGAATGTGTTACTGTCCGACTTGAGAGGAAGAGCTCATAGAATCTTACACAATTATAGTCTTTCGTTTTGTGAAGGAGAAAGCCCGTAACAACGTAACAGTGTTCTTGTAATCGCTGCTCCACCTTCGTTAGAGGTGTGGTGATATCCATCAACATAACGCTGAGAATGCAACGCCACACTCAACTAACAAGCTGTTAGATGTACAAAGAGAGATGCGAGTCTAAAGACGTTGCTACGAGACGTCGGTTTGGTCCAGGGCCGTTTGCCCTAGGCAAGCCGCCTGCCCGACAGTTTGGGTAAGGAACAGCTTCGGCTGTGCCACATAGTGGCTGTGGTAAGACCAAAAATCACGCTTGTAAACTAAGTAAGGGTGGTGCCACGCCCCATTTAAAAGAAACCGTTATAACAGCCATACTTGGGAAGTGACCTAGTGCATGTTGTAGATCTGGTCCAGTACGGGAAAGATCCGAAAAGCCGGTTTTTGAATCGTAAGCCAAGGTTTTGAGGGTGTTAGGAAACTCTGAAATACAGATTCATATTGTACTCGACCAGACCTACAACATGCACTAGGTCACTCCCCAAGTTCCAAAAAACTGTAACAGTGCGTAATTTATCTTTATTTCATTTTTCATTTCTGTATATTGCTTATGTAAATGTATAATTAAATTCTGTTCTGTCAACTATTTTTCTTTTAAATTTCCTTTAATCATATCTGTCATTTCTAATACTATGACTTTAATGTTCACCATCTTTTCTTAGTTATCATATAAAGCACCTTCATTTTCTAGTTCATTTTGGTTTGTTCGTTTTTTTTTTGCTTTCCTTTAACAGCATTAGTATGAAAATAGTAGAAGTTCCAGTTTCATGTAGAGAGCTGCGGCAATGCTGGTGCTTTAGTTTCACCGGTAACATAATTTAAAACCCGGAATTATGCTCGTTTAAACACACTTAACTTACACACTCTTAAACGTGGCTCGTTCCGTTTTTGCTGTTGCTGTTGCTACCGCTGCTGGTCCTTGTTGTACCTACTGATGTCACTTGACTTGCAATCATTTTTACACCTTCTTCTAACATTCTTCGCATAGTCTTTTTTATTGCCATAGCCGTTTATTTTGTGTTTTTTTTCTGCCACCGTTCGTTGTCTTGGCTGCTTTTTATAAATGGTTATAATGTTTTATTTCCTTTTTGTTAGAGGTCCTTTTTGTCACTTGTTCTCCTTAAGCTATTACTTACTATTTACCTGATGGTGTGAACGAGTAGGATAACGGCTTTTGCTCCTGCTGTTACTGATTGAGATCGGGGTATCATCGGAGCCGGGTAGCAGTGGCTGCGGTGTTGTTGCTGCCACTGTTCGTCCTGGCTCTGGCGTTTATTGCCTATTTCGCGTTAATATTGTATTTTAATAATGTCCTCCTGTGTATATAATTTTCTGCACATTTTCATTATTAGATATATGAGAGTCAGTGCTTTCTTATTTTGTATTTCATTTTATTTAATATTCTCTCTTGTTTTATATAATTTCTTATGCAGCTTTAATGTCATTTAAATACAATGGGTTCCGGGGTCTAACTAAGGTGTTTTTTATAAAAACAAGGAAAATGTTGGCTGGCATATTATTAGATCATTTGTGCAGCCTTAAAAGTAAACTGAGAAATGAAGTGTGGAGGTATTTAACACAAAAAAAAAGTTTATACAATAAGGAGGTATAGACTTTTTTGTGTTTCAGAATCATCTTTGTATATATACTAAGATATTCTGCTAAATATCTTTGACATTTTCTAGTAAGTGTTGTTGTCATATAGCCAAATCTTACTAAATCGGAAATGCGCTCACAATTGTGAATCCTTCTTCTTTAATGACTAAACTCTGACAAACTAGAATTTAATGGTTTCATATTTATATCAAATGATTTAGTTAGGTGGGAACGCAAATAGATTCTCCTTCTTCTGGTGGTATAACTCTCATCTTTAAACCAATTGTTTTAGGTTTTGTCAAAATGTCAAACAAGCTGGAGAATTAGTTTAATTAAGGCACTTTGGTTTCCTCTGGTATATTACTACACGTTGCTTATTAAAAACTCTCCCACATTGTAATATAATTATATTCCATTTTTAATATGTAGAACAATCTTTAAATTTATATTCATACTTATATATATTTATATTTAGCAAAACAATTTTATTTGAATTTAACACGTTTTACTTAATTCAAGTTGCCTCGCATTACGACCTATGCGAACTATAATGATCTGTTAAAGTTTATTAGTTATATTCATAAAATTGATGTCCACCCAAAATGTTGTGTATTTCACGTATTTTGTGGTTTCGTTTTTCCGCAAATATTTACTTTGCATTGAAAAATAATCAGGGATTCATTTTGAAAATGAGGCATTAACATTTATGTGTATGTTTTGGACTTTATTGACAGACGAACACGGCCGCGCTTGTACGCAAATAATGTTAATTATATGATTGCATGTATTTGAATATTAATTTAAAAATATAAAGGTGACCACCATAATAATTTCAAGGGAGCCCTTAAGTTTATGGAAATTTTTCAATGATAACAGAATGTTAAAATAATAAAAACCAATTTTACACATCTTATAAATGTTAAAATGTGTTTTTGTTTCCCATTTTTGCGTGATAGAAAAGTTTTTGTTTTTCTAAACTTACATAGTACAACACATGATTTTGGGACTCAATACTGAGAACTGAAAGTGAATGTAGGCCCAAAAAGAAGTTCTGCATCATTCATTTTGTAAAGTTACATACCATAATAATTTAATATCGATTTGAAGTAAGTATCGTATAGGGGAAGTTGTCATGTTTCAGGCTCTTTTGGTAGCGTATGATTATCATAAGTAATATTCTACGTAAATCATACGCCAAGGAGTACAACAGTTTTATTATAACTGCTACAAAATAAACCCAGTTCAAAATCAGTTGGTGAATAGATAAGTGAAACTGTTGCTTATGCAGGGATATATGAACAGATTAAATTTGTTTCAGCTAAATCGGACTAGTGGTTCTCGAGTTATGTCAAACAAAAGAGCCTAAAACGTGACAAATTACCCTATACGATACCTACTAACTTCAAGTCGATATTACTAGCGAGCAAGCTTCGTCCTGCCTCCTAAATTATTGATACATGTGTATATCAGGGCGGTAGCGAAATGTATGGACGAATACCAGGAAAAACCAGTAAGAAAGTTTCAGTCGGGCAACCCGACTTACATATACCATAACCCTTAGTACCACAAAAATATCTATTATTTTGATATTATTACTCGATTGCTAAACTGGGCGGAGTGATACATTTGCTTGGGAGGTACCAGAAGGGGCGTGTCTAAACTTCCAGATTATTTCTCCAAAACTGTATCCTGTTATAGCTTTAGAATTTGCGCACGATCGCATTTATAATATTAATCGATTTCTAAAGTGGGCGGTACCAGAGGTGTATGGGAGGTACCAGATGGGGCGTGGCTAGACTTCCAATTTTTTCTCAAAAACTGTATCCTGCTATAGATTTACTAAAGAATTTGGGTACGATCGCGTTGGATTTATAGATATTATTAATCCATATCTAAAGTGGGCGGAAAGGTACATTTGTATGGGAGGTACCAGAAGGGGCGTGGCTAGACCTCCAATTATTTTCCAAAACTTTATCCTGTTATAGCTTTACTAAATATAATCGCGTTAGATCTATTAATAATATTAATCGATTTCTAAAGTTGGCGGTACCAGATGTGCGTGGGAGGTACTGGATAGGGCATGGCTAGACTTCCAGTTTTTTCTCAAAAACTATATCCTGCTATAACTTTATCAAATACAGAATTTGGGTACGATCGCGTTGGATTTCTTGATATTATTACTCCATATCTAAAGTGGCCGGATTTGTATGGGAGGTACCTGAAGGGGAGTGGCTAGACTTCCAATTTTTTTTCCAAAACTTTATATTGTTATAGCTATACTAAGAACAGAATTTGGGTACGATCCCATTGGGTGTATTGATATTATTACTCGATTTCTAAAGTGGGCGGAATGATGTATTTGTATGGGAGGTACCAGAAGGGGCGGGGCCATGTAGCCCATTTGCAATACTGTAAGTAGTTTTGGGGAAATATTAACTCGTACAAAATTTCAAACGATTTGGTTGTGTCTTTCGAATGTTATCGTGCGTACCAGCTTGACAGCCGGACAGACAGACAGACGGACATGGCTCAAACGACTTCAAAAGTCATGAATCGAATTTGGTTCAAAGAAACCTAGGGTCTAAAGTAACTCCTTCTATGTGTTACACTTTTGGATCGTATCAAATGATATATACCCTCAGCCCTAAGGGCGATGGTATAAATACATGAAGGAAATTTGAGTAAGCTCGGACAACCATTTCCCATGCCCTAAAGAGGTCAAAGGTCAGTTTCTTAGTAACTTCTTAGTAAATCCTATGTTTTTTACTAATTTTCGATTAAGGAATTGTATTTTTTCTCGAAAATATTCTTCTTCTTCTTCTTTCATGGCAGCAACAACAAAAATATATCTATCAATAGCCGCACGTAGAAAAGTATTTCAAGCGTTTCGATCTTTTGTCACACCAAGCTTAGATAACAGCTCTTTCACCTGATCGATCGAAGTTTTCGTCGTCCCCACCTGTGTCGTCCATCGAGTATATTGCTGAAGACTTTTCGAGTCGGAGCATTTTCGTCCATTCGTACAACGCACAGTGGGCCAAACAGCTCTGCTTCTTCTTCTTCTTCTTTAATGGCAGCAACAACAGAAATGTATCCATCAGTAGCCGCACTAAGAAAAGTATTCCAAGCGATTCGGTCTTTCGCGCTCCGTAGATAGTTAGTCATACCAAGCTTAACAGCTCTACGCCTGCCATTGAGTATATTGCTGAAGACTTTTTCAGCCGGAGCATTTTCGCCCATTCGTACAACGTGCCTAAGCCAACGCATTCGGTCTATCTGAATGCGCATAACTACATCGAAGACGTTGTACAGCTCATACAGCTCATGATACATTCGACGAAAGCTACTCGCCTTTAACGATGATGGGTCCAAATATTTTGCGAAAACTCCCAGATTAGATTGATCCGCCTGTGTTATTACCCAGGATTCTGCGCTATAGAGCAAGACAGGTACGGTCAGTGTTTGGTGGAGTTGGATCTTCGTTGGTCGAGAGAATGCTTTATTATTAAAACGCTTGCTCAGCGCATAGAAGCAGCGGTTTGCGATCAATACTCGTCTCTTGATGTCCAGGCTGACATTATTATTTTTGTTTATGGCGGAGCCGAGGTGGACAAAATCATTTACCACTTCAAAGTTATAGTTGTCAACGCAAACGAGTAAACTCTTTGTTCGTTGAAACAAATAACTTGGTTTTGTCCTTATTAATCACCAGACCCACCTCTGCCGACTTCTTCTCAATGCTCAAAAAGGCCGCAGTAAACATCGGCATACGCGAGCAACATATGGCTTTTGTTAAAGATGGTGCCATTCATGTTTACTGCTGTATTCCGCATGATCATCTCCATTGTGGTAGAAAATAGCTCTGCTAAATTTGTGCCTATTTCCACAGATGACTTTATGTCAGTCAGTGACATCCCGTAAAGTCGTATCAGCTTTGCGGGGATACCAAACTCAACCATAGCATCTAATAGTTTCTGTCGTATCGGACTAACGAATGTAACGTTGCCAGCTCATCGACTCCGGCTTTAAAAAGCTCTGCCGGCAGTTCATGGACACCCGCAGCTTTGTTGTTTTTAAGCTGTGCAATTACCGTGCTAATCTCAGTTTGGCTCGGTGGTGGACAGTCTACTCCATCATCGATGATTGTCATGATTTTGTCACTTATGCTACCTTTGAGAACGAGTAGAGATCGAAAGTGTTCCCTCCATATTTCCAGCACACTCTGAATGTCAGTGACCAGATTTCCGTCTCCGTCTTTACAGGTTGGGATCCCTGGTCCAAAACCTTTGCCTTTTTACCTTTTGGTAGAACTTTCGGGCTTCACCTCTATCCCTATAATTTTCGATATCCTGGCTCACTATTTTCATCCATAGACGGTTTTTTCGAGGCCTGTCATCTATATCCTCTTCACATTATAACGCTCCGTTGGCGTTGCCATTGGCTGCAGTTTTGCCCTGAATGCAATATGCTTTTCATCAGACAATTCGCAACATTCCTCCAGTACTAGGGCTTTTCTGAGCGTGGTTTTCATAACCCAGTACGGTCATTGCGGCAGTCGTCATAAAATTCGTAATAAGCTGCCATTGCGTGTCGAGAACGTCAGAATTTGTTGGTTCGAAGTAATTGAGAGAGTTGGTTGGAGTAGGTATTGGCTATTTCGGTGGTATGCAGCTTTCTGTTGTCTAGCATCTGGTTATGAGCGTGTTTAGCACCGCTTAATGGCGTGCATACCTTGGCTGCAAATAGGTGGTGATCCGAGTTAATATTTATACCGCGCATCACACGCACGTTCATAACATACCTTCCATCAATTACAACGTGATCAATCTGGTTTCTTGTATTTTCAGCAAGAGGATATCCAGGTTGCCCTGTGGATATCTTTATGCGGGAATCTTGTTCCACTCACTACCATGCCAACGCAAAGCTAACCAGTCTGAATCCATTGACCGAAGTGTCTGTTGTGCAGACTGAATTTCCCGACTGCTGAACAAAGAGCATCTTCCCTTAGTATTTTGGCATCAAAATCTCCCAGTACAATGTTAAATGTCCCGGACATAGCAGCGGTCATATATTTCATCCAGGCCATCAGCTTTGTTAATGTACTCGTGTTTGTCTTCCGACGTTTGTCTGTAACAAATCAGCGTGATGTTAAAATATTTCGCCTTGATGTGGATAGTGACTATTCGTGTTTTTCTGCATGAAATATGTAAAATATATTACAGTTCTTTCGTCGTGTGCATCACTGTTCCGACCATCGCATTTTCTGTATGGTGGTGATGTCAGCCTTCTATTTATCGGGGACATCCGCCAAATAGATAGAGACTCCATATATGTAGAAAATTGGGACTTTCCAGGTTTATATCCTTTAATCATGGTCCTTATACGTTTGATAGGGTCGTCAACATTTGGGAGGTTTATATTTATAACCTCACCCTACGGGTAGTAGGGCATAATCATTTGATACGACCCAAAAGTGTAACACATAGATGGAGTCACTTAACACCCCAGGTTTCTTTGAACCAAACTCGAATCATGACTTTTAAAGTCGTTTGAGCCATGTCCGTCTGTCCGTCGAAAAACGCAACCAAATGATTAGAAACTTTCACGAGTTAATATTTTCCCAAATCTACTTACGGTACCGGCCGTAGCATAGTGGTTGGAACACGCGACTACCATACGGGAGATCACAGGTTCAACCCCTGGCTCCAGTCATCATAAAAAAAAAAATTTCGAATGTTGTCGACAGCAACTTCGTAGTATTAGTGTCGAGTCAATTGGCATATCTAGTAAGAGCTTTTCACACAGTGACGTTCGCATTCGTCGATAAACAAGTAGGTGCCGTTAGTTGTGAATCTAAAAATAGAGAGCGTGTTAATTCACAACAACGCGAGAAGTTATCCCATACCGCATTTATGGGGTGTAAAGGGAAATTAAGTTTTTTTTAAGTTAGTTTAGTAAAGCAAAATTAGGATAATGCTTTGGAGAAATAACTGGAAGTATAGCCACGCCCCATCTGGTACCGACCACTCTAGAAATCGATTAATATTATTTATTATTTTGTATTTAGTAAAGCTAAGTCAGGATAAAGTTTTGGAAGAAAAATCTGGAAGTCTAGCCACGCTCCTTCTGGTACCTTCCGTACAAATTTATCATTATAGAAATCGATTAAAATTAGTAATACACCCAGCGCGATCGTACCAAATTCTATATTTAGTAAAGCAAAAGCAGGATAAAATTTGGGAGTAGTACTGTGGAAGTCTAGCTACGCCCATTCTGGAACCTACCATACAAATTTACCACTCCACCCACTTTAGAAAGGGAATATTAACATCAATACACTCGACACGATCGTGTCAAAATTCTGTATTTAGTAAATCTAAATCAGGATAAAGTTTTGGAGAAAAAAGTTGGACGTCTATCCACGCTACTTTAAGTACGTCCCATACAAATGTAAGACTCCACCCACTATAAAAATCGAGTAATAATATCAATATACTAAAAAATTGTATGTTTTACTGAGGGAGAGGGTATTTGTCGGGTTTCCCGACTGAAACGATCTTACTGTTTTTTTTTTTCTTCAAATGCCTGTTTTAGTAAAAAATCCAGGTTTACCGGTTTTGACGGTTTTTTCTTAAATTGTAAAATAAAAGTTAATATGAAAACATATGAATATTGACACCTGCTAAGTCGCTTAGAGTTTTTGAATTGAGTTTGTTCAATTTATATCGCATCTAAATCTCAGGTTGATCAGATAATCAAAACAGAAGTTATAAGGAAATTTGAACTTAGCATATACATGGAATCTATATGGGCATTTCCTACCGTTGCGGATGTACATTTTTTTTCTTACTTTGTAGTTTTCTCGAAAAGTTTTAATATTATGAAGATTATGTTCATATAAAAAAATTAAGATTTTGGTATAGTACTGTCCAGTTCATTTAATGAAACTTTACTAAAATGTTGTATTAAGAATTATGACTTACACAAAGTGCGTTACGGACACCAAAATTTTCCACAGCAACTTGAAGTGTCTACGAACATTTATGAAATTTAGCGGATCAGTATATTCTTTCTTGTAAAATAAAGAAGACATGTTGGGGTTTGCTACTTCAATCTTAGCTTTGCTTGCTACTTCAATCTAAATGTGCGTTGCGGACACACGCATTGTTCTATGGATAACACAAAGCGACAAGAAAAACAATACCTGGGAAATTATACTATTTTTCTGGTAGGTGCAGCTGAGCACTACCAGAATCTGTTTTTCAAATTTCACAAAACCCCCAAAATCTTGAGTTACGGGTAAACACCGGTTTTTCGTACTTTTGCGCACTTATAAGCCAGTAACGCGGATAAATATGAACAGATTTAAAGTTTATCAGCGTATTTGGAAAGAAGAGCCTTTTCAACGATATATATGTTTGTTTTTTTTTACGGTCAACAAATTCATTATACGATTACAAAAGCAAAAAGTTAAAAATACAGCAATTTTTTACTATAAAATCGTCCGTCGTTCAGCAGGAAATACCCTGGAAATAAAACTCGGGTAGTCGAAAGTGGTATTTTTGAATAACCGGCATACGGTTCCAAGGAAGAAACCGGTTGAACGGATTTCGGTTTTGAACACTGTAATGGTAGCATGTCATTAAGGTTATTCTACTTTGCACCTACTCACATTGGCTACCACTGAACGGATGTTCGATAACATTTCCCGAGGAATACGTGATATCTCCGACATTGTGAGTTGCTTGGGGACTTCCAAAGAGAGCTTTTGGTTATTTCCAAGTGAATAACGATCAAAAACTCAAATTAGAAAATTCCCCATTCCCTTTGTGTAGTATACAAACTTGGATGGTTTGGCTGAATGTACTCCGCAATCAGCTATTAGGCTTTGCCTTACTTAATCGTTTAAAGCGAACTTGCCTTAGCACATCACTACGGCTGCAACTAGATGGATATTAAGTGAAAGTTTGAGGACATAATTGATCTTGCGTCAAAGGAAACTATTTGCTTGGGTATATCCGCTAATGGCAAATTTCTAGTTAGTTGCAGGTAAAAAACTGCCACAAAGTTATGCGATGACCCTTACCATCGCTCTGGTCACTTTATTTAAATATGCAATAAACGTATTTACAAAGGGTATAGGAATTTAATACGTACTACACATACATGTTAACGAATGTATATAATCCATATCTATGTAGTACCTTCAAAATTGCCTGCTTTATTCAAATACCCAGTGGCCGTTATAAAAGCATGCATTTATGTATACATATGTAAATACTCGTACATAGTATGTGTGTGTGCTTGGGTGTGTGTGCTTTTAGTATTTATTTACCTACCTTAATTTACGGCGTTCATTGTGTGCATAAATATTCAAAAATATATTTTCAAATTATATATTTAATTTAACTTATTTTTCCTATTTTGACCCATAAATTAGGTCGTTTTTCAAACATTGAAAACGATAACACAACACAACACTTTCATTTGGTACAACAATTAAACCACAAAAGTTTGCCAACTGTGTTGTAGAGTGATTAATTGATTGAATGATATATTTTATGCTAAGCAATTTTTGTAATTTATTTTGGAAGTGGCTTTAAAGTTTTAATATGTTATTTCATTTAATATGTATGCATTTAGTAATATGAGTGAGATTTTAAGCTATCGTTTTGAAGGATTTGGTATCACTCAATGTGGAAGTACTAAGAAAACCGGCATAGTAAAAAGGGGAATTATATTTTGAGAATAAAAATTTACTCAATTTATTTAAGCGCAAACCTCAGAAACCGTAGCTGCCGCCAGCGACATTATTCATTGTTTTTCCATATATGCAAAGAACTCTTAATGGTCATGGGAATTTTGCCATTTCATTACATACAATACAAACGCTACACAGGTGTATACCATCGCCATAACACATTTGATTGCTCTTAATATAATTTTACGCACAAACACATACACACACAGTCCTTTTGGATTGTTAAATTAATACTAATATCCGGAAAAATCAATTTCCGCTCATATTATTTTGCTTACAATGTAAGTGTACGATGAAGCGAAACTTCTACACAAGTGACTTTTGATTTATTTATAAAGATTTAATGAGTTTAAGGGAATTTCTGGTATTATTTTCCTTTATTATAGCATAAATTTGCAATTTAATCAATATACGAATACACAGCAATAATAACAACATGTCATGTATTTGCCGTTGCCATTATTTAGCGCTTGTGATATTTTGCTACATGGGGGGGGAAGCGCATGTTGTGGCTCCCCTTTCATAAGAGAACAGTAACTACAAATTTGATACTGCCTTATTAGATCCCAGTGTGGGTGAAAAAGAGTTTTAGATTTCTTCCCTATAGTATGCTGTTGCTTTAGGGAGCAATATTCATTAGAAAAGCTTTATAGATTTCTGCTATTATACGCTATTGTTATTATTTAAAATGTTGGGGTAGACGATGTTGATGTAGAGGCAGCAGAATAATCTTATAAGCGGTTATTAGTTACATATGTGAGTGTAAACATTCTCTGCTTAATGAGCGAATATATTTCGAAAGTTATTGAAGGACAAGAAATATATATTAATGAGCAGCCACACAAACTGGATTTCAAATTTAGTACCTGCAGAAACTAATAATCCCTTGAAATCAATTAGTATCTAAGTCCTGAAAACTAAACCATCCAATTAATTATATTAAAAATGTAAAATCATATTGTAAACCATGAAAAAGATTACACAGTACTACACATGATTTTGGGACTAAATTCTGAGAAATGCTCGTGAAAGTAACCCCAAAAAGAAGAAGTTCTACATCATTCCTTTTGTCAAGTTACATGCCATAATAATTTAATAACAATTTGAAGTTAGTAAGTATCATATAGCGGAATTTGTCACGTTTTAGACTCTTTTGTTTGACATAACATAAATACTATATAGTGGCGTATGATTATCATAAGTAATATGCCACATAAGTCATACGCCACGGAGTACAAGAGTTTTATTGTAACTGCTAAAAACTAAACCCAGTACAAAATCATTTGGTGAATGGAAAAGTGAAACTGTTGCTTATGTAGGGAATCGCTCTATGATCAGATTAGAGGCATTGTAATTCCTAATTTTTTAAATTTGTTTCAGTTAAATCGGACTAGTGGTTCTCGAGTTATGTCAAACAAAAGAGCCTAAAACGTGTCAAATTCCCCTATACGATAATTATTAACTTCAAATCGATATTAAATTATTATGGCATGTAACTTGACAAAACGAATGATGCAGAACTTCTTCTTTTTAGGGCTTCTTTCACGTGTTGTTCTCAGAATTGAGTCCCAAATCAATGAGCTGAAAAATGTTGTACTGTGTTGTTTTAGTTTGATACCCTTACCATTGCATACTCTGCACCAAGCTCACGCACAGAGCGAAGGATATTTTAACGTTGTTTTTTCAATTGTAAAGTCCATAAAATCAAGAATGCAAGCTTCTATCCTCTAATCAGACGTGTTCGTCTGCCTATACCCGCAATTACTGCCGAGGTTTAAGAGATTTCGGACAACAACTACTCCCACCTTCAATAAAACTCCCCTGTTTGAGGATGTTCGTCTGTCTGTCCTCGCTATTACATCTTTCATTTAGCATATATCGAGCTGAAATTTGGTGTACAAGCTTCTATACGGGCGTCGAGAGTGTGATGCAATTTAAAGCTTCTGATCGGTTTATCTTGGTAAACCCAAAGTAATTGGGTTGCCAATTACACTTCAAGTCTACTCACAGAGCTCCGAATTAGTAGCACTACAGCGGACGGAGTACCTCCACGTATTGACGCCTGGAAACGTGTCTTTCACACCCGTCAGAGCACAGCTTACTGCGAGGGGCGAAACCTAAACCCTGGCTCGTTATCTCAGAGTGAACGGTACCCTGGTCAGCATCTGACCTAATGGTCGGCTGTAAACAAATCCTGGCAGGAGGAGAAAACTGCGACGTGGTGCGCTAGGCTTAAAACCCGCCACCGACTTTTGAACCGGCCGTGGCATAGTGGTTAGAACACGCGACTACCATGCGGGAGATCGCAGGTTCAAACCTGGCTCCAGTCATCTTAAAAGAAAAAAATAAATAAAATTTTCTTTCATTGTCGGCTCCCCTCGAATGTTGTTTGACAGCAACTTCGCAGTATTAAACGTCGATTCAATCGTCGTGTCTAGTAAGAGCTTCTCAAAACAGTGACGTTCGCATTCGTCGATAAATAAGTAGGTGCCGCTAGTTGTGAATCTAAAAATAGAAAGCGTGTTAATTCACAACAACGCGAGAAGCTATCCCATACCTCATTCATGGGGTGAAAAGGGAAATTAAGTTAGACTTTTGAACTATGAACAATGAAAAGAAGTAACAAAAGAATAAAATGGGACCACCCAAAATGTAGACTATAACCGCAAACGAATTAAGGACCATGATTTGAGGATGTGGACCTGGAATGTTAAAACACTGTATAAACCAGGTGCCTCCATTCCAACTGGCGGAATTCCTCAAAGAACACAAGGCTGACATAACCGTTTAACAGGAAATCCGGTGGACGGGACATAGGTGCTCGCACATGAAGACGTGCGACATCTACTAAAGTGGCCAAGTGGACAAGTACGAGTTTAGATGTGGATTTGTGATTGGCAAGAGATTGCGACGACTAGTCTCACGTCTCTACCCGATGTGTGAACGAATAGCCACCATAAGAGTCAATACAAAATTTTTCCACATGACACATATATATGCCCATGCTCCGACTAAAGGGAAAAGCGATGAGGACAAAGACGAGTTCTACTAGAACCTAGAAAATGTATGTGACCGTAGCCCGAGCCATGACATTATATATGCCCATGCTCCGACTAAAGGGAAAAGCGATGAGGACAAAGACGAGTTCTACTAGAACCTAGAAAATGTATGTGACCGAAGCCCGAGCCATGACATTAAAATTTTACTAGGCGATTTTAATGCTAAAATAGACAGGGGGACCGCATATGATCGGAAAATTCAGTCTGCACAGCGAAACGTCGAATAATGGCATCACACCGATTGATTTCTCTGCGGCAAGAAATAGGGTAGTTCGCAGCACTAGATTTGACCACAAAAAAACTCACAAGGCAACATGGTAATCCCCAGATCAATTGACGAGGAATCAGTTAGATCACATGGTAGTCGAAGGAAATCACGCATCAAGTTTTCTGGACGTACGAGTGATCAGGGATGCGAACTTTGACTCCGATCAGTACCTTACCGCAGTTAAGGTACCCACAAGGCTAAGCATGGCGAAAAACGTACGTAACCAGACACAACGAAAGCTGAACATCAGTAAACTGCGGACCACTGAGGTAGCTGACGCCTACTCAACCACCTAACTCAACTGCTACGGAATGCTCCAACCCCAAGAGAACGGATGCTACATACAGGGCGAAACTGCAGCCGATGGCAACGCGAGCTGTTCGTGAACGACACAGGGACAAGAGACGACAGGCAACCCGTCTTTTTAAACGGAAAAAGAAAGAGCTGAAGAAGCGACAGGATGAGTGCACAGAGTTGCTCCGAAGTAGCGGGGAAGCCCGAAAATTCTACAAGAGTGTTAAGACGAGAATGCGCGAAACATGTTTGCACTCCTGCAAGAACAGCGATGGCCAGTTAGTGACGGACCTGGATAACGTTCTGAAGATATGGAGAGAACATATCAGAAATCTAATGGATACGGACACCACTACAGAAGACCCCGCTTCAATCCATGACGATAGTATTAACTGTCCACCTCCGAGCCAGAGCGAGATACGTGTGGCAACAACCTGCCTTAAAAATAACAAAGCGGCTGGAGCCGATTGTCTTCCTGCTGAAATGTTTAAGGCAGGTGGGGAGGAGCTGATTAGGAGCATGCATCAGCTCATGGCGAACATCTGGCTAGAGGAAAGCATGCCCGGGCATTGTAGTCTCAGTCTGTTATGTCCCATATACAAGAAAGGATATCGTAGTGAGTGTAAGAACTACCCTGGAATAAGCTTATTATCAAGTGTGTACAAGATCCTTTTGAGCATATTGTGTGAACGTCTAAGCCCATTTGTAGAAAAACTAATTGGACCCTATCAGTGCGGCTTTCGACCTAGTAAATTTACGACGGAATAAATATTCACCTTACGACAAACCCTGGGAAAAACTAATGAAAAGCAGATCGACACCTAGCACCTCTTTGTCGACTACAAAGGTGCCTTCGACTCTCCGATAAGGAATAGGCTATATGAGGCCATGTCTGAGTTTGGTTTTCCTGCAAAACTTATTCGACTTTGCAGGTACCTTAGAAAATACCAAAACCTCTATTAAGGTTGGTAAAGATCACTCTAAACACTTCAACACGGAAAGAGGACTCAGTCAGGTTGATAACTTGTCCTGTACACTATTTATTATAGTTATGTAGAAGGTGATGAGAAAGGCTGGTGCCAACATGTCTGGCACCATATTCCACAATAGCCAGGCTGGTGGCAGCCTATGCCGCTGATATAGACATCATTGGCCAAAATTTGCGGGATGTTACTGCAGTTTTCTCATCGCTAGAGAAGGAGCCAGCAGAAATGGGCTTAGGTCAACGAGGACAAAACAAAAATAATGATTTTGGAGAACGAAGAACCTTCTCGATGGGGACGCACAGTGAACGTTGAGAGTTATGGTTTTAAGGTAGTAGATGAATTTAACTACCTCGGATCTCCCGTCAATAAGGAAAATAATGTCAGCCAAGAAATCCAACTTGCCTCTATAATGTCATTATGACGCTGAGGCCTTTAATAGTACTGAACTGTGTACTTTAATTATATTGTTAAATTACAAATTTATTTTATTTATATGTTTGTATTATTTTTTATAATGAAGTACTTATCTAAATTGAAATAAATAATTAAAATTTAAAAAAAAAAAATCAAGCAGAGAATAGTGCAGGCCAATTGATGTTTTTAAGGACTTTGGCAGCACTTTATTAACACCACCTTATCTAGGGATACTAAGAAACAGCTATATCAGGTGTTAATTTTACCCGTTCTGTTGTATGCCGCCGAGTCGTGGGTGCTTACGACATCGGAAATACTAAGCCTGGGGGTATTCGAAAGTCAAGTACTCTGAAAAATATATGAACCTATCTGTGTCGACGGCGAGTTCCGCCATCAGATGGCTGGGACATGTTGCCAGGATGGATGTAAATGCTCCAGCGAGAAAGGTGTTTAAAGGCGAACCTAAAGCGTGTGGAATTCTTTAATACTTCATTCCTCTAATTTACGAACTACGTTCGTAGGTTGTAATGGACCACTAAGTCTTCTATACTGCAATCCAAGGTTGTGTTTTAAGATGACCAAGATGGAACAAAAACTTCTTCCGCCTCCCAGACAAACTCTCCCCTTTTGAGAGTTTCCGTATGAAATTTAAAAAGCCAGATTCTCTCCTCTAACGGGAAGTTTTGTTTTAAATGAGCAATTCGCTCGAAAACTACTCCCAACTCCCATACAAAATTCCACTATTTTGGGGAGTTCGCAGGTCTGTCCCCGTCATTAGACGTAATTTAGGAGATATCCAGCTGAAATTTAATACGCAAGCTTATATCTACTCCTTCCATACAAACTCCGCCTTTTGGGGTTATGCGTCTATTTTTCCACGCGATTACAGGAGCCAAGCCGGAGATTATGTTTTAAGATAAGCAAGATCGGTCGAAAGCTACTCCCACCTCCCATTTAATATACAAGCTTATTTTTTCTAAGAGTAGGTTAAGTCCCAAGAAGATGAAGATTGAAAAAAAAAATACATTCACCTTCCTGACAAACTCTTCCTTAATTTGGGTGTCTGTATACAAATGGTGCAGAGTATATAAGCTTCGGCGAGACCGGCCGTGGCATGATGATTAGAACACGCGACTACCATGTGAGAGATCGGTGGATCGATTCCTGTCTCCAGTTATCTACAATGGTCATTCATTGCCGGCCCTCTCGATATTGTCGACATCAACTTCGCAGTATAGTGTCGTGTCAATCGGCATGTCTAATAAAATCTTCTCAAACAGTGACATTCGCATTCGTCGATAAATAAGTAGGTGATGTTAGTTGTTAAGCTAAAAAAAAACACGAAAAGCTATCCCATACCTCAATTCATGGGGTGTAAAGGGAAATAAAATTAAATTTTAATTATTTTTTTTACTTGATATATCCTTTAGGTCTTTTGAAACATGTGGGCAACAATTGAAATGTCTAAGATAAGTGGAAGTCTCTTGAATGGCTATATAGAAAGCTGATATTTCCCTAAGTCGTAATAAGATTTCAAAACTCTGAATCTGCTTTATGTATAATTATGAAAATTTCACATATCAACTTTTACCAAAGTGGTATAGATAGAATGTAATATAATACAACAACAGAGTTAGACTCTGCCTATATAAAATTTAAATAAGTTTCACAAACTTTTAGTATGATTTCAACCAGAACAATCTGTATTGCTTCTTGTGCCTCCTCTGCACGTCAAATCACCGGCCGATGAGTTAAGACATCGTTGTATATACGGATGCGCAGTCAAACGTGATGTGCATATTGTCTTATGTACTGCCAAACTTTATGATGATAAAAAATTTACGAAACGATGATTATATTAAATTTGCGAATTGTACTTCTTAAATACATTCTAAGAAGTTCACCTGCAATGCATTATTAAACGTACACACATAATTATTTAATACTCTCCTGAACATTAAAACTTTACAATGTCCCAAAACCGTAAATCAATACTATTAAACCCATCGATGTCATTAAATCTAATCAATGTCGGTTGGACCACATTGCATCCAACAAGTACTATGTATATTAAATCTACAACACACATGCATGGGTCATCTCATTCACCGACAGACTTTTGACACATAAACACACGCACGCACAGAAAGATGAGTCCTTTCAGCAGCCACATGCACAAGAGGTCTCATGCCCATGCAAAGCATAGCGACAGACAAACACGTCGTCTGGACATTCGTCGGTGTATTAGGTTAGAGCAATAAGATGATAATCTCTTGACGGAACTTACACTAATGATGTAAGCTGCCATAAACAGATAAAGTAGTGGCAGTAGTGTGGAGAATGCCAAATACAATGTAAACAACAACAGCAACACGGTTTTGAGTAGCACATCCGGTCAACAACTTGTTGTATTTCCGTTTATAATCTATACCAAAATGAGATTGGGAAATAAATTCATAGCGGCTGGTGTTTGAAATTGTCTATTAGTATACTAGGAGTGTGTGCGTGTGAGTGTCCACACACACACCAGTACACAATTGGTCATGCAGCACACACAAAGATGACAGGCAACAGCGCGTGCAACAGTCGGCAACATGGACCGACAGCAGTACAACGATTTGGAGGGACTAGAGATCTAAACGTATTGAAATCCAATAAAAGGCGATTTCCTTAACATATATCCGGTAAAAGCAATTTCTGTTTTTTTTCTTTGCACTAATATCAGTGTTGGTCCTTTTGTACATGTGTGAATGTAAGTACAAAAGTATTTGTATGTGAGAGTGTGTGTTTTTCTCTCATTGTGGTTATTTGTTATGCGCCAATTGTACATAACCACTTTCAATGTGTACGACTACATCTATCACACACACACAATCGCACTAATGCTAACAAGGAGACATTTATACGCATGCATTACATGGACATTTGTATGCATAGGAATACACATACTATGTATGTTCATACATATGTATATGGTTATATATAAATTTGGTTTTATGTCATGTATTCCCTAATCCATAGTGGTGAACGTAACGCAGCCTCTGGTGTAATTTAAATACGACGAGAGTGGAATGACAATTGGTGTATCGTAAGCAGGCAGTTATTGGTGGCACAATAAATGATATCAAAAGGATTTTGAGAATATACGACACGTGGTTAGTTGATCCAATCATTACTGAGTAGTTAGAAACGTTTTAAATTACTGGTGTTAAAAATTGTATATTAGTTCGTTCAATAACAAAAAAAGCCAACTGTGGTAGAGAGTAGGAGAGAATCTACTATGTTTTAATAGACAACTGACAAATTAAGATAATTCTTCGTCATTTAATTTATGTTTGATAGACATTTAAGGCAGACCACCTCCAATCAAATAAGGAAAATTGGATGATAATTTTGGAAACATATAGAGGAGGGCATTTACTACATTTAGAAGATAGTTTGCATTATAAAAGTTTACGCTACCCTTACACAGTACAACACATGACTTTTGGACTAGATTCTGAGAACTGCACGTGAAAGCTGCCCCAAAAAAGGGAAGTTCTGCATCATTCGTTTTGTCAAGTTACATACCATAATAATCTTATATCGAATTGAAGTTAGTAAGTATCGTATAGTGGAATTTGTCACGTTTAAGCCTATTTTGTTTAACAATACATAAATACTATATGGTGGCGTATGATTATTATGAGTAATATTTTACGTAAATCATACGCAACGGAGTACAACAGTTTTATTGTAACTTATACAAAATATACTCAGTTAAAATTCATTTGATGAATAGAAAAGTGAAACTGTTGCTTATGTAGGGAAACGTTATATGAACAGATTAAAGGAATTGTAATTTTTTATTTTTTTAAATTTGTTTCAGCTAAATCGGACTAGTGGTTTTAGAGTTATGTCAAACAAAAAAACCTAAATCTTGACAAATTTCCCTTTACCACACTTACTAACTTCAAATCGATATAAGATTATTATGGCATGTAACTTGACAAAACGAATGATGCACAACTTCTTTTTCATGTGGCTACCTTCACGTGCAGTTATCAGAATTGAGTCCCAAATCAAAGAGCTGAAAAATGTTGTACTGTGTTATATATTCAAAACTAAAATCAGTACGTAAATTCATATTTCTTTAATAACTTTCAAACCCTCAGAAAGTCGAAACTTCTGCCGCTCCCCTTCTGGCAATTCCCATACAAATTACCGTAGTGTCCCTAATAGTTTTACATATATATCTTTCTTGTCAGTACCCCGAATTCAGTCATATGTTGCGATTATTATACACCTATGAAAATTTGTCCCTGAAATGAATTTGGTCTATATCGACTGACCCCTTCTGGTACCTTTCATACAAAATGTCCTATTTTTGGAAGATAATTACTTCTTCTACAACTTCCAAATGGACAACAGGAGTATATTTGAATTTGGTCAGTTGAATTACCCTGTAGATATCAGTAGGTAAAAGCACAGAGAACCGAAAATTTCTTGAATCTATCATACAATTTTTATTAATATTGTGCACAAGGTAAACGTTTATTTAACTTTGACTTTCGAGTTAAAACCGGGTACGTTGTGCACATACTGGCATCATCTACACCCCTCAGAAACAGCTCAAAACATTGAGATTATTTTACTTTTAATATTTTGTATTTACAGTTGATGCCGGGAGGATTAACTTAATTACTTACTTAAGTGGCCCATTACAACTTAAAAACGTGTTTCATAAATAAGAGGCCTGAAGTATTAAAGAATACCACACGCTTCGGTTTTCTGCGTGCGTTCTCCAAACGAAGTTTGGGTCTCCCTGCTCTGCGACATCCTTCTGGTTCCCTTTCAAACACCTTTCTCTCTAGATCATTTACATCCATCCAGGCGACATGTCCCAGCCATCGAAGTCGTTGGATTCTGACTCTTTTCGCTACGTCGATATCGTGGTAAAGCTCATACAGCTCATGGTTCATCCGATGGCGAAACTCGCCGTCGACACACAGAAAAAAATTACGACAAACTAGTTGTCATATTGAATACCATTTCATCAATACAATTAAATATTTAATTAAAAAGGCGCCAACAAATAAAATTGTGAATACAATAAACAGTTTTGTTATAGTTACAAATTGTGTATTTTAGGTAATTGAAATGTGGTTGAAAATTTGTCGATATGACAATTTAAAGTTGTAATAAATCGAAATTGAATGCTAACAATAATATTTAATTACTTAACAACAGTTGAGTGTTTTTTCTGTGCACAGATAGGTTAATATATTTTTCGGAGTACTTTTCTCTCGAATACTCCCAGGTATTGTATGTCCGTTGTAGTAAGCACCCATAATTAGGCAGCAAACAACAGGACAGGGTAAGATAAGCACCTGGTATAGCTGTTTCTCAGTATTCCGAGATAAGGTGATGTTACTAAAGTGCTGCCGATGTCCGCAAAAACATCTATTGTCGAGTAATTTTCTCCGCACTTTTTTCCGCTGATATTGTAGACACTATAGGTAAACTTATCTACTACCTCAAAACAATAATTTTCAACGTTGATAGTGCTTCCCCGTCGAGAGGAGTCTTTGTTCGTATTTTTGTTTTGTCCTCGTTGACCGCTAAACTCTTTTTTGCTAACTCCTTTTCCAGTGATAAGAAAACTGCAGTAAAA
Organism: Muscina levida; assembly: GCA_964034835.1. Taxonomy (NCBI): domain Eukaryota; kingdom Metazoa; phylum Arthropoda; class Insecta; order Diptera; family Muscidae; genus Muscina; species Muscina levida. The sequence goes on along the minus strand of OZ035880.1, from coordinate 160,828,349 downwards.
TCCCACAGATTTCGGCCAATGATGTCTATATCATCGGCATAGGCTAGTGGCATGTGGCACTTGTGGAGTATGGTGCCAGACATGTTGACACCAGCCTTTCTCATCACCTTCTCCATAACTATATTAAATAGTTTGCATGATAAGCTATCACCTTGCCTGAGACCTCTTGCCGAGTTGAATGGTTTAGCGTGATCCTTAATAGAGGATTTTGTGTTTTCCAAGGTACATCTGCAGAGTGGAATTAGATTTGCAGGAATACAAAACTCAGCCATGGCCTCCTATAGCCTATTGCATATCAAAGAGTCGATGTCAGCTTTGTAGTCCACAAAGAGGTGGTAAGTTTCGATCTGTTTTTTAAAGAATTTTTTCAGGATTTGTCGTAATGTGAATTTTTGATACCTCGTAAATTTACCAGGTCTAATGCCGCACTTATAAGGTCAAATTAGTTTTTTGTACAATTGGCTTTAGAAGTTCACCCAATATACTTAAAGGACATTGTACGCAATTGGTAATAGGCCTATTCCACTACTTAAAGGACATTGTACGCAATTGGTAATAGGCCTATTCCACGGTAGTTCTTACACACACTACCATCTCATTTCTTGTATATGGGACATAACAGACTGAGACTCCAATCCCTGGGCATGTTCTCTTCCAGCCAGATGTTCTACATTAGCTAATGCATGCTCCTAATCAGCTCCTCCCACTTTAAACAATCTTAAACAATTCAGCAGGGAGACCATCGGCTCCAGCCGCTTTGTTGTTTTCAAGGCGGGATATTGCCACACGTATCTCTCTCTGCCTCGGAAGTGGGTAGTTAATAACATCGTCATGATTTGGAGCGGGGTCTTCCGGTCACTCGCTGACCATCACTGGCCTTACAGAAGGGCAACCATATTCCACACATTCTCTCCTCGGAGCAACTCTGTACAGTCCTCCTGTCTCTTCTTCAGCTATTTATTTTTCCGAGTTTCCTCTCGTCTTTTCTCCCAGTACCGTTCACGAACAGCTCTCGTTGCCATTGATTGCAGTTTCGCCCTGTATGCAGCATCCTTCTCTCTCGAGGCATCATCGTACCAGGCACGCTTTACCTCTGTGGTCCGCAGTTTACTGACGTCCAGCTGTCGTTGTGCCTGATTACGTACGTTTTTTGTAAAATTTTTTGCTTTCATTACCGGCCCCCCTCGATGTTGTCGACAGCAACTTCGCAGTATTAAATGTCGAGTCAATCGGCGTGTCTAGTAAGAGCTTCTCAAACAGTGACGTTTGCATTCGTCGATAAAAGAGTAGGTGCGTTAGTTGTGAATCTAAAAATAGAAAGCGTGTTAATTCACAACAACGCGAGAACTCGTAGAACTCGTCTTTGTCCTCATCGCTTTTCTTTTCTATCGGAGCATGGACACATATAAGTATTATGTGAAAAAACTTTGTCTTGACTTTTATGGCCACTATAGTGGATATCGCAAGTCTTTATGCGCGAGCACCCGTGTCCCGCCCTCCGAATTTCCTGTAAAGTACCATTTGGATTAAAGCACCTGGTCTATACTGTGTTATAACATTCCATGTGCATATCCTCAAATCAAGGTCCTTAATTCGTTTGCTGTGGTCGTCAACATTTTGGGGGGTCCGATTTATTCTTTTCTTATTTCGTCTCATTGCAATAGTTAAAAAGTCGGTGGGTGTTGCAAGCCTTACACACCACGTCGTAGTTTTTGCCCTCTGTCAGGATTTTATTACAGCCCCTATTCTGGGTCAGACGCTGACCAGAGTACCGCTCACTCTGAGCCCACGTGCCTGAGTTTTAGGTTTCGCACCTCACATTTAGCCGTGCTCTGACAGGTGTCAAAGGTAATTTTCCAGGCGTCACCACGTGGAGGTACTCCGTCCGCAGTAGTACCACAAATACTGAGCTCTGTGAGTAGACTTGAAGTATAATTGACAAGGATCACTCTGTGTTTACAAAGTTAAACTGATCAGAAGCTTTACCTTGCATCACACTCCCGACGCCCACCCATTACTGATGATAATTTCTTTGAGAAATACAAATGTTATATACCATCATACCTGTGGGCATTACATAAAAGTATATCTTACTTGTCATAACACCCTCGCATTTTGCGTAATAACAAATTCAATATGGTCGATCCATTGTAATGTTCATCATTATATTGTTGTTTCCAGCGAAGACGACGACTACGACAAAAGCACATCCACTTATGCGTCATTGATTTTCCGTATTAATGCCTTACTTATTCTTACCACAGAGTCTCGTCGCCGTCTCTGCAACACATGGACAACTATAGCCTGGTCGTGATAGTGTGACTGGTGATGACAGACGCATTGGCAATATTGATATCACTGACGGCGGTATAATGTAGTGGTGCTGATGACAAATTTCAATGGATTTCCAATACGCATATGTCTCTTCATCTGTCTGAGGCATCTATTCATATAGTTTAACGACGTGTTGCTTTTATAGTGTCCCCAGCAATGGTAGTTGCAGCAACAATAGAATTTGTGGTTTCTTATTATTACTATTTTGGTTTATGTATCGCACTTTGGGTCTGGCACTCGTTCGATGTAAAAACAGAAGAAAATACGAAAATTGTAATTTTGATCATTTTATTTCACTTATCTTTGCGTTTCGGGTAGCTTATCAGAAATTGACAGTGGTGACAGTAATATATTCAATCCTCTATTGCAAATTCTTGTGCTTTAAAAGAATAAAAATTATCAGGAAATACTCACAATGAGGTTAGGAACTTTACAATAGATACGTACTATTTGTCCCGTATATACGATTCGAATTCACAGGACAATATACAATTTTACCACTAACGATGAAATGAAAAAGGTTTTTACTTTCACATCTAAGCATATTCCTTTTGCATAACGTTTACAGACCACTGTTCGAATCCTTAACATTACACTGACTTCAAAGATGATGGAGCCAACAGACAGACAACAGCGTTGAAAGACATGACTTGTTGAGACTATGTAAATGTTGACTTCATTAAATAAGTGTGACATACGCACACACCATTACTCTGATACCACCACTACGCACCAACGCACCCGCAATTATTCACTCACGTCTACCCGTAAAGGGGAGACGACGGATTTTATTTGAACGAAATCCTGAAGCGACAACATCGATAGACATGATAATGAGTTGTCTATTTGTATGTTTATGGCAACATTTTGTCTTTGCGACAATGCTGAGACAGTGTGTATGTGTGTGTGAGGGAGTATGTCGTTTGGTTCATTATTGTCGGCGGTTATTGGGTGAGGGTGTAATTAAACTGGCACCACCATCAACCATCCCAACCCACCGTTTTACTTCTTTGTTTGATAGTCAATAATTTTTCGGGCGGCTTAATTACCGTATAATATTGAATTAAATTAATACGTGTCACTTTGTTAGCAGCCATTTGGTGACTGGAAGCTATAGTGTGTATTTAATAGCCGTATTGTCACGTGAAATTTTACATAAAGGATTGTGTGAAGGTGAAAGTTGTTGCGCTTGCTTTGTTAGAAATCAGAATTCGAATATTGTGTACGATAATAGCTCATTTAAATGAATGAGTATCCTTTTTGTGAGATAGTGGGTTTTTTAGTTGTGTAGCAATTAAGTGACCAGCATGCATATATATTTTGTTTGAATTTGTATAAGTGGTAGCAAAAAATGAACAAAGTGTATGTATAGTAAAAACAAAATCTACGGAAAATTCTAAGAAAATTTCTCCAAGAAACCATAGGACTAAATTGAATTTACACCAAATTTATTGACTATTGCCACATAAATGGTCTTATGGGCTAGCAACGCCCATCCGATGCTTCTAAATATCATGAAGGCTTTCATATTTTCTTCCAGACATATAATTTAAAAAAAAACTTAATGTCCCTTTTACACCCCATGAATGATGGAATGCTTCTCGCGTTGTTGTGAATTAACTCGCTTTCTATTTTTGATTCCCAACAAACAGCACCTACTTGTTTATCGGCGATGCGAACGTCATTTTCACTAGACATACCATTTATCTCGACACTTATACTGCGATATTGATGTCGACAACATCGTTGGGCCGGCAATGAAAGAAAAATGTAGATGACAAGAGCCGGGAAACGAATCACGGATCGCCCGCATTGTAGTTGCGTGTTGCAACCACTGTGCCACGGCGGGTAGTAATTAATATGGGCTATATTGTGCTTCCTCTTTTGATATCTCCCATACAATATTACCTATTCTTTAATTTTAATTATATTAAAATAGTAGACAAATCCTAAGAAACCCGAAACCTGTGCCAAATCCCTACAGCTGCATACCAACGAGATAGTCAATGCCTACTCCAACCAACTCTCTAAATGACTACAAACAAACCCCCCAACACAAAGTAGCAGCATATTGCGCACTCTATGACCACTGCCGCAACGACCTTACTGGATCGTACTGCGCTCAGACAAGCCCTGGTACGATGACGAATGTCGCTCAGTATCTGAGGAAGAGGATGCTGCATACAGGACAAAAATGCAGGTAATGGCAACGCGTGTGGTGAACGATGTAATGAGAAGAGGAGGAAGATGAAATGCCTCTTCAGGCAGAAAAAGAGTCTAGGAAGAAAATAGAAAGCCAGGATATTGAATATTACAGGGATACAGGGTGATGCCCGAAAGTTCTACCAAAATGTAAAAAGCTAAGGTTTCGAAACAGGGATCCCAGAGATGGAAATCCGGTCACGAACACGCATATTGTGCTACAAATATGACGGGGACACCTTCGTACTATGCTGGTTCCAGAAAGCAGCATAAGTAATGTAATCAAGCCAATCATTGACGACGGAGCAGATTTTCAACCAGCGAGCCAAAAACAATATCAGCACAAAAATAGTACGGCTTAAAAACAATAAACCTGCGGGAGCCGTTTATCAGCAGAGCATTTTAAGGCCTAGCTCAGGATTCGAAATGTAGTCAGGATTTGAAATCTGAATGTTCTTTGTGCTGTGCTTAAGATAGGCAATTTAAGTGGGTGTGCCAACTACGGAGGGATCAGCCTTTTACCCATCGCTCACAAGGGCCTATCAAGTGAGTTATGTGAAAGACTAAAGCCCATGCTAGCGAACCTGATTGATCCTTATCAGTGTGGCTTTAGACCTGGGAAATCGACGACCGACCAGATATTCACACTACGACAAACCTTAGGAAATGCAGGTCGACACCTACAATCTGTTTATCGATTACAAAGCTGCATTCAACAGTCCAATACGACTTAAACTATTAGATGCTACGGCTGAGTTTGGTATCATCGAGAAGCTGATATGACTTTGCGGGACTACGTTGACTAATACGAAATCTTCCGTGAAAAATGGTAAAATCTGACAGAGAAATTTTCTACCAAGCGAGGCTTAAGACAAGGTTATAGTCTGCCATGAGATCTCTTTAACATCGCAATGGAGATGATCATATGAAAGGCTGCAGTAAACGCGACTGGTACTATCTTTAATAAAAACCACATGCTGCTCGCGTATGCCGATAATATAGATATCATTGGCCGAGAATTTCGGATATTTCTGTGGCCTTTTCCAGCTTTGAGAAGCAGTCGGCAGAAGTTTTTCTGGTGATTAATGGGGACAAAACCAAGTAATTTGTTTCAACGAACAAAGAGTTTACTCGTTTGTGACGCTGCGTGAACGTTGACAACTATAACTTTGAAGAGGTAGAAGATTTTTTCTACATCAGCTCCCCAATAAGTAAAAATAATAACGTCAGCCTGGAAATCAGGAGACGAGCATGGATCGCACCAAACCTTTGCTACTCTGCGCTAAGCAAGCGATTTAATGACAAAACACTCTCTCTCAGAACAAAGATCTAACTCTACCAGACTCTGATCCTACCATGTCTTGCTCTACAGCGCAGAATCATTTGTAATGACACAAGCGAATCAATCTTTTCTGGGAATCTTTGAGACAAAAATACTTCGCAAAATATTTGTACCCATCATATATAACGGCGAGTACCGTCGTCGAATGAATCATGAGCTGTTTGAGCTGTACAACGACATCGACGTAGTCAAGCGCGTTCAAACAGACCGAATGCGCTGACTTGGACACATTGTACGAATGGACGAAAACGCTCCGGCTCAAAAATTATTCGGCAATAAAGTCGATGGGCGGCGCAGGAGGGGGAGACCAAAACTTAATTTGATGAACCAGATGAAAAATCTATTATCTAAAGTTGGTGTGACGACTTGTCTATAAAGGACAAAACGTGCAGCTACTGATATATGAAATGTAAACATTTGGCCATACGATATATAGTCATATCTACAGCCGTTTACACTCCACAAGTAGGCAAAAAAAAATAATACTTAAATAATGTCACTTAAAAATCGGTTAATTTAATTAACGCAGAGTTTAATAATATCTACTAGAATGTTGGAAAAAGGACATAGGGTGAGGGTTAGGTTGGCAGCGTAAATTCAACTTTGATGTTCGGTGGAATATTGTGTCAGCTATTATAAATCGGTTTTGGGCAAAATTTGTGGTCGTTAGTGAATATAGGGTTCTTAAATTTTTGATATATCAAGGGTTCGTGGTCCTGCTCATTCAACTTTTTTTTTAAATCCGCAATATCTGGAAGACTATTCCTCCAATCGACTTAAAAATTTGTATGGATGAATTTGGCAGCAAAGTTCGTGATCAACCTAAAAATGGGTGGGATCGAATCAGTAGGCGTGGTACTAGTCTTGAAACTTTAAACGGTTGTATCTCATAAACTTAAAGAGGTATACAAATTATAATTTGGTATGTGTTGTCGGTACAGTTTGAATTACAGCTACGGTGGAATAATAATAGTTTGATCGTCAGAATAGTAGAGATATTACCAGGCTTTTTGGAACCAAGTCGCCAAAATGGGCCGAGGCGCCGACCATGCCCGTCCATATTTTACTATTACGTATTCACGACAAAAAATACAATTCCTTTGTCGAACAGTAGTAAATATCATAGGATTTACATATAACCTGACCTTTGACCTCTTTGGGGCACGGAAAATAGTAGTCTGATCTTACTCTAATTTCCTGAATGTATTTTTTACATCAAGTTGCACAATATTCCGGTCGAGCATTTTTGAATTGCCGCACAAAAAATATTGTTTATACATTTCGCTGCCGCCCTAGGGAAGGTATTATTCAGTCATTTTATCTGACTGATATTTCTGTACTCGCTTAATTTAAGATATTTCATTCAAACTTTGGCCGCAACTACGACGTAGATTGTATACTTGTACGGTCGAATTTTCAGTCTCTAATTACAGCATTCACCTTATCTCATGAATTCCGCGATACTTTTAGCAGCCAAGTCTTGAATTGTAGTTGGCTTATCGAAAAAACCTAAACATTCCGTTACCCCATAGAAAAATAACCCATAAACTATATGCTCACCAAAATGATTTCTCATTGAAGCAATCACACTGTTGCCGAAATCGCCGAGATCATAGGATTCTGTTAAGACGAACAAAAAGTTCGTTATTATGCGGATATGGACACAAAATAAACGACTCCGCAGACTTGCACTTTTCGTTAGCGAATTTTCGTTGCCTCTCCTAAGTACACACATACATACCCCCTGCAATCGTACATCACCCCCACCACACCGCATACTCAACGTATATTCTAAACATGTGTAAGTAAATTACGTTATTGTACGGACTCCGACAAGTATTTGCACGCACATACTGTGCCCGCTTTCTTCCGGTTTGCCCAACATCATCCTTTATCATTTGTTTGTTAATTGCACGTTACGCGTAATGGAAAATTTCAGGCATCATCTCGTGTGCTTCTTTGCTCGTTTCCGTAACTAAAACTTGTTGAAATAATCATAAGAGCACTTTGTATCCATGTTATTGTAGTTCCTTTACTAGTTGCTGCATTAAGCGAGAGAGAGGGTTAGGGAAGAGACGTACATAGAAGGATCTGCAGTCAACTGCAGTCAAAACCGTTGAAGTAGTCCTAACGCACATCAGTTTGTTTTCATTTGCTCTGCAGTTACTGTGGCAATTAATTGTCGTTGTCGTCATTTTTGTTGCTACTATGTCTCATTGCAGCCAGCCGCCCTCAACAAGGCAGCCAACAGCCAACATGCTGCTGTTGTTCTTAGCAGTGGCAGCCACCACTGCAAAATGAGCAAAAGTCACAAGTTGCTACTTGCCACATCCACTTCAAACGATTTGCGCCAACAACCTGTGCAACAACCTCGCCAGCTTGAGCAGTCACGGAGGCAAGGCGTGGCGAGGCGCAGAGAGAAGAGTCAGTTAGTCAGTCATTGCATCAAATGAAGTGCTTCTTACACTTGAAAAACAATCATAATTAGTGTTCATATTAATGAGTATTCACGTGCATAACTGCTGTGCAAAATGCAGGCAAATATTAAAGTTGCGAAATTTCTAAGAAAATCGTTAGAGAGAGAAAGAGAGACAGAGAGAACACGATTTTGTACAGAAGGTATATAGTGGAAATTTAATTAAAATTTTTCAAATAAAATTATGCTAATGATATTTAGTCACATCGTTAGTTACAAATTCGTGGAAAACGGGTAATTTGTGTAGAATTATTATTTATAATGTTGAGAAGTTGTACTAAGGGCAGCTAATTGCCTTCGATAATTATGTGGTTCTAAGTTGTATTTCTAAGTTATATATGGTTTCTGAATATAAGAAATATATATATATATATGATGTTGGATTTGAAGAAAATTGCTTGTTATCTTAAATTATTTTTATACTTAATTATGAATAATATCTTTAATGCCATGATTCAGTTTATCTAGATTTATTTATAAACTTGCTAACGAAGAAAGAAAATACTTCAAGAGACAACTTGTCGCTTAAGTGACAGACTAAAAGTTGATCATTGATTTAGAGAAATGCTACAGACATAAAATCCACTGAGATTGCATTTTATACGAACAGGCATTAGGGAAAAAGAAATTTTTGGAAATTATAACTTTACGGCAAAATAAAAGACAATAATTATATCGTCGGTATCCTGCAAAAGGTCTCAAGTCCACTTTTTTGTAAAATGGACTTGCTGATGCAAAAGTGTCCCAAAAAAATTTCATGTCTATTGAAAGTAGTTTTCTAGTTATTTATTTAAAACATAAGCAATCATCAATAATTTTGAAACACAAAAAATGGGCTTGAGACCTTTTTGCAACATATTGATTATATCTTCGCTCACACCAAATATCTGACGCAAGCGTTACACAATTTAAGGAGTACTGTCTGATTTTGTTGCTAACTTGATATAAAAGATATTTATTGATTTTATTTGTTAAAAGTACGGCCTTCTTCTTCTTTGGTAGGAACAACAATTATGTATCCATCTGTTGCCGCACATATAAAACTGGTCCATCAAATGTAGTTTTGTTCGCTCCGTCTTGTGTCGGCAATCTAGTTTATTGCAGAAGACTTTTCGTTCAGGTAAGTTTTTAAGTTAAGTCGATGTCGTGGTAAAGCTCATACATATCATGTTTCATCCGATGGCGAAACTCCGAGTCGAAACAGATAGGTCCATATATATTTCGGAGTACTTTTCTCTCAAATACTCCCAGGTTTTGATGTCGATTGTCTTCGTTAACCGCTAAACCCATTTTCGCTCACTCCTTTTCTAGTGATGAGAAAACTGCAGTAACACCCAGCAGATTTCGGCCAACGATGTATTTATCATTGGCATAGGTTAATGGCATATGGCTCTTGTGGAATATGGTTCCAGACATGATGACGCCCGCCTTTGGCATCACCTTCTCCATAACTAAATTAAATAACTAACTAAACCATTCCGTGTTGAATGGTTCAGAGTGATCCTTAACAATCTTAACGGAGGTTATGGTGATTTCGAAGGTACATATGCAAAGTGGAATCAGCTTTGCAGGAATACCAAACTCATACATGGCCTCATAAAGCCTATTTCTTATCGAAGAGTCGAAGGCAGCTTTGTAGTCGACAAAGAGGTGGTAGGTGTCAATCAGCTTTTTACGAGTTTTTTCCAGGATTTATCGTAAAGTAAATATTTGATCCGCTGCGGATTTACCAGAACTAAAGCCAAACTGATAAGTTCCAATTAGTTTTTCTACAATTGGCTTTAGACGTTCACACAATATGCTTGAAAGGAGCTTGTACGCAATTAGTAATAGGCTAACTCCACGGTAATTCTTAGATTCACTACGATTTCCTTTCTTGTACATGGGACATAACAGACTGAGATTCCAGTCCCCTGGCATACTGTCCTTCAGCCAGATGTTGCTGATGAGCTGATGCATGCTCCTAATCAGCTTCTCCCCACCTGCCTCAAACAATTCAGCTGGAAGACTATCGGCACCAGCCACTTTGTTGTTTTCAAGATGGGATACTGCCACACGTATCTCTCTCTGGCTCGGAAGTGGGCAGTTAATACCATCGTCATGATTTGGAGCGGGGTCTTCTGGAGTTGTGTCCGTATCCAGTTGATATCTGAAATGTTCTCTCCATAACATTAGAACGTTATCCGGGTCCGTCACTCGCTGACCATCACTGTCCTTACCGGGGGGCAACCCTATTCCACTCATTCTCGCCTTAAATCTCTTGTAGAATTTTCTGGCTACCCCTCAACTTTGGAGCAACTCTGTGCACTTATCCTGTCTCTTCTTCAGCTCTTTCTTTTCTCGTCTAAAGAGACGAGTTGCGTCTCGTCTCTTCTTCCTGTGCCGTTCACACACTGCACGCGTTGCCATTGGCTGCAGTTTCGCCCTGCATACAGCATCCGTGTCTTTCGTGGTATTGCGATATTCATTGTAGTACCCGGCGTCATCTTGAGAAGGCTTTAAGTAGTCTCGAAGTCCATTCTAATGAGGTGGGCTAGTAAATATAGGAGGTAATATTATCAGGTAATATTATACCTTTGCCGATCACAAACAGCTTATCTTGCCATTGACTGCGACATTCATCATCGTACCAAGCATCATCTTGAGAGGGCTTTGAGTATCCAAGTACGCTTCTCGCTGTCCGTTATATGGAGTCGGCTATATATTGCGACTGCGAGGTAATATTATCAGGGGTTGGAGCATTTCGTAGCAGTTGTGTTAGGTGGTTGAAGTAGGCGTCCGCTACCTCTGTGGTCCGTAGTTTACCGATGTACAGCTTTCGTTATGCCTGGTTACGTACGCTTTTCGCCTTGTTTAGCGTTGTGCATACCTTAACAGCGGTAAGGTAGTGATCGGAGTCAATGTTAGCAATCATGATCACTTGTACGTCCAGAACACTCGATGCCTGCCTGCTACGTGATGTATAAAATTCCTCCTTGTTAATTGATCTGGAGATAACCATGTTGCCTTATATTTTTATTGTCACAAATAGTGCTTCTAACTACCATATTTCATGCCGCAGAGAAATCAATCAGTGTGATGGCATTGTTCGACGTTTCGGTGTGCAGTTCGAATTTTTCGATGGTAGGCTCAAATGCGGTCTCCCTGCCTATTTTAGCATTCAAATCGCCTTGTACAATTTTGATGTCATGGCTGAGGCTACGGTCATATACATTTTCTAGTCTCTCCTAGAACTTTTCGTTGTCCCTAATCTTCTGTCGGAGCATGGGCAAATATGAGTGGAAAAACTTTGTCTTGCCTCTTATGGTGGCTATTCACCTACCGGTTTGAACCGTGAGACTAGTTGTTGCAATCTCTTGCCAACCACAAATCCACATCCAAACTCGTGGTTGTCCGCATGGCCACTAAAGTATATATCGCATGTCTTCATGCGCGAGCATCCATGTCCCGTCCACCGGATTTCCTGTAACGCCGTTATGTCAGCCTTGTATTTTTCAGCACATCCGCCAGTTGGATGGAGGCACCTGGTTTATACAAATCATGGTCCTTTATTCGTTTGCAGTGGTCGTCAACATGTTCTTACTTCTTTTCGTTGCAATAAAACAATCGTTGTAAAACAATCTGCTATGGCAAAAATTTTTGATAAAATTATTAAAGTTAAACTTTATGATCATATTGGCAAAAAAAATATCAATTTACCAACATGGATTTTTGCCCGCAAGATCAACATGTACTAATTTAGCTATACTGGCTAACCGTATTATTCTAGCAATGGAAGAAAAATGTCAACTTGATGTAATTTATACAGATTTTTCGAAAGCTTTTGACACAGTAGATCATACGGTACTGTTATCAAAATTAGTGTCATATGGTGTTAATGGCAATTTACTAAAATTTTTTGAAAGTTTTTTAATTAACAGAAGATTGAAGGTAAAAATGGGGTCTGTTTATTCTAGTATTGTAATTAAAGCGTGGTCAGGTATTCCACAGGGCACACATTTAGGCCCATTACTGTTTCTTTTATTCATAAATGATTTACCTAATTGCTTTACCTATTGCAAACCACTAATGTTTGCTGATGACTTAAAATTGTTTGGTAAAGTTTCAAATTTATCACAGTCTTTAATGATTCAAAAAGACTTATTGGCATTGGCAGAATGGTGCAAGTTAAATATGCTTGGTTTAAATGTAGATAAGTGTTGTACTGTCACTTATACACGTTGCCACACACCAGTTGTGTTTAATTACTGCATTGGCGATGTCGTTTTGAGAAGAGTGGATGAAGTTAAAGATCTCGGTGTTATATTTGATTCAAAACTGCAATTTTCTAACCATATCGATTATATAACAGCAAAAGCTTATTCAATGCTAGGTTTTATTAGTAGAAATTCTACAGATTTTAAAGACCCAATTACATTCATACCATTATATGTTTCTTTTGTGAGAAGTCAATTGGAATATTGTTCTTTAATTTGGAATCCATTTTATTCTATCCATTCTAACAAAATTGAAAGAATTCAAAAAATTTTTACAAATTTTGCTTTTAAAAAAGTTAGGTGGGCGGATGGAACTATTCCATATGATGCCCGCCGAAAGTTTTTGGGCCTACAATCCCTTAGAGATCAAAGGACAATATTTTCAATAATGTTCATTTATAACATTATTTCTAATGAAATTGATTGTATTGAGTTAAAAAATCTTGTATCTTTGTATAATCCTCCTCGTGAGTTACGTCATGACCGTCTTTTTCGTGAAGATTTTCATCGTTCTAATTATGGAATCAATGAACCAATCGCAAGATGTTTAAAGTTATGCAATAGTTTTTTCCCTTTAATTAATTTTAATATAAATAAAGTAAATTTTAAATTCAACTTTTTTAAAATTTTTAACTAATGTAATTTAATATAAACTATTAATTGAATTACTGTAAATTAGTCTGTAAGATAATTATGTCAGTAGACTAAGTAAATAAATAAATAAATAAATAAATAGTTCAAACGTAGGTGGCGGGTTGCCGCACCGCGTCGCAGTTTTCTCCTCCTTCCAGGATTTTATCACCCAGAACAACATTAGTGTCATGGGCAGGGCATTTCCCTCGTTATGGCCTAGTGAAAACTGATCAGAAAACTCAAATACCCGAAAATACGGTTTTGGCAATTGAATTTCCATTCTGGCTTAGGCATTATATTAAACTTGGACACTAAAATTGACGAACTATCCGCAACTATCCGCATTCATAAAATAAAACTTCTAGCAATAAATTTAGAACTTCAATATCTTATCAGATTTGAAATGTAATTTTAGTATAGGACGTGCCACGGCTTATTTTTCCACTACTCCAATTTTTTGTTCGATCACACCCATTATTAAGAGTGGAATTCGTACAGAGTTTCAAGACTCTCATGGTTGAAGTGCTTCATATTATTATGGGATTTATGACCCTGTGGGGATTACGATTGGACACTAAGAACCTATGCCACAACTCCACCAGTCATGCATTACCACTAGAGTGTTCAAATACCTCCTTTTTTCAAAAACCCGGTTTCCAAGTTATTCGAAAAATTAACTTTTAAGAAAACTCGGATTTCGAATACAGCATTTGAAAAAAAACCGGTTTAACCGGGTTTTTTCCGGTTTTGTCCTAAAAAAGTTAAAAATATAAAAATAATTTGGTTTAAAAAAATGATTTTATTTACAAAAAATAAGAAATGTGTTGTTATACCATCACCCTTAGGGATGAGGGTATATATCATTTGATACGACCCAAAAGTGTAACACATAGAAGGAGTCACTTCAGGCCCTAGGTTTCTTTGAACCAAATTCGATTCATGACTTTTTAAGTCGTTTGAGCCATGTCCGTCTGTCTGTCTGTCTGTCTGGTGGCTGTCCGGCTGGTTCGCACGATAACTTTCGAAAGACGCAACCAAATGTCTTGAAATTTGGCACGAGTTATTATTTTCTCAAAACTATTTACGGTATTGAAAATGGGCTACTTGACCCCGCCCCTTCTGGTACCTCCCATACAAATACATCATTCCGCCCACTTTAGATATCGAGTAATAATATCAATACACCCCACGGGATCGTCCTCAAATTCTGTATTTAGTAAAGCTATGACAGGATAAAGTTTTGGAAAACATTTTGAAAGCCTAGCCACGCCCCTTCTGGTACCTCCCATACAAACCTACCTTTCCGCCCACTATGGAGATGGAGAAATAATATCAATAAATCAAACGTGATCGTACCCAAATTCTATTTTTAGTAAAGCAATAACGGGATAAAGTTTTGGAGAAAAAAATTGGAAGTCTATTCACGCCCCATCTGGTACCTCCCATACACATCTGGTACCGCCCACTTTAGAAATCGATTAATATTATTAAAATACCTAACGCGATCGTTCCCAAATTCTGTATTTGGTAAAGTTTAAGCAGGATAAAGTTTTGGAGAAAAAATCTGGAAGTCTAGACACGCCCCTTCTGGTACCTCCCATACAAATGTACCACTCCGCTCACCTTAGAAATAGGGTAATAATATAAATACACTAGACACGATCGTGCCCAAATTCTGTATTTTGTTATATTATAACAGGACAAAGTTTTGGAGAAAAAATTTGAAGTCTAGACACGCCCCTTATGGTACCTCCCATACAAATGTACCTTTCCGCCCACTTTTGGGATGTAGTAATAATATCAGTACACCCAACGCAATCGTGCCCAAATTTTGTATTTAGTAAAGCTATAACAGGATAAAGTTATGAAGAATAAATCTGGAGCCTAAACACACCCCTTCTCGTACCTCCCATACAAATGTACCACTCCGCCCACTTTCGAAAATGAGTAATAATATCAATATAATAGAAAATTATTTGTTTTACTGTGGGTAAGGGTAAATGTAAGTCGGGTTGCCCGTCTGAAACTTTCTAACTGGTTTTAATTACAAATCGATTATTTTCAATAACTCAAGACTTAAACAATATCTTATATTGGGTGATGGCATTTATCAGTCAGTTTAACTGACTGAAATTTCTGTACTGGTTTTATTTTGTGTTTTTACTTTTTAATAAATTTTTAGAATCTTTCATTTTATTTTGTAAAGTAGTTTTTTTTGGAAAGGAAAACATTTTTGAAATATTTTTAATTTTGTTTTTTAAAATAGTATTTAAGAAATAGTATGCAATTTAAGGATTTAATTTTGAGTCTATTCTTCTGTTTCGTTTTTATAAAGCTTGTTACAGAAAACACGCACTCACTAATTGTGGAAGTAGGATTTATTGACAAAAGCGCGTTTTGTTAAAATCGAAATAGTTGAAATCATCATATAGTCTTGTTTCATATCAATTGGTTTTCTCTGCTGGATTTTGGATGTTATTTATTATCCTGTTTAAATCGTTGCAAAGACTACCATTTAGGGATTCCTTCATCTCACAATCTGAACTGTTACTAGACTCCAATGTTGTTAGGGAAATTGCAGGATAAATTCTTTTAAAAAGTTCATTCGCATATTCCATATTTTCCGCCTTTTTAGAATACTTTACACAGGATGAGCTTGTAGGTAATTTTCCGAAGCTAAGATATATAATTAGGCTATTCAATGTTGATATTCTTCTTTCCTTAAATCTTGCTATGATTTTGTCTCGAAGCTCCCGAGCATATGCGCAGTCCATATATTTGAGCTGTTTCAGTATAAACGCATATACTCCTTCAGCGTCGATTAGAATCGCTGAATCATTTGATAATCTTTTAATTGAGAGCGCTAAAGGCTGAAGCGCTGGACTTAAATCTCTCAAAATTTGTAATTCTTGTAAGGGCATTGATGACACATTAATTCTTAGAAACTGTTCAATTATTGCAGATAAGGATCTCCACCGGTGTTTCACAACGACAATGAGCCTTATTTTGTTATTGTGCTCCTGGAAAACATAGCTCTGCAAATTTCTTTGTTTTTCGCTCGACTTGTTAAATGAATTAACATGCTTCCACAATTTTGCGATAATTTAAGACACGTTCTGAATGAGCTCGTATGATTTTCGACTTCCACTATTTCACCGCATTCATCATCGTCAATATCATCGTCGGCGAGATCCACTTCGACTTGTTGATCCACTTAAATAACGTGTAAAAAGTTTTTGCTAAATTAATTTCAAATTCAATTTTAAAATTTTTACTTTTTCAGTAACTCCTTTTGAGTTGTTTCAAAGCAATTTAAAAAAACCGAGTACCCGAAGGAAAAAACTCGGTTAAACCGGTTATTCGAAAATGGAACTTTTTCAAAAATCGGCATACGGTTTTAAATGAAAAAAACCGGTTTACGGTTTTTCGGTTTCGGTTTTGAACACCCTAATTACCACTAGGGTGTTCCTTATATGGTATTTTCGAGTTTCGTTAAAAAAAAACGTGTTAGTAGCGATATTGGTCATCGAGCAGTTTATCTCCATCAAACCAAAAGATCCAATATTGTTCGAACTCTTTTTACCGATATCGTACAGAAATGGGTACAACTCGTTGAAGGGAAATTTTATTTATTTTGCTCCAACATATCTGATTGGGTTTGCAGCGATTTTGGAACTCTGTGTCGGAGGAAACAACAAAATGTTTTTAAAGAAACAACGAATTTCCTCTCTGATTTTCCGACGCTTGACATTTATATTTTTTCCGACGATTCACATTCAGACATCGGAACGACATGTCGTACATCAGATATCCCTCAGCTGAGTAGGTCAGACATCGTGTCAACCACTTTATACGTTTTTAGTTAAAATTTTGGATCCGATATAGGAACATATTTTCCTAAAGAAAATAGGACGCGTCGGCAAGAATATCCGAATTACTGCAATAATATATCAGTTTGAAGTCGTAACAACTCGTCGAATTTCCCTCGATTTACATTCTGAAATCGTTCAGACGTCGGTATGACATGTCGTACATACATAAGATTTCCCTCAACTGTGTCGGTCAGATTTCGTGTCAATCACTCCATACGTTTTTAGTAATCGGAAGATATTGCCGACTGCCGTACCGATTTCTGACCGATGTCTGAACATTGGTCGCCACATTCCCACTGTACATATAAAAAACTTCAGGAAGTAACCAACCATTTTGTTTCCTTTAAGTACTGCCACCACATTTAGACACTTGTCTTTTCTAACTCCAAACACACACATAAAACTTGTGTACAATTATGTACTTGAATTTAGTCATAGTGGCTCCTCCATAAGGATATTACATTTCTACCCTTCTCGTTCACTAACTGATTCATTTCATATTTCTTTGAAAATCGTTTTGACAAGTTTTTAGTTTAAGCAAAAATTACAAAACAAAACAAAAAAAGAAAACAAAACAACATAAAGGCAACAACACCACAGGCGAAGCAGGAAAATAGGGAAATTAAAATACAAATAGAAATTTTCATGATATTTTCCTGACGCTAACTGCTGGTGTGTTGTTGTTGTGGCTGTTAACTCAAGGTGATGATTGCTTATAATTATGTTGCACAAACGCAAAAAACTTACAAGACAGGAAGTTGCACAGTAACAAGACAGTGGGTAGGGGTGGCACCTAGTAACAGCACGGGCAACATCCCCCCTCCCACATGCAACAGCCACACATATCCTTGAATAAGGAAAGCAGCTCAACTCAACTCAACTAATTACAAGAAACGACAAACACATTCTTAGTCACAATAGAGAGAATGAAATGACTTTTTGCTAAGCGAAAACGATGCTGAAGGAAATATGACGGTAGAAGGCGCTTTTAACGTTTCAATTGCAACGTTACCAGCGCGCAGTGTTGCCAGTACACACATACTCTCATTTATAAGTACCTAGAATTAATAACAATACAACAAAGTGAACAAAATTTGTTGCGACAAGACATCTAATGAAGAAACGAACAGTTTTTAATGTTGATATAAATTAATTGCTGCAAATTGCCAATTAAAACATAAGAACCTTCTAAATGCAGTTGGTTGTTGCAGCAACAGCAGCAGCAGTAGCAAAACTCTTTTCATCACCGGCTGCTACTTCACTTGCCACCACCGCGATGCGATGATTGTTTGCTGTGTGTTACAAAACGAAATTGCTGCAGGTTCCTGGCATTCATACGGGTGTGGATGCAACGTCTTTGCTCCTTTTTTTTTTTGTTTGACACAAATTACTTCCATTAAATGTTACAAAGATTTTTGCCGGCAAATTATTTAGAATTGCCTTCGTTTGTGACAATACGTAGTAGTTTTTATATTTCACTGAAAAGGATTCATTATAAAACCAAAGTGCGACAAGGTAATTGATTTCTTTATGCCACTTTTCAATTAGAGACTTGGCAACGCGGATGTAAGTAGATGTTTTAACTTACTTTATGCTGTAGTATTGCTGTGGTAATCCTTTTTTTTATAAATGGCTTAGTTTAGTGTCAACGATATGAACCGGAAAATTTTGTCCTGCCTCTAAAATTGTTGATAAAAATGTTGCGTACCATTATAATTCAAACAACTAACAGCTGCGAAACTCTGGAGGTGCTGATGGAAGCACACTTTCCAGGTTGTCGGGATAACCATTTTATGGAATACTCGGTCAGCTATAACTTTGATATATTGGACATACCGGTTACTGAACATCGAGTTCAATGGGCTATCAAAAGTTTCAACTCTTTTAAGTCACCGGGACCTGATGGAATTATTTCCGTGGATCTTACAAAAGAACATCGAAGTATTGACGCCCTGGCTTCTGACAATCTTCAAAGCCTGTCTGAAGCTGTCGCACATTCCAACGAGATGGACAAACTACAAAATTGTATTTATCCCTAAAGGGGGTAAGGCATCCCACACTAAAGCCAAGGATTTCAGACCAATTAGCCTATATTCCTTTTTACTAAAGACTATGGAGAGAATAATTGATGCATATATCAGATCATCTCTTAGACCGGAAGTCCTATCCAAGGCGGAGTGCAAATCTACGGAAACTGCTTTACATTCGATAAACAGTCTCATTGTAAGATTCCTGAACTACAAGGAATACGCTCACGCCGCCATCCTGGACATTGAGGGAGCTTTTAATAATGTAAAACCTGAATCTGTAGTTGACTCAATGGAACAACTTGAGATTAACCCAGTGGTCATCTCTTTAGTTGATAAACCACTAAAATTCAGGCGCATTGGATCCAGTCAAGGTGGCGGCTCGCGATTCTGCACAAGGATAAGTACTCTCTCCATTACTGTGGAATCTCAACATCGACGGGAAAAACGTGCTGCACATCCGTCGCATATGCGATCCTAAAGACTTGTGTCATAATTATCGGCAAGGATCCTAAACTACTCTCTAAGCTTCTGAAATAGGCGCTGAAACGGGACTAGGTGTATGCCCGAGTAAAACGAAACTGGTGCTATACAAAATCCCTCAATTTGTCAAACCTAGATCAAATGGAGTCGCACTTACACTCTCAGATAGTGTCAAATACCGAGGGCTAATATTAGACAGTAAACTGAATTGGAATCTGAACACTCCGACAAGGAAAAGCAAAGCGGCAACGGTTCTATACTGCTGCAAAAGGGCAATCAGCCTCAATTGGGGAATTAGCCCCAAAAAACGTAGACTGGTTGTACGAATCAGTTATTAAACCCATCTTATTCTATGGATCGGCAGTCTGGAGCCAGAGTTAGATAGAGCATCCCAAAGACTGAAATTCGAACGGAAAATCCAAGTGTTATTGTTGAGAAGCCTTTCCATCCTCAACGTGTGACTGTTTGGTGCGGTTTATGGTCCGGCGGGGTCATTGGACCTTACTTTTTCGAAAATGGGGTTGGATCAACAGTTACCGTGAATGGATTGCGCTATCGAGAGATGATTAATGATTTGTTATGGTCGGAGTTGGATGCTATTGATCTGGACAACGTTTACTTTCAACAAGACGGCGCTACGTGCCACACAAGCAACGAAACCATTGATCTTTTACGGGAAAAGTTTCCGCACCGTGTTGTCTCTCGAAGAGGTGATCACAATTGGCAACCGAGATCTTGTGATTTAACACCTTTCGAATTCTTCCTTTGGGGCCACGTGAAAGATAAGGTCTACGCCAACAGCCCAGCGTCCATTCAAGACCTCAAAGATAAAATTCGTGAGGCTATCGAGGACATAGGGCAGCCACTTTGCGATTTGGTTATGAAAATATATCATGAAAAGGATATGGTCCTGTAATCGTGCTCGTGGTGGCCATTTCGATGAAGTTGTTTTTCAATATTAACGGAATACCTTCCTCTTTATTATGAAAAAAACATCCGCTCATTTATCTCAAAAAATGGAATTTTTCCTTGAATACCAAAATATCACCTCTTATTGGAAAACCCTTTACTATGACGATAATGATAATGCCCAAAACTTTGGGGAGGATGTCATCTTAATTTAAACGGACGGTTCGAAATTAAAGGAAAAAACAGGCTGTGGAATCTTTTTGGAGGAGTTGAATTTGCAACTATCAATCAGACTACCAGATCACTGTGGCATAGTTCAGGGCGAAATATCGGATACAGAGAAATTCAGTATCGTGGGATATTGGGCAGCAATATTCATAATCTTACTGATAGTTAAGCGGCTATCGGGTCCCTGAAGAACGTGTACACCACTTCGACAAATGTTCGAGAATGCCGGTCGTCTCTTGACGAGCTAGCGAGACATTCGACGGGGTTCCAGGACATGGGGACATATATGGTAACCTAAGAGCCGATACAGTGGCCACCACAACCGTGAGCTAGAGCTAAGTTAACGGTCGCATTTCGATCCGACTCACATGGCGAAAACAACTAATTAGGGAGAAACTGAACCTCATTGCTAAGGAGAGATGCTCTCACCTATCTCTTCTTAGCAATGAGGTTCAGTTTCCTAGCAGTTTAGCTGTTTCCCCCTTGTGAGAGGGATCGAAATCAAATTTGGCCTACAATGGATATACAGAGGACACGATTTGTGCTTAACCTGTCCAGAGTCCACCTGAGGAACATCATAGCTGTAATAACCGGTCACTGCTCTGCTTTTAGTGACCTGAGATATGAAAAGCTTGGTCATCGGACACTTCTGGACAATAACTATCTATCAGTAGGCGATTTCCGGAACATTCATGACTTCATCAGAGCAACGAAATGGCTTGATAGTGACGTTGACCAAACAGTATAGCAATATTTTTTGCGAAAATTTGAAAATGGACTCAAACTAAGACCCATGTGAATTGTGTTGAACGTGGCTGCCGAATTAACCTAACCTAACCTAACCTAACAATTCAAAAATCATTGGTCTACTGCAGTTATTTCTGAAACGTTTCAGTGTAAAAGACAGCGCTTGAACTCTGACGGTAAAACTACAGTATCCCGTTTTTCATATAAGACCAGTAAAAAAGTTTCAGTAAAACATAAAATGTTCTATAATATTATACTATTACTCTATTTCTAAAGCGGGCGGAGTGGTACATTTGTATGGGAGGTACCAGATGGGGCGAGGCTAGACTTCCAGTTTTTTTTTCTCCAAGACTTTGTCTTGTTAAAGCTTAACAAAATACAGAATTTCGGCACGATCGTGTCGAGTGTATTGATATTATTACTTCATCTCTTAAGTGGGCGGAGTGGTACATTTGTATTGGGGGCGTATCTAGACTTTCTCACAAACTTTATCCAAAACTTTGTCCTAATATAGCTTAACTAAATACAGAATTTGGTTACGATCCCGCTGGGTGTATTGATATTATAACTCGATTTCTAAAGTGGGCGGAATAATGTATTTGTATGGGATGTACCATAAGTGGCGGGGCCAAATAGCCCATTTGCGTTTTTCGAAAGTTGTAGTGCGCACCAGCCGTACGGTCAGACAGACAGACGGACATGGCTTAAGCGAAAATGAATGAATCGAATTTGGTTCAAAGAAACATAGTATCTAAAGTGACTCCATCTATGTGTTTCACTTTTGAGTCGTATCTTATGATATATACCCTCCTACCCGTAGGGTGAGGATATAAATATCCCCTGACGTGCAGGGCTAACAAATGTATGCAATGCATATTTGCATATGCAAATGCATATTACAGATTTACAGGCATTTTGTGGGGGTTTATGCATATAAAAGCATATTTTGGGGTGTTCAGGTTTTTTTATTATATTTATTATTTTTACTTTCCATATATATGTTTTGCAGTAAAGACAAGTCATGTTGATTTTTTTAAGATGGGAAGACAATCTCTATAATTTCTCGCAACTGGCGACGCCTATCTTTTGTTAAAGAATTATTTTTTAAAGCATATGTTTTCGGTACTTACTAATCGAAGTGTTATTTTGTGTTAATACTAAGGATCCATTCAATGATCTCTACATAGCGTTGCGTTAAGTATGCCATTGAATTCAGCGCAATCGAACACTTCTGTATATGTGTTCGTCAAAAAACCTCATGTGATTTTTTACAGTAGAGTAATAAGTTAAAAGTCTTAATCTTATAAAAGTTATTAAAAAACAACGTTTTTATTTATTTTCAACGATTTGTGATAAATTTTTATAAAAAATTAAATGTATTCAGAGAATAAATTAAAACTACGAATCATAATCTAATGTGCATTTTTTATCAGTTTTCAAGGCATTTTTTATGTTTTTCGTGCTTATCTAATGCGCATATTTTTAGTTTTTTCGTGCATATTTGTGTTGGCCCTGGTGATGTGAGTTGAAGTCTCCCCCTAATATGTACCTTTCCACTATATCATCGATGTGCTCCCATATTATATTGCTCCACAAATTTTTGCACTAAAGTACACTTAATGCTATGCCATCTAACCGCTCAGCTGCAATTGTCACTCAAATGTCAATTTTTGTTAATCAAATTCGATTAGAAGAGAGTCAGTCAACGAACGAGACAACACATTCAAATGACAATTAAAAGAAGCAGTTGAAAGCAGTAGCAAATAGCGCATACTTTAAGCATTTCCTCACAAAAACCAATCTGGTCGATTTCCATTCCCATAATGTTTAAAAAAAAAGTTTAAAAATTATAAAAATTATGTTTTGCATAAAAAAAATCTAATTCGGTTACGATGGTAACTGTAAGTGCAAGAGTAATTTTATGTTTAACATTGGCTTTCGATGTTTTTGTTATAAACAACACTTGATGAGTTTTTTTACCCCTCTGCCCCCCTAATGAAAGCCACAAATTAACACTTAAATTATTCAATGGCTGGTTTACAGCAAAAAAAAAACTTTTTGTTGTTGTTTTTTTTGGTTTGCAGCTCTTTACATATATACAACCATGTATACGTGTTGTAAATAAAACCAAATTAGCCCATGTTGAACAACAAATCTACCCAGTTCTATAAGAGGTTCTACCAGTTTTTGGTGTACTGGGAAAAAGCCCTAAAGGAGAAAATCTACACAAAAACTGAGAGGATTTAGGGCGGAAAGTAAGTGGTTGTCTAAACAGAGCAACAGCCAAGCCTGCAAACGTTTTTAGGCAATTTACTTGTTATGAAAATAGAATGAAAAGTCGGCAAAAAAATAAAGTCTAGTTTTCAATAGTTTTAGAGTTGGTGTTTTTAGTTTTTTCTCACACCAAGCATCGTTTTTTCTCACTGCAGTAAATGATTTGGAAACGGAAATGCACTCATTCAACAAAATATTCAGAAAAAGGGGGTACATTTCAGCACATTTATATATATGTAGGGAGCAATGGCAGACAGTGGGTATGTGAAGGTGGTGCTTTATTTTCACAACAAATTGTTGATTGAAAAAGTTAAATGATATCGGTAGTAAGTAATACTAGATTAATGATAATTCCCAATTTAGTTTGAATATTAAATCAACTTTGGGAGTTTTTTGAAACTCGGATATTTCGACATAAAAGTTGGAGTAAGTTTACAGATTTCACAAAGAACAACTAAAATAATGTTTTATTTGAACGCAAAATTGTTCCAAACACGTATTGAAATTTCAGTCAGGTAAACTGACTGAACTGACAGCCATGGCATAGTGGTTAGAACACGCGACTACTATGCGGGAGATACGTGGTTCGATTCCCGGCTCCAGTCATCTACATTTTTCTTTCATTGCCTGCCCCCTCGATGTTGTCGACAGCAACCTCGCAGTATAAGTGTCGAGTCAATCGGCATGTCTAGTAAAAGATTCTCAAACAGTGACGTTCGCATTCGTCGATGAACATATTGGTGCCATTTGTTTTGCATCTTAAATAAAAAGCGTGTTACAACAACACACCTCATTCATGGGGTGTAAAGGGAAATTAAGTTTTTTTAAGAACTGACAGATAAATACCTCCTTTTCTTCTTTAATGGCAGCAACAACCGAAATTTATCTATCAGTAGCCGCACGCAGAAAAATATACCAAGCGCTTCGGTCTTTTGCATTCCTTAGATAGTTCTTCACACCAAGCTTAGATAACAGCTCTTTCACCTGGTCTATTCAAGTTTTGGTAGCCCCCTCCTGCGCCACCCAGGAGGGTGACGAAGACCTTTTTATGTCGTTGTACAGCTCATACTGCTCATGGTTACTTCGACGACGATACTCGCCGCTAATGATGATGGATACAATATTTCGAATTATTTTTCTCTCGAAGACTCCCGCTTGTGTCACTGCCCAGCATTCTGTGCTGTAGAGCCAAACAGGTAGCATCAGTATCTGGTAGAGTTGGATCTTTGTTCTTCGAGAGAGGGCTCTCCCCTACAACGCTTGCTTTACGCATAGTAGCAGCAGTGTGCTAACAACACTCGTCGCTTGATTTTTAAGATGATATTATTATTTTTGTTTATGGCGGAGCAGATGTAGACAAAATCATATACCACTTCAAAGTCATAGCTGTCCACGATCACGTAACTTTCTATACGTGTAAACTCTTTGTTTGTTGAAACAAAAAACTTAGTTTTGTCCTCATTTATCACTAGACCAACTTCTGCCGACTGCTTTTTAATGATCGAAAAGGCCGCAGCAACATCCCGCAATCCACGGCCAATGATATCTAAATCATCGGCATACGCGAGCAACATGTGACTTTTGGTAAAGATGGTAGCATTCCTATTTACTGCAGTCTTCTGCATGATCATCTCCATTAAGATGTCAAAGAGATCACAAGACAGACTATCGCCTTGTCTAAAGCATCGCTTGGTAGAAAATGGCTCAGTCAGATATTTGTCAATTTTCACTGAAGACTTCGTGTCAGTCAGTGTCATCCCGCAAAGTCGTATCAGCTTCGTGGGGATACCAAACACAACCATAGCATTTAGCAAGTGCAGCTTTGTAGTCGATGAAGAGATAGTAGGTTTCGATTTGAATTTCTTGAGTCTTCTCCAGGATTTGTCGTAGTGTGAATATCTGGTCGGTCGTAGATTTATCAGGTCTAAAGCCACACTGATAAGGTTCAATCAGGATTGCCAGAATGGGCTTTAGTCTTTCACATAACATACTAGACAGTACATTGTCTGCGATGGGTAAGAGGCTGATTTCTTAAGCACAGGCCATAGAACACTCAGATTCCAATCACTGGGCATGCATTCCTTGAGTCAAATCGTATGTATAAGATGGTGCTTGCATGTTGCAAGCTCATCGCCGCCGGCTTTAAAAGCTCTGCCGGCAGTTTACGGCTCCCGCAGCTTTATATTTTTTAAGCAGTTGGCGATGATTGGTTTGATTTCTTCACTTATGCTGTCTTCGGGAGCGAACAGAAACGAAAGTGCAGCACATTCTGAGTGTCCGTGACCAAATTTCCGTCTCTGTCCTTACAGATGGTAGAACTTCCGGGCTTCACCTCTATGCCTGTAATTTTCGAAATCCTGGCTCGCTATTTTCTTCCACCAAAGCTTTTTCCGCCTGAATAAGCGTTTCATCTCCCTCCCATTCTCATTATAACGCTTCGTTACCACACGCGTTGTATGCAGCATTCTGTTCCTTATCGGGAATGTCTGTTTGCCGACGCGAAGATAACCAGTCTGAATCCGTTTTCGGAGGTATTGTTGTGCAGACTGCAGTTTCCGACTGCTGAACCAAGAGCATCTTCCCTTCCTATTTTAGCATTAAATCACCCACAACAATTTTGGTGCCCGGACATAACCCCCACGGACATAATCCCCAACACGAATTTGGGGCTTTTGTCTGCCACGCTCTGCGGACATAACCCCCAATTTGCATTTGGGACAACAAATATAACGGACTTTACACCCAAACAAATTTTTAGACTTTAAGAAATGAAAAAGCTTTCTGACAAAGGCGAAATGTTGAGTAACCTAATCGGCATGCTACCACCGATGCGTCTTAGGAAGTAGGTAACAGAAGCTCAACACAGCCTCTCTTAGTGGCTTTGGCAGCTGCAAGAAACTAGGATCGGGCGCGGTGGCCTAATAGGCCACTCTCCTTAAACAAACCCAATTATTATGACAAAACGCAGAAAAGAAAGAAGAACCCCTCCAAATGTTGACGACCCCTGCAAACGATATAAGGACCATGCTTTAAGGATATGCACCTGGAATGTCCGAACTCAATACAGATATGGTGCCTCTATCCAACTGGCGGATGTCCTCGACAAATACAAGGCATCACCGCCATACAGGAAATGAGATGGACGGGACAGGGATGCACACGACGAAAGAGCTGTGACATCTTTTACAGCTGCCATGCAGAAAGACACGAATTTGGATGTGGTTTCATAGTCGGCAAGAAACTTCCTCTGTGTACAGGTCGGACATTCAAGGTGTATATCCTTAAATCATGTTTCATATAAACTTTGCGTGGGTCGTCAACATATGGGGGGTTCTTGGTTTATCTTTTTTTCTTGTTTTTATAATAGCCCGATCATAGATTTTTGGGGCTGCCAAAGCCACTAAAAGCGCCGTTGTGTTGAGCTTTAAGGTTACTGAACATTTCGCCTTTCCACATTTGGTACCACTAAACGGCCAAATACCAATTTTGCGTCTGAAAAAATCTAACGTCCTTTTGCTTAAAAATTCAGACTGATAGCCTTAAACAAATATCCCTTATTCGTAACAACCAATACTTATATAATCCAACAAAAAACACCTTTATATATAAAAAATAGGGTAGTGATTTTGTAATATATAAATAAACTAATCAATATGGATTTATTTTAATTAATTTAAATAATGCTACACTTTCCCTCTCATCAAACACACTGTACTTCTCGGATAAATGCATTCAACATAAACTCAACGAAATAATGCTGGCAAATAAAGAAAAAAAATAACCAAACCAAATTGTAGGCTTATACACAACATTACTTTTGTAATTTACAACCAAAAAATGAGAAATATAACCCTACCCCCCTACACCAACTCAAACTATATTCATCCAACATACATATGCTCATAAGTGTTTGTGTCGTTCGGTGTAAGTGAAATGCAGACGAGTGTTGTAAATTTTATTTTAAACCACTTTTATCCGTATGTACATAACTAAGTATCCAAAAATATATGCATACACACTCACAGCCATACATACATACATAGTAGTATGTATTAGTATGAAGTGTTGCTTGAATGGAATCAACAGCATGCATGCGAATTCACAAATTTACAAAAACGTAGTGAAATGCAATAAAACAAATGCGGATTTGTGGCAGTTAAAACATTTCAAAGTATTTTTGGTGTTAAATTGAAAAACTTTTTTTATTTTCACCATTGCGTTTTTCCCTCCTAGTGTCGCTATTGAAATGCTGCGTTGGCCCTCAAACTAGAAATGTTTGTAAAATGCCTGGGAAATTCAAAGAGTAAATACATTTAACATAAGTTTGTGTACATGAACGTGTGTAGGTGGGTGGGTGTAGCTTTTAGGGTATGAGTGGCTCTTAAAATTTAGGCATTTCGCTTTAGCTGCCGTTTAGTCTGATGAGTGTTTAATGAACTCAACAATTGGCAGAATTTAGATATTTCGGCACAGTTCTCTAATATTGGCACTTAAAGTCAACGAAGGCAATTGAAAACAAAACATTTATGTGGTGGCATGCGTTTAGTAAAGTTTAAGTGAAATGACAGATAATGGAAATTTTATATGAATTTTTATTGGAAGTGGGAGAGTTTTCATGGGGTGTAAAGGGAAATTAAGTTGAAGTTTAA
Organism: Muscina levida; assembly: GCA_964034835.1. NCBI lineage: Eukaryota > Metazoa > Arthropoda > Insecta > Diptera > Muscidae > Muscina > Muscina levida. Next base: position 160,799,917 of record OZ035880.1, on the reverse strand, counting down.
GTGGGAAAGTTTTTGTCCGATTTCGGTCATCTTAGAACTTTATTTCGACTTTGGAGACTTTTAAAACTTTGTTAAACTTTTAAAACTATGTTAGTGATATAAACTCAAAATATTGCAAAATTTCAACATTCTCCGCATTATTTTCTATTACTTACAGTTGTTCAAGTTTTTGAAATCCCTCCCCTTCACAAACAATGTATTGCCTATTTTCTGGCACCAACTAGCATTGCATACTTCCGGGCGGCTATATTGTGCAGCCTTTTCTTTCAACGACACTCGTCAACCCCTTTAAGCTCTGTTAAATAATTAACCGTAATTTATGCTACACTTAGAATAAAGGACAAATAAAAGAACATTTCACTAAATTACCATCGTATAAAAGCAATTGCTCATAAAACTTCAAACCGTAAGTTATGCAACACTTTACGCTGAAAAGGTCCACCGTAACAAAATGAAAGAAACTAAATTTAATTTAGCATACTTTACTTTAGAGCGGTAAATTCAACATAACGCACGGACAATAAGAAAAAGTGGCAGCAAAGAAAATTACTTGGGAAAAACGTACATCCGATGTCCTTCCTGAAGTTAGAGAAGAAACCTCACATACATTTAGCGTTATTTGTCTTTTTTTCACTTCTTCCTTTTCTTCTTTTATTGAGACACAAAAGAAAAGGGGTAGAACTTTAAAACCCCTTTTGCTTAATATTTATTAGTGTTTCTTGTGCCTTTTTACTATTCAGCAATTAAAATTGTTAACTTTCTGCCAGAGAAAATAATAACGAGTGAACGAACAAGCAGCGAACTGGGGCAAATCGCATACACTCCAACTAATTGCAACGTGTTATGTGTACCAAAATGCATATAATTCCTGTGTCTGAGCAATGGATATATTTCATTACCCATAAAAGTTTGAGATCTATCTAAACACCCCCAAAACAACCGCCACCACTACCGTCCTTTGGCTTAGTTTTTCACTTGGGAGTTGGCTTTAAGCAGCAGCAACTTGATGAGTGGGCTGTTGGGTTATGCTGCGGTTGCATCAAAATACAAATATAAATTCTTTTTGAAAATTTTGTCCACGCACGAATTGATTACAATTTGTTATCCATACGTTGGGCACACAAAACCAATACTACAATGACTTGCTTTCTCACCCACCGCCATTTCGTATCGCATCGTGCTTCCTTGTACCCTTATGCCAACATCTGCACCCGTACATTGGAGATATTTGCTTTTCTCATATACTTGCATTGTACACATAGAGCAAATATATATCATCAAGCATTTTGTCTGTGTGGTTAGTTAGCAAACTTTGAAGTTTGCAAACAATTTTGTGGCAAAAGTCCAAAAACTTTAAATTACACAAAGTGTGGTTTAAATAATGATTATCCTTTTGAAAATACGATAGTCGTGGCGGGATGGGGGTGAGGTACACACAATCAGAAAAAAACGGGCGCAATAGCACACACACACACACACACACACAAGTGGGAGGAACAAAAAGGCGACGCTTTCGTACACAATAGGGATAGGACGAACTAAACTAATTGCCTACTTGTGGATATTAATTGATGCAAAAATCAAAAGCATACTTTTTGTGGGGTAGGCGGGGGAGGATGGTGATGCACATGCAGTTGCTCTAATAAATTTATAAATAATTTAATAGCACCACAAACATGTCTCAAAAGACTTTTTAATATAATATTTGCAGTTTGTTAGGAATGCAATGCGTTAAGAATTTCAAATGAATTTGATTGTCAGCGGCTCAAAAAAACACTTAGCTTCAGTTATGCATAACATTTAGCAATAAGGTTTAATTCTGCCAAAGGCTGTGTGTTCACGGACAAATGCATTTCGGAATGATATAATAATTAGATGGAAAACAGTAAGAAAGAAATTTGTTAAGTATAATTATTATAATTATAATACGAATTTATTAATAAATCGGGATGACGCACTGTTAGTAAAGTATATGATGGTATTAACTATTGATATATCAAACAACAAGGATGCTGAGTTTAATTCACACACCCATTTAACTTCGATCATACTGAGGCAAAGGCAAAATGTGTAAATGTGATTTATATCCACACATTAGATAATCAGCAACAAATTAGTGTAGAATTAGTACTTTCTATAATTAATATAAGCGCAGTTGTTGTCGTTGCCGCTACTTTTGCATAAGTAGACATTGAATAAGTTTCCTCAAATGCGTGGACATTAGGGTGTTCCTTACTTAAAAAAAATAGCTTCTACAAATAATATGTATTGACACCTTTTAAATTTGAATCTATTTATTATTATTTGATTCCTATGGCTTCAGGTTGAAAGAAAGAGCAGTAAAATAGTTCTTCCATAGGGAGATATCTTGCGCCATCATTTTTTTTCGGACCAAGTCAATCCAGTTTCTTTCTGCTCTGTCTCGTCTTCTGCTGCCTTGAGGGTTTCAATGAACTGCCATCTTAGAAATATCGTTCTGAGGTCGTCTCATAAGATACAGAAACCAGGATCAACATAAAATTTAAGTGACAGTGATGCAATACAATGTTTGTAATTTAAACCACGATCACGAGCGGAGTGAAGGGTACTCGTAGTATATAAATTTTGTTCTTCCATTTGTAACGCCAATAAGGAGGCGTGGTAGGTATGACTATATCTGTATATACACTGTGGTGCAAAAATGAGCCAATGTTTTAAAAAATGTACGTTATTAAATATTTTTTATACTTTTTATTATATTATTTTCAAACCTTTTGCTAAATTTAAAATATGCATCTGTAAAATATGTAAAGCAATAATAAAAATATAACTTACATTACTGTAAGTATATAAAAACACAAAATTTTCAAAATCAGACCATTGGCACACATTTGCTCCAAGATTTTTCTTATCTAAATTTAATAATTATTCCTGCATATTTTTACTTTCTTCAAATGATCCATCCTATTTGGCGTATATTGACAAATTGAGCAACATAATATACAGGAATTTTGATTTCATTTAGCCAGAACCCACTCCCACAGCTCATTAATACTTTTCGGCGCTCTTTCGTTTCATCCTGCCCGCGTTTCAGGTAAGCCCACAGGTTTTCGATCGGGTTCAGATCTGGACTCTGCAGTGGTTACTCCCTGACCCCAAACACCTGAGAACTAAGCCATTCCTTGACAATTTTTAAAGAATGTTTTGGGACGTTGTCATATTGGCAGACGACATTCTCTGGTCTATCTGGAATTTGGCCAGGGCTATGGGGCAAATTGTTTTGCAAAATGCTAAGAAAGTCTTCCCTTCGCATTATACCTTCGATTAGTATAAGTGGTCCCACACCATATGGGGTTCCACATCTTCATATCATAATAGAACCGCCTCCCTGCTATATGGTTTGAGATTGGCACCTGGTGAGTATTTGTTTTAACTAATACAAAAAAAATATATGATTAACTTGTTGGTCGTGTGGTCAGATGAGACCAAAATCAATAGATACCAGTCGGTTGGGAAGGTTTTTTATTGGGCCAATTGATCAAACACACCAAATCCAGCTCATGTATCACAAACCATGAAGCACGGAGGCGGTTCTGTTATGATTTGGGGATGTGTAACCCCAGATGGTGTGGGACTACTTATACTAATCGAAGGAATAATGCGAAGGGAAGACTTTCTTAGCATTTTGCAAAACAATTTGCCCCATAGCCCTGGCCAAATTCCAGATAGACCAGAGAATGTCGTCTGCCAATATGACAACGTCCCAAAACATTCTGTAAAAATTGTCAAGGAATGGCTTCGTTCTCAGGTGTTTGGGGTCAGGGAGTAACCACTGCAGAGTCCAGATCTGAACCCGATCGAAAACCTGTGGGCTTACCTGAAACGCGGGCAGGATGAAACGAAAGAGCGCCGAAAAGTATTAACGAGCTGTGGGAGTGGGTTCTGGCTAAATGAAATCAAAATTCCTGTATATTATGTTGCTCAATTTGTCAATATACGCCAAATAGGATGGTTCATTTGAAGAAAGTAAAAATATGCAGGAATAATTATTAAATTTAGATAAGAAAAACCTTGGAGCAAAAGTGTGCCAATGGTCTGATTTTGAAAATTTTGTGTTTTTATATACTTACAGTAATGTAAGTTATATTTTTATTATTGCTTTACATATTTTACAGATGCATATTTTAAATTTAGCAAAAGGTTTGAAAATAATATAATAAAAAGTATAAAAAATATTTAATAACGTACATTTTTTAAAACATTGGCTCATTTTTGCACCACAGTGTATATATATATAAGTGATCAGCATCGACATCTGAGTTGATTTAAATGTGACCTTCTGTCTGTCCGTTCCTGTGATTAAAGCCGTAGTTTAAGAGATATCAATCAGAAATTTTGAATGTAAGCTTATATCCTCCAAGCAGAGGTTAGGTTCTAAGGTGAGAAAGATCGGTCAAAATTGCTCTAAAATTACAGCTTATACAGCTCATGGTTCTTCTTACGACGAAATCCGCCGTTAACGCTGATACTTACTTACTTAATTTCCCTTTACACCCCATAAATGAGGTATGGTATAGCTTCTCGCGTTGTTGTGAATTAACACGCTTTCTATTTTCAGGTTCACAACTAACGGCACCTACTTGTTTAACGGCGAATGCGAACGTCACTGTTTGAGAAGCTCTTACTAGACATGCCAATTGACTCGACTCTAATACTGCCAAGTTGCTGACGACAACATCGAGGGGGCCGGCAATGAAAGAAAACATTTGTTTGCTTATTTTTTAGATGACTGGAGCCAGGAGTTAAACCTGGGATCTCCCGCATGGTATTCGCGTGTTCTAACCATCATGCCACGGCCCGTTAACGATGATAGGTCCAAATATTTAGCAAAGTATTTTTCTCTTAAATACAGTCGAAACTCTCTATAAAGAATTTCAAGGGACTGGATATTTACTTCGCTATAAAGAAAATTCGCTACATAAAATAAAAATTAAAAACATGAAAATTCTAAATTGCTCAGCAATGTCTTTTTTTAAGCTTTTCCCTTTTCAGCTTCTTTTATGATCAATAGATATTTTCCACAGTCATACTTATGCGCGAAGTCATTTTAAAACTTACTATCGCGATATGCAAAGGCAAACTGATAGCGACTGCAAAAATGTGACAGATGGTAATGATTCCAGTTATCACTTGCATAGTTCGGTGGTTCCCCAAAATACACTTTAAATTTTATGGTAAATGAACGATTTAAAGCATCAAGCTCTGCTTGTGCGTTGTAAAAACAACAACGTACACACAGAGCAACAATAACAACACCAATAACAAACAACAAGGGACATCGATTACTAAACGAAAAGTTATTTGAATCAATTCGTTATATGGAGATTGAAAACGCTTCAATGTTGAAGTTACGGTCGCAAAAATGCTTATAACGAAGCAGCGAATATTCGCTGTCGGGAAATTCGTTATATGGAGATTATAATACACTCAAAGTAGACCAAAACGCAGTGTTTTTATAATTGCTTCGCAATAAAGGAAAATTCGTTATATAGGAATTCGTTATAGAGAGTTTCGACTGTACTCCTAGAATAGATTGATCCAGGATGCTGCGTTATAGAGCAAGACATATAGTATCAGTATCTGGTACAATTGGATCTTTGTTCTTCGAAAGATGACTTTGTCATTACATCGCTTGCTTACCGCATAGTAGTAGCGTTTTGCGATCAATACTCGTGTCTTAGTCAAAAGTGTGCAAAGAGAATAGCTATTGATTAAACATGAACAATAATACGCATTTCGTCCTGATAGGACGCTAAATGACAGCACAACACCAAAATTGTTAATGTTGGGTGACCAACATCTTTTTGAACCTCCATAACTTTTATGTTTGTGAATTCAAGTAAATACTTCCAAAGCAAACTTGTCATGGTTTGGAGAGGTCTTCATGGTCATTATAATAAATGGGCATCATATTGACATATGAAACGAAATGCGGGAAGTCAATAGATAAAATTGACTTCGAAGTGATCAAAGGGAAAATCGGAGCCTTTGACAAAATATGAACAAAGGTATGCGTTTTGTTTTGGTAGGACTCCAAATAACAAGACAGCTCAATAAAACATATTTGGGGCGTACGCAGGGCGCAGGGATCAGAAAAATTTGATGTACTGAAATTGTCTTTGGTTAATCTTTAATCGTAGGAGGTGTCCGCCTCGACTTAATTTTATTGTATGGGCACCGACCCATACTATTTAACAATCTACTCTGTCGTTGATAATTAGCGTGATTCATTACTTATGCTGCCTTTGGGAATAAGAAGAAAACAAAAGTGTTCTCTACATATTTGCAGCCAGTCTAAGTGTCCTTATAGGTGGGGATCCCTACTCCAAAACCTTTGATTTATACCTTTTGGTGGAACTTTCGAGTTTCACCTGTATATCCTGTTTTTTTCTTTTTTCCCATACACTGTTTTTCGCCAGAATATTCGTGTCATTTCCCTCCTCTTCTCATTGTATCGCTCCGTCTCCTTTGATTTATACATTTTGGTAGAACCTTCGAGTATCACCTCTATATCCTGTTTTTTCTTTTTTCCCATACACTGTTTTTCACCAGAATATTCGTGGCATTTCATCTCATTGTAACGCTCTGTCACAGCACGCGTTGCCATTGGCTGCAATTTTGGCCTGTATGCAATATCCTACTTCTTAGACATTTCGCGACATACTTCATCGGACCTGGGCTTGTCTGAGCATGGTTTTTCAAAACTGAGTATGAACGTTGCGTCAGTGGTCATAGAATTCGAATTATACTATCACTGGGTGTCGGGAACTTCAAAATTAAGGGGGATTTGGTTGGAGTAATTGAGAGAGTTGGTCGGAGTAGGCATTGGCTATCTCGGTAGCATGCAGCTTTATGGTGTCTAACTTCCTATGGAGCTCAAAATTTGGTAAACAAACTTATATCTTCTAAACGGAGGTTAAGTTTTAAGATGGGCAACATCGGGCAAAAACTACTCCCACCTCTCATACAAAACTCTCCTTCATTTGGGGTGTCCGTGTGTCTGTCCCCCAAATAAAGCCGTAATTCAAAAGCTAACGAGCTAAAATTTGGTATACAAACTTATATCCTCTAAGCGGAGGTTATGTTCCGAATTGAGTAAAATCGGGCAAAAACTACTCACACCTTCCATACAAATCCCCCTATTTGGGCATGTTCGTCTGTGCTTCCCTGCGATTACAGCAGTGGTTTAAAAGATATAAAACTAAATTTTAATATGCAAGCTTAAATTTTCTATGCCGAGTTACGTTCTGAGTTAACAAAAACAATATTGTTATGAATTATTGTTATGAAACAATTCATATTCTCAGCTCATATAAAGAATTCAATATTAGTACTTAACATTTCAGTGAAAAATTTAGACAAAAAACTTATGCCAGAGGCTAAAACTAAAATCCACCTGTCATACACTCTCACATTTTTTGTGGAACAAAGTTTAATAAACGATAGTTGTAGTTAAAATAACAAGTTTAATTATAATTTTTACAAAAGTTGAAGGGTATTTGAACTTCGGCATAGATAGACTTAGACTTTAGTTAAATTTTTCAAAAATTAAATAAAATTTTTCTAAAAAAAATATCCTTGCACGTATTTTGTATTTTTCTATACAAAAATGCATTATTCAATTTTTGAAATCAGTTGGTCGAAAAATAAGGACAGCAAAATCCATCTCACGGTGAGTGGCATGCAACTTGATATATATGTATCAACAAAATATATCGATTTACTATTAATAATTTATGTATCGATTTTATATTAATAAATTAATGATATTTTTTCAACAAGGTAACATGGGGCCAGTCTAGAGTCCGTGCAGTGCATTATTGTGAGTGATGTAATGCAATAATCACATTCTCAACAGCTACATGACCACCGCACAAATAACCTAATGCCTAACAAGGTAGCTAAGACACAAGATGCAAATCAAATGACCCTTTTACAATTCTTTGCCTGTTTGGATAAATGCGCGACTGTGTACGTGAATTAATGATTACACAAATAAAGGTGTAAATGTTTACTACATGTATTTGTAGCTATGAAAGAATGTAGCATTTCTAACAAATTTAGAGATGTAAAAATATGTGGATAAGGTGATGAAATGGATTATTAAAATAAACGGGCCCGAATGATAAGTATAAAAACGCGTGGTAAAGCAGTTAAATTAAAGAAGTTACAAATACAAATGTCTTGCATAAGAGACTTCATTTAAATATAGAAAACCAGAAAGCATGTATATAAAATTTACATAAATTATATTCTACTTATTGCATAAGTAAAAGATTTCCAGCATACAAACATCTACATGTTACGTCGTGTATTATATGATGTGTATAATAATTAGAAAAATAAATGTTCGTCTGACCGATTGACATCTAATGTCTAAGGGATTACGTAGCAAAAATAATTATCTAACAAAATTGAAAGTTCACAAAGACACGTGTGCCAAAAATGTGCATGCATCATGGGTATTTGCAATTACATAAATCATAAAACCCAAAGTAAATGAAGTAAACTTATCGGTCATGGATAAAAACTGAAAGATTAGTGCATTAATGAAATCAATATAACATAAACAGTTCAATATATGAAAATATAAAAATATAAAAAATATTTTGGTCAAATTCAGTGTGTGTTTTTTAAGTACCTATTTTATGGGTTTTAGTGAATTTTTTTGAATGTTATTTGCGCATATTTTCACTTTTTTAGTGCATAAAATTCCTTTTTTATACTTATAACAAATGACAATATGAAAAGCAGATGCTGGGGAAAAGAGGGAATCATTGAAAATTTATTAATTCCATACCTTTAGGGTTAGGGTAAATTTCATTACACCTTTTGCCAGCCGCACGAACGGAGTGAAGGGTACATAAATTTTGTTCATTTGTAATGTATATAAATGATTAGCGCCAAAATCTAAAGCGGTTTAAAGATGACCGTCTGTCTATCACGGGACCCGCCGTGGCATAGTGGTTAGAACACGCAACTACCATGCGGGAGATCGCAGGTTCAAAACTGGCTCCAGTCATCTTAAAAAAAAAAAAAATTTCTTGCATTGTCGACCCCCCTCGAATGTTGTTGACAGCAAATTCGCAGTATTAGGCGTCGATTCAATTGGTGTGTTTAGTGAAAGCTTCTCAAAACAGTGACGTTCGCATTCGTCGATAAACAAGTAGGTGCCGTTAGTTGTGAATATAACAACGCGAGAAGCTCATTCATGGGGTGCAAAGGGAAATTAAGTAAGTAAGTCTGTCTATCGAGCTGAAATTTGAAGGGTAGGCTTCTATCCTCAAAATCCAAAAATCGGTTAAAAATGACTCCCTTTTTGGGGTCTGTCCCTGTGATTACAGTCGTAGTTAAAGGGCCATAAAGCTGAAATTTGGTATGCAAGCTTCTCTACCCTACGCGGAGGTTGAGTTCAAAGATGACCACTATAAGTCAAAAACTACTCCCACCTATCATACAAAAACCATCTTTTCAGGGGTGTCCTCCTGTCTGTCTCCGCGATTACAGCAGTAGTTTAAGAGATATCGAGCTGAGGATATATATCATTTGATGCGAGTGTAACAAAGGAGTCATTTTATACCTAAGGTTTTTTAAACCAATATCGTTTCATATCTTTTTAAATCATTTGATCCATGTCCGTCAGATGGTACGCACGATAACTTTCCAAGTTAATATTTTCGCAAAACTCCTTACGGTATTGCAACTGGGCTAGGTGACCACGCCCCATCCGGTACCTCCTATACAAATGTACAATTCCGCCCACATTAGAAATTGAGTAATAATATTAATACATATAACGAGATCGTATCCAACTCTGTAGTTTGTAAGGCTATCCAAGCTCTTTCTGGTACCTCAAATACAAATCTACCATTCCGCCCACTTTAGAAATAGAGTAACAATTATTTTAAATTCTGTATTATGTACGCAAAATTTTTTACTTGCTTTATTTAACTTAGAAGGATATGGGTCAGATGACAAATAATTGCACTCTTACCTACGTTTAGGAGGGTTTATATTATTTGATACGACCAAAAGTGTAGCATATACAAGGAGTCACTGTTGACCTCATGTTTCTTTGAACTAAATTCGATTCATGACTTTTTAAGTCGTTTGATACATGTCCGTCTGCGTGACTGTCCGTCCGCTTGTCCGGCTGGTACGCACGATAACTTTCGAAAGACGTAACAAATTGTTTTAAAACTTTTCGCACTCCTTCTTGTGCCTCCAGTACAAATGTACCATTTCGCCCATTACTTTAGAAATCGAGTAATAATATCAATATACCCAACGAGATCGTATCCAAATTCTGTACTTTGTGAAGCTATAGCAGAATAAAGTTCTGGAGAAAAAATTTGAAGTCTAGCCACTCCCTTTTTAGTACTTCCCATAAAAATGTACCATTCCACCCACTTTAGAAATCGAGTAATAATATCAATACACCCAAAGCAATCTTGTCCCAATTCGGTATATAGTAAATCTATAACTCAATAAAGTTTGAGAAGCCACTACTCTTCTGATACCTTCCGTACAAACGTTTCATCCCTCTTCATATTTCGTGTAATAATATCACTACGCTTAAAGCAATATTACCTAAACTCTGTATTTAGTAATGCTTTACTGGATACATTATTAGAGAACTATTTAAACCATAGTCCACCCTAATTCGGGTACCTTCGGGTTCCTGAGAGCGATGGTATATGCAATTAGGTTTACCAGACCGAAGCTTTCTTACTTGTTATTGATATGCAGTTACACAGTAATTGCATTTATTTGACTCTTATATCTTCCATCCATTAAGCAGACCAGACAGTTTCACTGTTTAACTAAACTAATTCAATTTATTTCATGCTAAAAATATTACTAGCAAATATTAACCTTTACAATACAAATTTTTCTCCCCAAAAAAGAAACACGACATTTGTCTCAATTTACTATTGTATAGCAAAAATATCCAGCTCCTTATTTAAACTCTCTTCTGAGTTTTCGCTTTTTTGATTGTGACATATACCGCTTGCTTGCTTGCACCCGTGACTTATCGTCTTTACATTGCACTCCTGAGGTCTTATGCCGCTTTCATATCGGTACCCAGCCAGTCAACCAATCGTTCCAAATTCAATTACCACCAATGTTTGATTTTGTGTTATTGACAATTTGGCTTTGACCGACCGGTTTCAAAGACTTAAACATCATTCAGTCCTTTTTTTCTGCTGCTACTGCTGCTGCTGTACTGGCAATTCTTCGTCTCCGTCTCCGTTAAACTAAATCTGGCGTTTAGAGGGTGGACGCGTGTCCTGCAAGAAATTTATGGCAATATTCTTGTCGCTCGTTGACGCATGCCACAAACAAAAGTGTCCATCGGTCGCTACGGCAAAACTGAAATGAAAATGCAAACAAATATGGCAAATAACAATGAAAATCAAATTTTCTTCATGAGTTGTTCAAAGCGAAAACGATTAAAAGCAATACACCGGACCGGACCCAGGCAAAAGTGTAGCGGGCAATAAAAAATGAAATGAACTACCGAAGAGAAATGGTCACGTTTTTTTTTATCGATGACAATGCCAATAAAGAAAAAGTTCATTTGACTGAATGTCGATACCAAATACGGTTTGTAGTCAGTCACCCTTATCGCACTCACTTCATGCTACCTTCTGGCATAAGAAGCCAAGGCGAGTCCTTGTGAAGAAAATTCAAAAGGCATGGAAATGAATTGAAGTAAAGAGAGAGAGAGAGGTGGAGAAAAAAAGTTGGAACTATAACTGTTTTTTTTTCTGGTTGTGGCATAAAGCGCCGTAAATTTCGCGTTAAAGAGTATTAAAATGGTCAAAAATGTAAATGCAAAATACAAAAAAATCATTTAGCACAAGAGATATAAATAAGCAAAAGATATATCTGCTAAGAAAGGATTATAAACAAAAGAAATGGTGAGGAATTTATTGCTTAAGATTTATTTCAGCATGGTGGAAAATATTGTATATTTGTGATTATTAGTTTCTAGAAATAAGGCTATACATTTAAAATGCGTTTTATTGAGGCATAAACCTTTTTTTAATAAAACACAACAAATTCGACGTATTGACCAAAGTTTTGCCTTTATTAGCTCACAAAATTCATGGCATTTAATGTTTACAAATTTAAATAACAGATCAAGAAAAAACAAAACAAAGAGTATAATAAAAATGTTCGGCTATGGCCTCCGTATTTTCCCATTAGAACACCATCCTGTATGTCCAATTTTGCACCACTTTTTCGAGCATACTCGATCCCATTTCATTAATGAACAATCGTTTTGCTGAACAAAGTGCAAAGAAGCTACAACGAAGATGTTCCAACGTCTCGGACTCCTCCTCTTCCTCAAACCCACGGCAGTAGTGCTATATTCCAATCGGTGTCTGCTGTATTCGGTCCACAGCGATCTAGCAGTTATAAAGTCGGTTCTAGAGATCCAACGTCTGCTGGCTGTTTTCCATATCCAAACCTCCACTAAGCAAAAATTTAACAAATGGGCGAATGAACATCTTCCATAGAGTCATGATCAGACATAGTACTGCCTCCTCTGCTCAATATGTCGCTGATTCGTTACCGCAATGTGCTGGTACCCAACAGAGCCTGACATACAGTGGTTGTAGTCCATTCAACTTCTACTAACGGTTCCTCACAGATGATTTTCCGTCTGCCAGTATCAATTCAGATGGCCATGTATGAAATAATGTCAATCTCCAGCTTCCCTCAATACGATATCCCCTCGGGCTGCAATAGCATTGATGTATAAGTCTAGTGACGCAAGGCCCAGAAACACATCCCAAGCCGCTTGCCGTGGTCTCCTTCTAGCCCAGTAATCCCTATTGCAGCTATCCTTTGGACCTTGCTGAGCATTTTTAATAAATTACTATCATCTAGGCCCTACCACCAAACGAGACACATTGTGACCTTCGGACCGAGACCCCAACTTTTACCTATAGGGTTGCGGCACTCATAAAGAGCATTAACACACCTCTTTAACCTTTCGTCGACATTACTTGACCTATTAAGATTCTGATCGAGTACAACTCCTAGGTACTCGGTCTGCGTTGAGCGCCTCAGTTCCACCCCATTCAGTGTTGGTGGCCTAAGGTCCTTTACCTTCTATATTCGAGTAAATGGAACAAATGCCGTTTCCTGAGGACTCACCCCAGACTACAGGTCCTGGCCTATCGTAGTAGCTTTCCATGGGCAGTTTAATTAAGGTCACACATGGTTGGTAGAAATTTCCCACCTGTCATGATGACCACATTATAGGTTGGAAATACAGGGTGGAGCGAGGTAATTTGCTTATTTGGGAATGAAATAAAAAAACTTAAAGAAATTTATTTTGTATTTTTATTATATTGAACAGTAGGGTCGGTCGATAAAAAAGTTGTGCCGGTCACCCCCTACAATGAAAGATAATTTAAAGACAAATTAAAAAAAAAATTTTACCCGCGCATTACTTTTTTGCTTCCTGTGTCTCCATTTATAGTCCGATCGTAACGTGTGACATATTAATGTTCTTAGTATGACAACAGCTACATTTTCTTCTTTGACCACTGTTGACTCCGTCGTCATGTTCTATAAGTTTCTTCCGGAATCTCGATGTTAACCCCCTCTAAGTCAGAATTTTTTTGTATCGATAAGGTAGTTTTTTAAATTCCATGAAATTTTCTCTTTTATCGTATATATTTTTATTTATAAACAAAAAAGTTACAGCATAAATGTCGAGTTAATTGGCATGTCTAGTAAAAGCTTCTCAAACAGTGATGTTCGCATACGTCAATACACAAGTAGGTGCCGTTAGTTGTGAATCCAAAATGGAAATCGTGTTAATTCACAACAACGCGAAAAGCTATTCCATACCTCATTCATGGGGTGTAACGGGAAATTACGTATATTTTTTATATTCAAGTACCGTTTAGAGTTCACTAAGTGCCAATGATGCCTACTCGTGATATGGCGCACCACACAGTGACGCGGTCCTAATGCAGGGGTCGGTGGTGAAGTTCTCTGGGGTTTGTTTCACTCCAGTACCGCATATTTTGTTTGTTTACACAACCACTGAGGTGAAAAAACACGCATTTGAAATAATACGCTTCAACACAAAATAAACTCTCCTCACGTGTCCAATGCATGATGCCAACTGAAAGGCAGACAAATATAAATCTCCCATCAGGTACTATAAGCCACGTACACTCTCCACTCTGTTCGACCAACAGTGCCGTCATAGTCTGAAGTTCAAAAAATGCAAATTACCGCGCTCCACCCTGTATGTCCTCATATGCTACAATTGTATTACCATCCTTATTAAACGATTTAATTACTCCGTTTAGCACAAAGACCCAAAGAAGAGGGGCGTTCCTTTAGTAGCAATACTTTTTAGCTTCCACCAATTCTGAGTAGACGACAAGGTTTCCCACCATACATTCCACCCAGTTCACTAGCAGAAGTGACACACTTATTTAAAACCCCTTCTATCTCCAGGAAGGCGGCTAAAGTAAAGTCATCTGAATATAAGTTGCGTTCCGTAAAGCCAAAAACGTCACGGGGAGAGCCCTCAACTGATCTTCCTGCAAAGTACGTATGTTGAGAGGTGCTGGGAGTGTGGGGGCTCTAAGATGTCCTCATATACATGATTATTAATCTCATATAAATAAATGAATCTTAATGAATGTGGCTAGCTGGATCACAAGTGGGCGTCAACAAAGTAGTAGACGTGTAACATGTCATACAAGGTTTATATTGTACAACATAAATCTGTAGCAATAAAAAGGTAAGTTGATGAAAAATGGGCAAAAACGGATTTGTATTTTATGTAATGTCTACAAATCTGTAGTCTGTAGTTCGAGTTAAAATCGGCTATAGTCGAAGCGATGGGCGTGGCGAGTTGAACACCAAGTTTATTTTCCTCAGTCTATATCTCGGAGCATAAGACAGTGAGAACTTTCACACTTTGTCCTTCAAATTTCTTCCTTGTAATTTCAACATGTGTGAATTTTTTGAAAAGTAATAAATATTTGTTTGAGCTGAAATTTTATTGTAAGCGATGAATATGTTGTTCTCTCCCAACAATCGTTGCACATTTATTCTCTATTTGTACTCGTGTGAGTTTTTGTGTTGAATGCGAAATACAGAGACTGGCTGCTTTGAATGTAAAAAACCATTTGAGAAGAGATTAATTGTCTATCTTGGGTATAAAAATAACCGGAATTCTTTGCCTCGCGCGGCCATGGGATGTCTGACACTACTGTAAAGAAATAATTCATGTCATTTGAATATTTTATTTTAGGTCAGTTCAGAGTCAAACTTTTAGTTAGTTTAAAAAAGTACTCATTTAAATTGTACACGGTAACTATGTTGTACTCTCCCAACAATCGTTCAACATTGTTTCTGTATTTGTATTCGTCTGTGTTTTTGTGTTGAATGCGAAACAAGCGTGTTTGGTGTTGCTTTCAAAACACTCAAGCAGTCTGACTGGCTGCTTTTAATCTAGCAATATTTTTGAGAAAGTATGAATTGCTTAACGTGTGCGTAAAACTAACCAGTATTGCTTGCCTCGCGAGGCCATGGAATGCATGACACTGCTGTAAAGTAATCATTCATGTCATTTGAATATTTTATTTTAGGTCAATTCAGAGACAAAATTTTAGTTAGTTTAAAAAAAGTATTCATTTAAATAGTACACGGTAAATATGTTGTGCTCTCCCAACAATCATTGCATATTTTTTCTCTATTTGTACTCATGTAGTGTTTTTGTGTTGAATGTGAAACAAGCGTGTGTGGTGTTGCCTTCATAACACTCAAGCAGAAACAGACTGCTTTAAATGTACCAAAACATTCGAGAAAAGATGAAATGCCTATCATGTAAGTGTAATAATAACCAGAAATGCTTGCCTCGCGAGGCTATGATATGCCAGACACTGCTGTAAAGTAATCATTCATTTCATTTTAATATTTTATTTAAGGTCATTTCAGAGACAAACTGTACACTGTAAATATGTTTTGCTCTCCCAACAATCGTTGAACATTGTTTCTCCCTTGGTGTGTGTGGTGTTGCGTTTGCAACTTTCAAGCAGAGGCTGACTGCTTTGAATCTAACAAAACATTCGAGAACAGATGAAATGCCTATCATGTAAGTGTAAAAATAACTTGCATTGCTGACCTCTCGATGCTATGGGATGTTTTACACTGCTGTAAAGTAACGATTCATTTCATTTTAATATTTTATTTCAGGTCAGTTCAGAGATTTTAGATAAATTTTAGTTAGTTTAAAAAAAATACTCATTTAAAATGTTACTTATATTTTAACGATAAGTCTATTGTTAGTATAATAAATATTTTATTGATTAAAAATAAGTTTTCTTCACAATTAAGCGATTATAAACAATAAATCAAATGACATTTGTGCGAGTAAAGTATTAAGAAATTGTAATTGTAAACATGTAAACTTAATGTTGCCAATTTGAACTCAAACAACACCATCTTTAGTAAAAGTTATTAATATTTAACAATATTTTTATTTTATTACATATAACATTAATCTATAAATAATACTCTTTTCCACGTTAACCAAACGGCTTCAACAACCCCAACCCTTAAACCTATAAGTAAATTTTACGATAATGGCAAAAAGTAAATAACAATGTCGTGTGATAGTGTGTGATCACCCCCCATCGCTCCTAATAGTGGCCACCACCATAATGGGAATGACCACCGCCGTGATGATGGGTTACGTGACGGACGTGACCCTTGTAACGAATTGGATGTGATGGTATGTGATTTTGATTTTGATACGAATAGCTCTGAGGGTGAACCGTATGCAGTTTGTGCACCACCGTATGGACAATGGGCACCTTTATGGGTACAGGATAATAAACCGGTTTGGCTATTTGCTTCTCAACGGCATAGGGTACTCGCTTCTCGACTATATAGGGGATATGACGTTCTACCGGAAATGGATGTAATTTTTCGATGGGTATTTTTACTTCCTTGATGTCAGGTACTGCAATGGTCTTCGAAACAGGTATTTGTATTGGTACCGGTTTCTTTACAGTCGTTATGACCGGATCCGGAACTTCAACGTTGACAATTTCTTTTTGCGGTACATAGACTTGCTGGTGTTGAGGTATGGCCACAGAGCGCACAACATGAGTATGTCGAGACAGAGGGGTACCGGCTATCGCTTGAAGACTATGCGGCGTGTGATGTATGGTCGTGGAAATAGGTGGCAATGCTGGGGGTGCTGCTGACACTGTCGGATAATGGGGATGATGTTTGTGAATTTGCAATTGTTGATCATGGTCGATTAGTTGATGTTGCAGTGTCACAAATTGATGTTGTTGCTGCTGTAGTTGGTGTTGTAGTTCCTCCAATTTATGCTGTTGGTACTCCACTGTCTCGGTGTTGTCAATTGTGCTGTGAAAATCATGAGAGTGTAGATCATGCGAGGGTACAGAATGGGCGTGAGCACTGCCTTCACTGTCATCGTGAGATACAGAATACGTGTCGTACGAGGCATGTTCGGGATCACTGCGTTTACTTTTGTTTTTGCCGCCCTTTTTGCCACTAACATGAACTACAAACGAAGTTTCAGCCGTCTCAGGTTCCTTGGGGTCTTCAGTATTCTCCTCTTTCAATTGGTATTGAGCTTGCAACTGCTTTGGCCCATAGTAATCCTCGTGTAGAGGGTTATTGGCAAAATTCCATGTCTGGTAATTAGATGAATCAATATGTTTATTGTCAATGTCATTAGATGCACGATTAAAACTATCATGGTATGAAGGGGCCAGATGAGATGAGGAGGACGAGGACGGTAATGAGGCACGGCTATATATATGAGGTTTTTCCACGAGCTGTTGCTGCTGCTGCTGATGATGATGCTGCTCATGTAGGTAATTATTTAATGGCAAATATTTATGCTGATGATGCGCTGCTGCACCATATGCACTCCTGCCTGTTGCAGATGTTGTTGGTGTAAAATAATTAGCAAAATATTGTTGCTGATATTCTCGACCATTTGTTTGGGCATCATTATACAGGTTAGCTGCATAATTATCATAAGCCAATGCGAAATTGTGAAAACCCTCGCTATCGTCGGCCGACTTACTGTTTCTACCAGCGGCACTGCCGAGGTCATCATAATTCGATAATCGCCCATACAAACTGGTAGCTGACCCACCGCCACCACTGTTGTTGTCGTTATATGTGGACGCCATATTGTAGTATGATGTTGCAGTTGTTTCATCTGCATTTGTTGGCGCTGCAGATGAGTGTTGCAAATCGATTTTGCTCGCTGCTGGTGGTGTTCCAAGGGCATTAGTTTTATCTGTTAGTGCGTTCAAAGATGCACTATAGTGTTGTCCGGCAGCAGTTAGGGTTGTGGGCATAAAACCACTTTCTGGTACATTAAAAACTTCTAATGCATCTGTTGTCGTCGTCGTCGTCGTTGCAACACCAGCCCTGCCACCCACCCGATCCGCATATTGGCCGTTGCCACGTAACAAAACCCGACTAGTGCTTACGGAATCCTTATCGTGCAACTCCGGATGTTGTGCCGGCGGGGGCTGGTAGTGGTAATTGTATTGCTGTGGCACCGCAGCACTATCGCTGGACTGTAGTTGATGGTAGGTGTGCATGTAGCTGGGCGTAGCATAGCCATTCGATAATCCAGTTATGGCTGATACTGCATCAACTCCTTGATAATTACTTTGGACCTGGCTACGCAGTGAGTTGCTTGATTGTTGTTGTGCTGAGGCCGTCGATGGCATTATTGCGATTGACCCCAATGCAATTGCTAGGATTGTTGTCATAGCTGGCGCTGTTGCTGTTGTTATCACCAGCCATGCATTGATTATGGTTATGCCGAACATTGCTGTTGTGGCTGACGACTTTGGAGCACTCGGCCGTCTGGCCTCTGGCTTAGGCCAAAGTGCCAAAGCTGTGGGCCACAAAAACATACTGCCGCTGCTGCTGCTGCTGCTAGGAATGCTTGAAGATGTTGTTTGTTTATCTTCTTGGTGATTTGTTTTGTATTTTGTTGTTGCTTTGCAGCACGCTTATATTCTCTTATCCCCGTTATCCTTTGAATGTTCCTTGCATTCCTTTCAAGTTATTCAAGTAGTAGTAGTCAGCATGCGCCTGCGGTTGTTCACCAGAAATTGCGTTGGTGTGTATTGAGCGTAGCTTGTCGTTGATTAAAATGTTAATTTTCGTTGCCACTACCCAGCTATATATACAGTGAGCGCCTATATGAATTCGACGTATTTGTAGTAAAAGGGTTTTAGGTTTCATTACATTTGCATACGCGCACTCCCTCTCCTACGTATGTACGTCTATACCACATCCATGGGGTAATCTGATATTGTGAACAACTTGAACAACTTCATGGTTGTCTTTGCGTTGCCCATGTGTTCCCCAAACCAAAGATGGAGGATGAAGTGATGCAGTGAAGTTCATGAACATTTGCATACTCTGGTGGTGCGAACGTATGATGGTCAATTTCGTAATAGAGCAAAATGAAAGGGAAATGAAATGAAAACACATGTATGCCTTCATAACGACCATGAAGTAGTTAATGAATCTGAGAACACAGAGGGATAGATACACAGATAGATATTGGTTATAATTTGCATGGATATCTGCAGCATGAATGGAATTAATATGTAGTTATTAGTATATGGTTTAGACTGGACTTTATGGAAACCAAATCGGTAGAACTTAAAGCGTTGTTTGTAAAGAATATGAACGGAAAATCTGTCTAATACGATTTGCGCCAAATGTAATATTTCTTGACAAATAATTGAACTAAGAGGACTAGTTACGAAAAATGTGGATAGTCTCGATCAGTGGTAGGCATAACCGAACGCCCACATAACTATGTATATGGTGTGAGGTCGCACAAGAAGCAAGCCTCAGCGCTGTAGAATAGTACACGGTGGAAATGTTGTACTCTTCCAACAATAGTGCTCTCCCAACAATCATTAAACATTGTTTCTCAATCTGTACTTGTGTGTGCTTTTGTGTTGAACGCGAAACAACCGTGTGTGATGATGCTTTTATAATACTCAAGCGGAGACTGGCTGTTTTTAATCAAACAAAACGTACTCGAGTACGTGTGAATTGCCGATCTTGGTGGAGTGAAGAAAACGATCTTCTCCGCGATGCCTATCACTGGCCTAGATCCATTTATTGGCATTGATTTTATTGCAAAATAGCCCTAAGCATCATCAATTTGTGTAAAGCCGTACGAAGATGTGACAAAATCTTTGGCAAAGCCGTGTCTGAAATTGTAATTTTTAGGAAAATATTCGGGGCGAAGTAAGTTCTTCTCCGATGAGAAGCTTTATTTCACTAGCGTGTCTTATCAAAATAGAATCAAATTATCTTAGTGATTCAAGCATTTGCCACCCTTCACCACCCAAGCTAACCTTACTTGGTCATTCCCCCGGCAGCCAGTTCTTTGTACCGGAATGACCCGAAATATTCGGCCACGGGCTGTCAAACCTAGCAACAACTATACAAATTTTATAATTTTAATCAATGGAGCAACATCATCCGGCTTTACTGCTCCGTACCATTTTAGACCGTGCAGGAATCGAAATTAATCCCGGACTATAGTTCTGCACAGTTTGCCAGAATCGGTTGCACAATATGTTCATCCAAATAATGTCCAATGTTTGTTTGGGCTGGTGTCACCTCAGGAACTGCTCTGAGCTCAATCATCAGCAGGATTCGTCTCCATATGCTGCCAACTACAAAGACGAAATTCAACGGCATCGTCGACTTGTTCGTCGTCATCATATGCCAAACCACCGTCGTCCTCACAGCAATCACAACTACCGCAGCAAACACAACATCAACAGAAGCAACTACAACCATCGTCGCTGACTTCATCGAACCCATTCCAGAGACCTGGGGTGATATCCATATTGCAGTTTAACTACAACGGCCTCCAGAATAAATACCAGAGATAACCAGATTTATGCAGCAAAACAACGTCGTGGTTCCAGTCTCCGCAGTTGTAAAGAATACAACGTTCTCCGAAAAGACCACAGCAAAAGCAACGGTGGGGGCATTGCATTTTTCATACACTGCACTGTGCATTATAGAGCTCTTTCCCTCGATCTCAACGCTAGAGACCAATACCTTGAAGTTTAACGTTTTGCAGTCAGATCGAGAGAAACCGATCTAGAGCTCTATAACGTTTATATTTCGCCAGTAGTCAGTTGTCCATCAGGCTACCCGATAACAGGACAGCACTCTTGCTTTGGGGAAGAACAGAGAGGCGCATCACTGGCGGAAGAAATTGATGAGTCGACCTTCTGCACTCTGAATGAGTATGCCCCCACACAGATTATGGTTAACTGCACCAACTTCCCAGACATAACAATTACGAGCCCTGGTCTGATAAACTAAGCAACATGGAGAGCCATAGTTTTACTGACATCAGACCACTTACCCATAATCGTTTGTCTAGCCATCGACCCATCGACTTCAACGTCCCTGAACCGTTTTAAACCTGCTGGACGACTATCTTTAGCGCGGCCGCACTTCCCAGCAGAGGCAGCGAGGTTAGCGGATAAGCGCGATGACATCCGAAGTGCAAACTCTGACGACCCATGTATCGTCGAGCTGAACCTTGATTTCAGTAGGTTGGTAAATGAGGACAAGCGGAGAAAATTAAAGGTCACTTAAAAACCGCAACCTGAGCTCAGGAGGTTCTCCCAGTCAAGTGACCAAACAGTTCCTCCTGGGATAGTCATCCCAACTTTAACATCACACAGTTGGATGTTTCCCCGAGGCACGTCAGGAAGGACCTCCGAGTATACGAGGATAACATACGCAACTATGTGCAGTATCCCTTGGATCGCACCAACAGCACCTTTAAACGACATTTTAGAGACGCCATCGATCTGCGGTATCAGGTTACCGCATGAATGTTGTCGTTGGAGGTCGCCCACCCCCTGTAGCCGAAACAGAGATACGCCTGCCACGGAAAACAAAAGTTGCCCCGGCTCGGGATGGAGCAACAGGCCCAATGCTTACTGATCCCGCATAGTCCGTGCCGTCCCTAACGTATGCCCAGGGTCAAAGCCCACCCTACTCCACTTAGCCCATTGGATTTATGGGCCAATCCAGTGGAAGCAGCCCAATTTTTAAACTGTTAAATAGTCTAAACTGTTACCTTAAACACGTCGTTCTGTGTGTTTTGTACCGTATCGAAAAATGTATCTCTACTTCGTCATGATGGTATAATAATAAAGGGTGTCCCAACAACTTCGTCATGATGGTATAATAATAAAGGGTGTCCCAACAAGAGCGCAATTTTTAGGTTTTAAATAAAACACAGATATTTAAAAAAAACTTATTTATATCGTAAAGTAGACAGAATGAGGTTATGTATGGAACAATATATCGTGCAGATGGCCGCCGCGGCTTTGCTGGCATGCACGCGATCTTTTAATGAAATTTTCAATGACCGTTTCGCATAAATGATGCGGTATTTCATTAATGCAGCGTCAAATTTCCTCTTTTAAGGCTTGAGTCGTCGTCGGCTTATTCGCGTAAACCATCGACTTCAAGAAACCACAAAGAAAAAATCTAATGGTGTTAAATCGCACGATCTAGGCGGCCAATTCTGATCTCCAAAACGCGAAATAACACGACCGGGAAATGACTGATGCAGCAATTGAATTGTTTCTCTGGCTGTATGACATGTGGCACCGTCTTGTTGGAACCACATGCCCTCCACATTCATTTCTTCAATTCGAGGCAAGAAAAAACTGGTTATCATTTCACGATACCGAACACCATTGATTGTTTGCGCTTGACCTGCCTCATTTTCATAAAAATAATGTCCAATTATTCCTCCAGCCCAAAAACCACACCACACAGTGACACGTTGAGGATGCATTTGCTTCTCGTGAATCACTCGAGGATTTTCCTCACCCCAAATGCGACAATTCTGCCTATTGACGAAGCCATCAAGATGGAAATGGGCATCGTCACTGAAGATGATTTTAGCGGCAAAATCAGCATTTTCATGTTTTCTCTCCAATACCCAATTAACGAACTCCCTTCGATGTTCATGGTCAGCTGGCTTCAGTTCCTGAGTCAATTGAACTTTGTATGCATGAAGATGCAAGTCTTTCGTCAAAATTCGCTGCATAGTGGATTTGGAGACACCAATTTGCTGAGCTCGGTGTCGAATTGAGGTGGATGGAGTTTGAGCGACATCATCACGTACAGCTGCGACATTTTCGGTCGATCGACCTGGTCGATGGCGCGTTGTTGTCTTTACATCACTAACAAACCCAGTTTCGACAAATTTATCCATTAATCTCTTTACAATTGACTCTTTTGGAGCATTATTGTGACCCCAAATTGATCGCAATTTGCGAACTGTAGCCGCAAAACTTTCACCATTTTGGTAAAACTATTTCACAATGAGAATGCGTTGTTCATTCGTGTAGCGCTCTATTTTTACTAACCTCGTACCTTCTACTAGCAAACAATAACAATTGTTCAAATGTCAAACAATGACACTTCGAATGTTGCCAGATTTCAAAATTGTGTTCTTGTTGGGACACCCTTTACTTCTTATTGTTTTTTTTTTAACCAATGGCGCTCTTTTATTTACTGCAAACATTTTATCTTAACGACTTAACTTTTTAAAACTGACATGTTTGTCCGGTATATCTTACAGTAATTATCATCTGGTGTCCGTTATGCGTATCGATCATTTGTAAAACCTTGGCATTGCTAGCGAAAATCAATACATACATATTTCAAAAATCATTTCACCAGCGAAATCGTGGCTTCCACCTTACGCTTAGACACTACATCGAACACCTCTAAGTGCACACATTTCATAATTTAAATTTTGGCGTGCAATATGGAACTGAGAGCAAAATCATATGTACATATAGGAATGTACGTTATGTTTTTACTTGTCTACCCTGCATACATATGTTATATACAAATATCTATTTTTATATCTATGAGTGGATACATACTACTAGACACACATGCCTAAATGCAATTGCATCTTTAATTACAAAACCACAATTCATTGTGGATGGAGCTTCACAACAATGCGCTCTCTGAGACGTTGTCTTTTAATGGGTCTTATGTTTCGTTTGATGTAACTACCAAACGGTAAGTAAGAGTGATGATGACGCTGTCAACAACGCAGCATTTATGGAGTGCGTCGTTAGCAGACCAACAGCCACAACAACAACTGTGCGGTTATGCACATTTCTCGTAGGAGGTATGATTCAACCGTGCAACAACAGCGCGCCAAGAGGATGGTTGACGCGCTGCTCAATTCAACTGATGTGGAAGTTGCACATGCTTCACTACCACTTTATAATGGCATTGCCAAAGTGGTACGTACCTATGTATGTTGGAGTTGTTAAGGTGCCCGTGTGAGCGACTGCGATTGTTTGGCTGATGTTGGGCTGGGTAAATGTTATTTGAAACTAATTTCCGGTTATAGTTACAGTTCCCTACTCTGTCATGAGTACACAATGCAGGGAAGTAAAACTACTGTACCACACTAAACTGGCACTTATTACACTCAGTTGCTGTGACCTGTATTGTCCGATATGCTAAGATTGTTGAATACGTTCAGGTGGAGGTGCATACAAAGGTTGTCCAGTGTCCTGCCGGTTTTGATTATATAGGTGTTGCAAAATTGTATATGCTTGTTGGAAGGCTGCTATAAATTTGTAAGGAAACATATTATTTCTTTAGAAACATACTAACTACAAATCTAGTACACTGTAAAAAACATTATTAAAATTGTTTTTCTATGTTCGTCATTTTATAACTCGAGAACCACTCAACCGATTTACATATCAATACATGCATTGGAAGGGTCTACTTTCACCAAAGCTCTGTAAATAACAGCGTAGGTATGAGTGAATTCACAGAGGATGTTAAGTAAAAAAGGTTTGATAAAAAGTTTAGAACACAGCGAGGTTCAAATGTAACAAAATTGAAAAGTGGTAAAACATGAATGAAAATATAAAGAAATTTAGATTGATATAAGTAGGGAATGTACCAAATTATGTTTGTACAGGGTACAAGGTGATTATATTGTGGAAAAATTACATAAAAATTTTAAATAAAACATTCCAGGATACGTGGTAAGTCCAGTGATTCCCTACTGAACATACCCAATACTTCTACATTTAATTGAATACTTACTTAGCTGGTACTTCATTGCAATCCTATGGGATTTTATATGATGAAATCTGTTTCTCCAATACTGCCGATTCTTCTGCTTTTGTCATAACTTAGGATTCTGAATCACACATTAAGACAGGTAGAACCTGTACATGGTAAAGCTGGAGTTTTGTTCGCCGAGAGAGGGCTCTGTCATTGAATCGCATGCTAAGTCCGTAGTATCATTTATTTGCAAGCAGGATTCTTCTCCGGATTTCTAGGCTGATATTATTTGCTTTGTTGATGGCGAAGCCTAGGAAGACAAAATTATCTGCCACCTCGAAATTTTAGTTGTCAACGTTCACGCAGCTTTCCAAACAAGCAGATTCTTTATTCGTTGAAACTAATAAATTCGTTTTGTCCTCGTTCACCATTAGACCCAATTTTTACTGACTCCCTCTGTATACCTGAGAAGACTGCAGTCACCTCCCGCAGTTTTCGACCGATGTTGTCTATGTCATGCGCGATTAGCATGTGGCTTTTGGTGAATATCGTGCCACTCGTGTTTACTGTAGCTTTCCTCATTATCATCTCCATCACTATGTTGAAGGAGCCAAACGATAGGCCGTCGCTTTGTTTCAGGCCTCGTCTGGCATAGAATGGCTCCGCAAGGTCCTTGCCAATCTCCACTGAAGACTTAGTGTCAGTCAGCGTCATTTCACAAAGGCATATTAGCTTCGCTGGAATACCAAACTCAGCCATGGCTTCGAGAACTTTCTGCCGTATCGGGCTGTCAAAGGCAGCTTTGAAGTCGACGATAAGATGGTACATGTCGATCTGTTTCTCTTGGGTCTTTTCCAGGATTTGCCGAAGTGTGATTTACCAGTTCTAAGGCCACATTGATAAGGCCCGATCAGGTTGGATAGCACTGGCTTTAGTCTTTCACATAGCACACTCGACAGGACCTTATATGCGATGGGTAAAAGGCTGATCGCGCGGTAGTTGGTAGCACACACTTGGATCACCTTTTTTGCAGCACAGGACATAATACGCTTAGATTCTAATCGTCGGGCATGCACTCGTTAAGCCAAACCATGCGTAGGAGCTAGTGCATGCTCGTTATCAGCTTATTGCCACCGGACTTCAAAAGCTCTGCTGGTTGTGGGCAATCTACGCCGTCGTCTACAATTGGTGTGACACCTTCACGTGAGGTGCCTTCTGGAACCAGCAATTGCTGGAAGTGTTCTCTCCATATATGCAGCACACTCTGCGTATCGGTAACCAGATTTCCATCATTGTACTTACAGGAGGTACTTACTTGTACTTACTCCCAGAACGATTTTAATGTCGTGGCCAGGGCACCGGTCGTATGTTTCCACTGGGCGCTCTTTGATATAAAAATAGTTCGCCTTGATGCGGATTGAGGCTATTCGATCACAGGATTGAACCGCAAAACAGCATATCTGAGTCTCTCGCCAACTACAAATACACATCCATATTCGTGATATTTCGTATGCTGCTATAATAGATGTCGCAATTTTTACGTCGCGAGCATTCTTGTCCTATCCATCTCATCTCTTGGATGGTGGTGATGTCAGCCATATATTTGTTGAGGACATCCGACAATCGGCACCTTCTCTATAGAGAGTCCGGACGTTCCATGTTCCATACGTCTCCTTTAATGTGTTACACTTTTTATCGTATCGAATGATATGTACCATCATCCCTAAGGTTGATGGTATAAAGTTACTAAAAACCTTACCTTTGACCTCTTTGGGGTACGGGAAATAGTTGTCCGCTCTTACTCAAATTTCCATCATGTATTTTTTACATCAAGTTGTACAAAATTTCGTTCAAACATTTTTAAATTTCCCCAAAGAAAAATGTAGTAAGGGTTTTCCAATAAGAGGTGCTATTTTGGAATTAAAAAAATTCAATTTCTTTGAGATAAATGATCGGATGTTTATTTCATAATAAAGAGAAAGGTATGCCTTTAATAATAAAAACAACATCAGCCAAATGGCCACCACGAGCAGGCTTACAGGACCATATCCTTTTTATAAAATTTGCCATAACCAAATCGCAAAGTGGCTGCCCTATGTCCTTGACAGCCTCACGAATTTTATCTTTGAGGTCTTGAATTCACGCTGGGCTGTTCGCGTAGACCGTATTTTTTACGTGGCCCCAAAGGAAGAAGTCGCAAGGCGTTAAATCATAAGATCTCGGTAGCCAATTGTGATCACCTCTTTGAGAGATAACACGGTCCGGAAACTTTTCCCGTAAAAGATCAATGGTTTCATTGCTTGTGTGGTACGTAGCGCCGTCTTGTTAAAAGTAAACGTTGTCCAGATCAATACCATCCAACTCCGACCATAAAAAATCATTAATCATCTCTCGAAAGCCCAATCCATTCACCGTTACTGTTGATCTAACCTCATTGACGTAGCAACCGAGGTAGAAATGGGCCTCATCAGTCAAGATGTTTTTTCGATGGAATTCCGGATAATTTAATACATTTCAAGGACCCAATCTGCAAAGACACGGCATTGTTGATGATCGGCCAGCTTTAGTTATTGTGTTAACTGAACTTTATATGCCTTAAGACCCAAGTCTTTATGCAAAATACTGTATAATGACGTGTGTGGCATGCGCAATTCCAAAGAACGACGACAAATGGACAAGCCTGGGGTTTCTTCAACACTTTGGGCTACAGGGGCAATATCCTCAGTTGTCCTTGAGCGACGGGCTCGGGTTTTATTTTTCACATCACTAACTTGTCCCAACAGCTCGAATTTTTCCACCAAGTTCTTTATTGCGGTCCGACAAGGTGCTTCACGACGACCAAAAAATGCTTTAGTTTTGCGAACTGTGACCGCAAGATTTTCACCATTTTTGTAGTGAATTTTAATAATTTCAGTGCGTTGTTAAAGCGTTCCATTTTTAGTAATGGCGTATTTTCTGCCTGTCAAAGAATAAAAGCTTCAAAAGTGACAGCTACCGAAATAGCGGGCCATTCACAATAACACCTCTCATTGGAAAACCCTTTATATAGGTAACTCCTCTAAGCCTGTGTTGGTCAAACATCTGCTAAAGGGCTTGACTAATTTTGTGTGTGTTTAAATGGATCCTGGGTTGAGATTTACAATTTGGAACCGATTAGTCGTTAATCGAACAAGCCTTTCATCATGCCATCTTTCAATAGACGAAAGTCTGCTATATAAACTCTAACGTATCTTTCCAAAGGTCTGGTGTGGCCTTGAAACTTTTACCACTGGATAACTATTGTCTATAGACTTTTAGTGATTTTTATAGTGAAATCTCGATGTGATTGTCATCATGTATAATGTATATGAGTTTATCTGAATGTTTGTCTATCAAATATGTATAAAATATACAATATCAATAAATTTATGTCTGTATATTTTCAATCACATTGACGACAAAAAAATACGAAACGATGAAAACCATATCAAGATTTTTTTATTGTTTTCAAAATGTGATCTTAAATGCTACATAATGTGTATATTTATTACAGTCATATATTGATGGAACGAACATACCCTACATTATGATACAATGTTTTAAATGAAAGAATGACAAACTCAGTCCGTTAATCTGACTCGTTCTGTTGTGGCAGAAAAATGAGCGCTGTTAGTCATCAATGAACAGTTTTAAAATAACCAAATATAATAATATACGAACATTTACATACAAACACGTCCTATGAACACGTCAAACACGTCTTATGAATTATTTTTGAGTGCTAAATTCTCCATCACGTCCTCTGCTGTCGACCTTTACCCACCTGTTTTAAAGCCGATATGTTCTTTTAATATCTTTCGCTGCGCGGACTTTATGATAATCGCTGGTTATATTGTTTCTTTTCTCTCTCTCCATCCCTCTCTCTCTCTCTCTCTACCTTGAGCTCAATCTGTTTGAGGATTTCTGTTATTTATATTTTTTGTTTGTTTTATGATTTATTTTCGTTTTAACATTAAAGTTATAATTCATTACATTATGTTTTCATGCATCATTTGATGCCGCTCAGACTGTAACATTGTGTAATGTTGTAATGGTACAGAGTGGGTGTTGCGGACGTGGCTCCGCCTACATGGCAAGAAGTAGAAAGTTCTTTAATGGTCATAAAATTCAGTAACTGCAATAAAAGAAGAAGTGATTTTGTTTGATTGTTTGCCAAACATAAAAGTGAGCCTAAATTGAATTGTATGCGTTCTCCATGGAAGAGAGCGCACCACAGAGGAAAGAATGTACATAATAACATTAATGTATTTACATGTAAAGTTATTTGATTACATTTATTGATGTGATGGCAAAGTAATTTTTCTTGAATGTTGGGCGTCCACATGAAAGCAATGATAATTGATAGTTGTTTTTTTTGTTACTGAGGGTAGATTTTTGTGAAACGTAAAACTTGATTTTAAGGCATTTTAAGATTTTTCTTAAATTTGAACATTAGTTGTAGGGTAAGTACCAAGATCAATATTGTAAACAATATTAATCCATGATAGCTTCTCGCGTTGCTGTGAATTAATACGCTTTCTATTTTAGAGTCGCAACAAACGGTACCTACTTGTTTATCGACGAATGCGAACGTCACTGTTTGAGAAGCTTTTACTAGACATGCCGACTGACTCGACACTTATACAGCGAAGTTGCTGTCGACAACATCGGAGGGGCCGGCAATGAAAGAAAAATAAAGATGACTGGTGCCGGGAATCGAACCACGGATCTACAGCATGGTAGTCGCGTGTTCTTATAATTATTACCGTAAAATTAAAATAATTTCCTATTAATAAATTAGTTTATATTTTGGTTGAATGCAAAAAGGAGATAAGTATTAAAACCTCGCAAACTTCTACTCTATCTTGGTCTGCCAACAATTTTGGACGCCCAACATAATTTGTGAGCATTTATTAAGTTTTTTTTTAGCTACGTATTTTTTTTTTTTTTTGTATTCAGTAAAAACCGTTTTATTTTTGAAGCAATGCCTTAATATTCCATTCATTTACGTTTGCCTTTCATGTGCTCTTTAAAAAAATATTCAATATTTAAATTGAAAAAGTAGTTTCATATTAACTACTACCTACTGCTTCGGTGTGGTTATTTTGTCAGACACTATGATTTTCTGGTGACTTGAAATCCCTTCTTTTCTGTCTCTCTCTCTAAACAAATTTCCATTCGTCACCTCGCACAACAACTCCAAAACTCTTGCATTGTTGAGTGTGTCGCGAAAAGTGGGTACTCCACAGAATTTTTACCAAACAGTTGTTTCAAGTGTTGCATCAACAATTTCGCGGTTTTTACTTGCAAATTTTGTATAGCAGACGTTGAGAACGCACTAAAGGATTGAGCGCTGTAGTAAGTGAGAGGTATGATAAGTGGGGAGATAATAGACAATGGTCCACCTTGGAAGTATTAAAAAGAAGCAAGTACGTCTTAAACTTGTGGTTTCACAAGCAAACTCTTTTCTCCCAAATCCCGTTTTTTCAGGAGAGCCAACAATACGAAATGAAAATAGCTTTCTTCGTAAAACTTAAATAACTTAACCATTTAACAACCAATTTTCACAAACAAATATCCTTTTTACTCATGAAGGCGTCCACTTTCCAAATCAGATAATAGATAACAAAAAAAATATAAGGCTGACATCACCGACATCCAGACGATGAGATGGACAGGACACGGATGCTCGCGACGTAAAAATTGCGACAACTTTTACAGCTGTCATGCCCAAAAGCACGAATTTGGCTGTGTATTTGTAGTTGGCGAGAGACTCAGTCATCTTGTCTCGCGGTGAATCCTGTTAGTGATCGAATAGCCGCAATCCGCATTAAGGCAAAGTATTTCTACATTACGCTGATTTTTGCTCATGCCCTGACGGAAAATAAAGACGATGAGATTAACGATGCATTTTACGAGCGCCTAGAGGAAACATGCGACCGCTGTCCTGGCCACGACATTAAAATTGTTATGGGAAACTTTAATGCAAAAATAGGAAGGGAAGATGTTCTTGGTCTATCAATCGGTGAATTCAGCCTGCATACTGACACGTCAAACAACGATTTTAGGCTGGCAGTGAGTGGAACCAGATTCCAGTACAAAGATATCTACAAGTCCTATCCACTTGTCTATCCCCCGCTCAAAACACTAAAAATCAAATTGATCCGTGGTGCTAATATTGTTTCGGATCATTACCTGCTTGCAGCCAAGGTGCGCACAAGGTTGAGCAGAGAGAAAAACGCACGTAACGAAACACAAAGAAAGCTGCAAACCCCAGAGATAGCTACTGCCTACTCCGAATTAGCTCTCCCAACTTCTACGACACAACGCCTTCTGACATTCCCGATATACAGTGGCAGCATATTGCGCACTTCATGGCAACATCCGCAACAAACGTGCTAGGATATGAAAAACGGCGCTCAGACGAATCCTGGTACGCTACAGCCAATTGTAACCCGGGCTGCTAAGTAACGGCACAAGGAGACAGCTATTTAAGCGAAAAAAACCCAACAGATAAAGGAACGGCAGAACGAAGATATAGAGCAATACAGGGATAGAGATGAGGCTCGAAAATTTTACCACAAAGTAAAAGCAAAAGGCTACGGTAAAAGGTCCCCTCCTGACAGAGAGACACTTCCAGCAACTACTAGTTGCTGAAGGCAGCGCAGGCAGGCTTAAATTGACCACCACCAAGTCAAGCCGAGATAAGAAGAGAAAAATAATAAAGCAGCCGGTGCAGCGGACTTCCGGCAGAGCTCTTTAAGTCCGGTGGCGCACTGGCTCCTATGCACGGTTTGGATCAACGAGTGCATGCCCAATGATTGGAATCTAAGTGCTCAAAAAGGTGATCCAAATGTGTGCTCCAACTACCGCGGGATCAGCTTCTTACCCATCGCATATAAGGTCCTGCCGAGTGTGCTATGTGAAAGACTAAAGTCAGTGTTATCCAACTTGATCGGGCCTTATCACTGTGGCTTTAGACCTGGTAAATCAACAATTGATCAGATATTCATACATCGGTAAATCCTTGAAAAGACCCACGAAAACCAGATCGACTCGTACCATCTTTTCGTCGACTATAAAGCTGCATTTGAAAGCACGATACGGCAGAAATTACTTAAAGTCGTGGCCGAGGTTGGTATTCCAGCGAAGCTGATACGCCTTTGCGGAATGACGCTGACTGCCACGAAGTCTTCAGTGAAGATTGACAAGCACCTTACGGAGCCATTCTATACCAGACGAGGCCTAAAACAAGACGACGGCCTATCGTGTGACCTCTTCAACATATGAAAATGATAATGAGGACGGATGCAGTAAACTCGAGTGGCAAGATATTCAACAAAATCAACATACAATACGCTGATGACGTAGACATCATCGGTCGAAAACTGCGGGAAGTGACTGCAGCCTTTTCTGGTATACAGAAGGAATCAGCGAGAATGGGCCTATCGGCGAACGAGGACAAAACGAAGCTATTAGTTTTAATGAACAAAGAGTCTACTCGTTTGGGAAACTGTGTAAACGTTAACAACTAGAAATTCGAGGGGGTAGATAATTTTACCTGCATAGGCTCCGCCATCAACAAAACAAATAATGTCAGACTCGAAATCCGGAGAAGAATCCTACTTGCTAATAAATGCTACTACGAACTAAGCAAGCGATTTAATGACAGAGCCCTCTCTCGACGAACAAAAATCAAGTTATACCTGATACTGGATACTGGTACTACACGTATTGTTGTTCGGTTCAGAATCCTGGGTTATGACACAAGCGGATGAATCGGTTTTAGCAACATTCGATGGAAAAATACTCCTTAAAATATATGAGCCCATCATTGTTAACGGAGAGTATCGACGTCGTATGAATCTTGAGCTGTACGAGCTGTACACTGAATATCGAAGCGCTTATAATATTTTTCTACGTGCGGTATATAATCCCATAGGATTGCAAAGGAGTCAGCTATCAGCATCAAAAAACAGGATATTTTGTCACTCCTCTTCTGGAACCTCCCATACAAATTACAAAATTGAGCTTCATAGTTTTATCCCAGGCTCGACTCCTGGCTCCAGTCATCTACATTTTTCTTTCATTGCCGGCCTACTAAATGTAGATGAATGTTTATTAGACGAATAAAAATCGAACACGTTGTGCTGCCTATTTTGGTACGTCCTTGCAAATTAGCCAATTTTCTAAAGATTTATATTTTCCAATACTATATCGACTTTTTTCTAACTACAAAGTGCACAGTTGCTCTTGAAACGGTTTCAAGTATATTTTTCAACACATGTGTCTGTTTTGATTCTGCGAACAAGACATGTACACGACAATATATTGTGTTGGTAATAAAACATTGCCCGGACATAATCCCCACGGACATAATTCCCACTATAAAAATGGGAATTATGGCCATTTTTTTCGGACATAAACCTCATTTTGTAAGTGAGGATTATGACCGAAATGTACAATTTATTGTACCAAAAAGTATTTGTACTGTATTAAAATGTACAATTTATTGTACAAAATATTACTTTTGTTATACCAAAAATTTAAATTTTTTGTTTCAAAAAGTACAATATACTAAAAAGTACATTTACTATTCCATATAGTACAATTTATTGTACCAAAAAGTACAATTTAATGTACAAAAGGTAAAATTTATTTATTAATTGTACAAAATTGTACATAGTACAAAAAGTACAATTTATTGCACCAAAATCTATTTTTGCTGTATCAAATTGTACAATTTATTGTATCAAAAATAACAATCTACTACAATCAACAGTGCTTTTTTATACCAAAAAGCAGAATTTATTGAATCAAAAGTACAATTTATTGTACCGAAAAGTACAATTTATTGTACTAAAAGTACAATTTATTGCACTAAAAATTACTTTAGTTGTACAAAAATGTACTCACCCGGCAACCTCACTTTGAATATATTTTCAAAATCCAAGCATTTTCAGCCTACATTATTATACCATCTTCGATTGATATTTCTAAGGCAACACAATTTCTTTTCCCCTTCGAAGATATCACATTTTAGGGACAACAAAAAAATAAACAAATATTCGTCTCCTTAACTAGAGGTTTTTCCTTAAGATTTAATACTGTGTTCAAGCGATGCGAGTCTCATATTTCTATGTATATATTTATGCACATTGTACACATGCAGACATTTTTACACCGGAAAATATGCAGTTATGTATATATATATACGTATAAATGATTTGCATATAACACACACACCCTCACATTGTTGTGGTAAAGTGTTGAAGTTCAGATAAAACATTGTCGCATTACGCGTTTGCACACGCTCGTTGGCAAACGGAAACGAAAGGAGGGGTCTTGAAGAAGAGTTCGCCAGATAATGGAAATAAATGTAGAATATAGCCACAACAAATCTTATTAGTTATATTAATTCATAACGCACTGTTACAGTAATTTAGAACGTGGAGGAGTGATCTAGCATATAACACAGTACAAAAAGTTTTAGCTCATTGATTTGGGACTCAATTCTGAGAACTGCACGTGAAAGTAACCCCAAAAGAAATTCCCCTATACAAAACTTACTAACTTCAAATCGATATTGAATTATTATGGAATGTTATTTGATGAAACGAATGATGTAGAACTTCTTCTTTTTGGGGCTGCTTTCACGTGCAGTTCTCAGAATTGAGTCCCAAAATCATGTATTGTACTGTGTAAGGGAGGAAAGACCCGAAAAACTGGTTTTAAAACTGTAAGTCAAGATTTTAAGGGTCTTAGGAATCTGCGGTTTACAGATTCATGTTGTACTCAACCAGACCTACGCTACGCACTAGGTAACTCCACAAGTTGCTTTAATTTTTTTCCCCATTTTGAAACAGTGTCAAATTATTGTTAATTTTGTAAAAATAAAATACATTGGACATTTGCAGAAAGCCTTCTAAACTAACTGCACTAATTTTTTAGAGCTAAGGTTTCCTTTATATATTCTACAATTATACCACACAACTACGTTTAGAGTTAAGCTCTCCTCCTACAAGACCCTTCGCAAAAACAATCAAGCACTTTTCAGTTACCACTATTTCTCTCTTCTATTACACTGAATGTGAATCTGAATTTAGTGCATTTCCCTTTTTACCATCTCCACCACCCTTAAGTGTAAAGCTCTTACAGCCACCATTCACTACATAGATAAAAAGAAAAGTCTTCATAACAGTTCATTCCGCTTGCTCTGTCCTACTGTGTAGATAGTCAGTCTATTTCATCTAGTAGTTCTATCTGTGGAAACGGAAACTATGCAGGTAACATAGCGTTCGCTTTAGCTGTGTGCGCTCGTGTGTTATCAAAGTTTGTTCATTGTGTGTGGTTAAACTGTTTCTTCGGCGGTTGCAACCGGCATTAGGCGACGACGTTGTCGGTTAGAGAAAACAATAAATAAAATGCATTTTCTATTTGGATATAACGTTGAGTTTCCTTTTTGTGTCAGATGTATGCAGGTCGTCGTAGTAACAGCAGAACGCCATGACTGACTGATATTCTTGATGCAAGCAAACACGGTCGGCGAGTTGTCTGCTGCGTAGAATGTCTACGAAGGAAGCGTGTTGTAACCATGCTTTTCCTTAACTCAGGTATTCGTGATTGCTGTGAGTTCGTAACGTTGTCTTCTCCTAGTGGTTGTTGTTGCTGTTGCCGTTGCTGCGTTTTCATTGCGAGTATGTTGTGCAGGATGTAATTAGGGTAAAACTTTTTGATAAATTTCCATGGCCCGTTTGCCGTTTGCAAGCAAGATGATGTCTGCCGTGACAATAACAAATTGGGTACAGCGAGAAAAGGGTTGGAGTTGTGGCAATTGATGATCTTCAGAGCCACCATTAAGAGAATAATTGAATGCATAGTTATTGTACTTTTGGGATAGAGTGGAAAGAAAAACTTGAAAGAAAAAAGGATAATATCTAGCAACACATTTATATTATATATACATTTATTCCTTTTACTCCTTTGATGAGCATAGGGCAACACATTTATATTAATAAACATAATTTAATGGTGTTTGTCATAGCTTTTAATCAGAATTTAAGCAACTTGCAGCATGACAATTGCTAAAGTGGTGGAAAAGGTCCACCGCTGAGTATTTGAAAGCTGCTTTAACTTATGAACTGCATTAACTTATTGAATGGCGCAGAACACTGTGCGACATGCGACGGAAATCATTAGAGTAGTAATTTATTTGATCAAAAACTAAATCCTTAAATTTCTATGCCGACAGGATATAATATTACTGAATTTTTTCTAAAATCAGTACAGAAAGTCAGGTAAACCGACTGATATATACCCTCTGATATTGTTTAGGTTTTGAGTTATAGAAATATATCGATTTTTATTTGAAATAATTTTTTTTGTGTAGCGTACACAGTTGGAGATAGCACTATCGGTCGTAAGACCAGAGATTAACATACGTGTAGTAAAAAGGTTACAGAGTAAAAAACATTCTTAAATTCGTCAA
This sequence comes from Muscina levida, assembly GCA_964034835.1. Classification (NCBI taxonomy): domain Eukaryota; kingdom Metazoa; phylum Arthropoda; class Insecta; order Diptera; family Muscidae; genus Muscina; species Muscina levida. The sequence continues at coordinate 160,763,193 of OZ035880.1, read as the reverse complement.
CAAATGCAAATAGTTCAATTCAATGACTCTGGGTTGTTTGGTATGGCCAAGCCGAAAGGGTCTTATATGGTACCAACAGAAACTATGAAAAAAGACCTTGTATTAATTCGATCAGAAGTCTTAAAAGAAATCAAAATTTTATATAGTTGCAGTAAACCTCCCGGTTTCATAATCATCTATTTAAGTAGTAAAATTAAACTATTATAAAGTTCTTGACGAGTTTCTTTTTGAATTTATTGGAAAAATAACACACTGTGACAAAATGGAAAAACTTGAATGAACTTGGAGAGTGACTTAGAGCATATTGTAGGTCTGTTCGGGTACAACATGACCTTGTATACCAAAGTTTCTTAACACCCTCAAAATCTTGACTTACGGATCAAAAAACTGTATTTCGAAGCTTACCTCACTTATGAGCTTATAACTCAGTCAATTCTTAACCAAGTTTTAATATATACGTTTATATAGATAACTTGTCGCATCTGTCTGTTTTTGCCTCGAAATAGAAAACATGGTGATTATTTCACTTATTTTTAATTTTGAATGAATTTTTAGCTACTATTTTATTGCCATACCAAAATTTTTTAAGTTTATTCTGAATGTGCATGCTGTTATGTGTAAAACGCATATTTTCCTGTAAAAAACGGGGAACAAGGGATTATGTTATTCAAAGAACGCAATTTTCATATCCCATTACAAAAACAAACAGCTTTTAGAACCTCATAAGTAAGGAAAGAACCGAAAAACCGGTTTTTGAACCTTAAGTCAAGATTTTGAGGGCGATAGGAAACTTTGGTATACAGGGTCATGTTGTAGTAGACCAGACCTACAACATGCACTAGATCAGTCCCAAAAGTTCTAAATGACTGTCCTCTTCTTCTTTAATGGAACTTTTTCATCCATTCGTACATCGTGTCCAAGCCAACGCATTCGGTCTATTTAAACGCGCTTGACTACGTCGATATCGTTGTACAGTTCATACTGCATAATGATGGGTCCAAATATTTTGCGTAGTACTTTTCTGTCGAAAACTCCCAGAATAGATTGAACTGCTTGCGCCAGGATTCTGCACTGTAGAGTAAGACAGGCAGGATCAGTGTCTGCCATGAATACTCTTCTTTTTATTTCCAGGCTGACATCATTATTTTTGTTTATAACGGAGCCAAGGTAGAAAAAATCATCTACCACTTCAAAGTTATAGTTGTCAACGTTCACGCAGTGTCTCAAACGAGTAAACTTTTTGTTCGTTGAAACATACAACTTGGTTTTGGCCGCATTTTATCACCAGACCCACTTCTGCTGAATTTTTCTCAATGCTCGAAAAGGCAGCAGTAACATCCAGCAGTCCTCGGCCAATGATTTCTATATCATCGGCATAAGCGAGCAACAACTTTTGTAAAAGATGGTGCTAGTCGTGTCTACTGCCGACTTCTGCATAATCATCACCATTACGATGTTAAAGAGATCGCAGGACAGACTATCGTCTTGTCTGAAGCCTCGCTTGGTAGTAAATAGCTCTGTGAGACTTGTGCCGTTTTTCACTGAAGACTTCGTGTCAGTCAGTCAGTGACATCCCGCACAGTTGTATCAGCTTCGTACCACACTCATTAATAGTATCTAATAGTTTCTGTCGTGTCGGATTGGCGAATGTCGTTTTGTAGTCGATAAACAGATGGTAGTTGTCGATCTGCATTTCTTCCGCCTTCTCCAGGATTTGTCGTAGTGTGAATATCTGGTCGGTCGTGGATTTACCAGGTCTACAGCCACACTGATAAGGTCCAATCAGGTTCGCCAGAATATGCTTTAGTCTTTCACATAACATACTAGACAGGACCTTGTATGCGATGGATAAAAGGCTTACCCCGCGATAGTTG